>OZ010796.1:455483396-456083396 GCA_963932465.1 Maratus speciosus
ATATTCTCCTTATTTAATGACAGGTAAAATGATACCATAATAAAGCCAATTGTACTATTTTATAAAACTGGTAGAAATGAAACAGTCTGAATAAAATACACAGCCCGTGAATATCACGGGAGCGAGAATTAAGGAGTTAATACATTGAACAAAACAAAAATATTGAAACTGCGGATGAGTGGGAAAAGCGTATCATAGAAGCAATTTATCTAATAATTCCCGATATGCTACGAAACATTTGGGGAGAACTGGATTACCGTTTAGATGTTTGTCGTGCTACCAAAGGTGCAAACATTGATGTCTATTGATATAAAAACTTTGCTATTTTTATTTAAATAATTTTTTAAAAAATCTAATGGGTAGTTCCAAAAAAAAAAGCCATAATTTTCGGATTCTTTAGCCCGGACACCATGTATATATCTTAAAATAAATGCAATAACTTCAATTTTTTATACATTCTCCTTCCTTTTTATCAAAAATTATTTTACAAATCTTATTCGTGATACATGTATTTTATTCCAATTTATATAATTTACAGCGTTTTAAAAAGATTGAATTTTACGTCATTAAAAATATTTTTAATGAGCTTCACAGTAATACGATTCATCTACTGTACCATGCTTTCAACAAATTGTTACTTTGTTCCTTTATATTTAGTAATGAATTTTTTCGTTTGAGACTTCCTGTTTTGCAAAAACACTTTTTATGATTTATTAAATAAAATTAATGTGTTTTAAATATCATATAATTTAATCAACATTTGAAAATGTCAAAAATATTTCAAAATTATATCTTATCTTTCTTTATTTTTTAAATAATTGTGTATACCTTTTTGTAACATTAAATTGTAAAACGTTGAGATTCTTGGTTATCAAAAATTATTTTACAAATCTTATTCATGATATATTTACTTTATTTGAATATATAAATTTTAAAGCATTTTAAATATATTGAAATTCGTGTCATTTAAAATATTTTTACAGTGTTTAACAGTGATACAATTCATCTGCAGTACCGTGTTTTAACCACTTGACGAGTGAGTGTACTCTACGAGACTAGTAACGCATATATAAGGAATTTCTCGTTAAAAGATTAAACAAGTCCTTACTTTGTAGCTATAAACTTAGTAATGCATGTTTTCACTTGAGAATTCCTTTTTGCAAAAACACTTTTTATGTTTTGATAAATAAACGTAATGCGTTTTGAATATCAGATAACTTAATAAAAGTTTGGAAATGTCAAAACTACTTCAAAATTATATTTCATTTCTTTGTAACTTTTCAATATTTATGTATTGCCTTTTTATAGAAATATATTCATAAATCATGAACTTTTCACTAAGCGTTTACAAATTTATTTCGCTTTCAAGAAAATTTTATAGCCATGAAATTCCGAACTTTAAAAATATGCCAAACACTTCTGCAATCACCTGTTAGTTTAGTTAATTTTAAATTACTTCTCGTTAAATTTTAAAAAGTCACTTATAAATATAAATATTTTCTTCAGGGTTGTACAAAAATTGCATAATTAAATTTATTGTTCTAACACTAATTTATTAAGTAACTAAAATAATTTACTGTTTCATATTCATTAATTTAAAATCAGATTGAGATAAGATTTTAATCCGTTGTCTACCAACAGTACACGTGTGTACCACTTATGGTAGTCTCGGGTGACACCTTCTACCGCTATTTCTAACCAAAATCTTCAAGGTAAATTTCCACTAAAACGATATCAGGAATATTACTGTGTGTAAATAGTGGTAGAACATATAGTAAAAAGACAGCTGCCTGGAGTAGTCCTGTAACAACTATTGTAAAATATTAGTATTCAAAGGATTAGAACATTAAAATAAGTTTGAAGCTATGAATTTCTCTCTCGTAAATTTTTATACGAGCAAAGAGTGTATTTTGAATAGAGGGATTTCGGTCTTTCAAACCATATGAAATATTGATTATGTATAACATCTCAAAAGAAAATTCAGCCAGTAGATAAATACGCAGGGTTCGTACGGGTAACGTTATTTTCAAGGGAAAATACCAGTATTATTTTACAGAAAAAAAATCTAGTTTAAACGTGCGAAATTTTGCTTTATTTAACCAGAGATTTTCTATAAGAAAATACTGGTACTGAAGAATTTCTTAGTCTGGAAATTCAAGGACCCGTACGAACCCTGAATACGTGATAACAAAGACAATAATATATATAATAGGACAGGGAAGTTCAATTCACGCTACAGCGGACAAATTGTCGCCACTATTTCAGAATAGAAATATTCCTCTTATTTAGTCTCATAGGTTATTAAATATCACTATTCGGAAATAGTGGTGACAATTGACCCACTGACACGCAGGACAAGGGATGTTGAATTCGCGCTTCACCGTGCTAATTGGCGCCACTATTTCCGAATAGAAATATTCCTCTTATTTAGTCTCAGAGTTTATTAAATTAAATAAAGCGAAGATTACTACTCGGAAATTGTGGTGACAATTGTCCCGCTGACACGCATGTTCGCCACCCTTGTCGTAGGAAGATATGCAGATATCTGTGAATGCTTTTTTATTCGTTTCTAAAAATTAATTAAATTGTTTGTTTATTAAAAATCAGGATCTCATAAAGAAACAGAGTATCCCTGAATTCATGGGTCAAACTATAAGGGAGGGTAAAGTACACATAAAAAGGCAATTTTAGTATGGCAATGTGGGGTCGGAAATGAAACGTGTTGGAGAAAACAAGAAATGCGGAGGAAATTAATACAAGCATCTTATTGACATAGCAATTACAGTAAGTGCTCATATGTGCCACCACAAACCTGGCAGCTCGTAGCAAGTGATTGGCCGCGTTGCCAAATCTGGTGGTTTTTTATTCAGAGATTTCGAGATTACACCAGAGAATTTTAAGAGTAATTTTCTTTTATTTTATTCACGAAATATCTATCATTATAATAACAAAGAATAACTACCGTGTATACTCGAGAATAAGTCGACCCCCTAACTATAGCGCCTAGAATATATAATGTGAAAATTGGCTATCCCTGTAATACTTAAAAAAGTGCTAAAATATTGTATCCCTTAAATCTGCAACGATGCTGCTGAAATATACAGATCGCAGGAACATCTGCGGGATATTTTCTACAACTGCAAGATATTGGTAGTCTATACAATGTAATACGAAAATCCCGCAGATGTCGCTGCGATCGACACTTGGGATTTTAGCAGTATCGTCGCACATTTAAGGGATACAAATTTTTAGCGTTGTTTGGATAGCATATTTCCACACTAGGTATTCTAGACGCTGTATCCTAACTTTCGAATGCAAGTTCTGTAAAAAATCAAAAACCCGCGTATAAGTCGACCCCTAACTTTTTACTTCAATTTTGCACAAAATCAAACCAAAGATTTCATCTGCTAATGCGAAAAAGTAGTATACTCTAAAATTGGGAGAAGTGAAAAGTTCACTCTTTGAAAGAGCGACAGGCGTTTTTACTCTTTTTGGAGTGAATTTTATAAAAATACACTTCTTAAAGAGTGGAATTTTCCACTCTCTAGAAAGGAGTGAAATGTCTCACTCCTGAAAGAGTGACTTGCGTATGCATTGCTTATTAACCAATCAGAGCAGCAAGGCGACGACACCCTTAAAAGATAAGAAAAATGATCACTTTTTCGTCCGCCATCTTAGGATTAACAGATTAGGATAGCATTAAAATTATTTTTTATGGAATACATAAAATAAAGGTAAGTCTTATTTAATTTTAAGCATTTATCCGTGTAGATATGTGGAATGTTAAAATTATTAGCTAAATAGTTGTATGTTGTACAGAAAAAGATTGATCGTTTGAGTGTTCAAAAGTGATTGTCTGTTATATTTGTTCATGTAGCGGTTTGAAATATAATTCTTTTAACAATTGAATACGCACTGGAGATCGGCACGGGCCGGTTCGGGCTCGGGCTGATTTTCACTTACGGAACTCGGGCCGGGCTACACTTTTTTCTGAAGGTTCGAGCCCGGCCGAGCCTAACTTATTTTTTCTGTACAAAGCCGGGACTGGTTCATTCCGAGTCTTCACGGCCCAAAATTTTCAGCCCTAATTTTGACCCAGCCCGTATGAAAATCATTGTTACACCGTGACCTGGTCTATTCAAAGGTTCGGGCCGGGCCGGACCTAACTTATTTTTTCTGTACAAAGCCGGGACTGGTTCATTCCGAGTCTTCACGGCCCAAAATTTTCAGTCCTAATTTTGACCCAGCCCGTATGAAAATCATTGTCTCAGCGTGGCCTAGTCTATTCAAATGTCAGTAAAATTAGGTCTGGCCCAAAAAATTTTGAAAAAAATGCATACATTTTAAAATCGCCATTATTCTGCACTTAATCGTTAAAATTTATTCTTTTTAAAGAACACTAGATTTCTGCGCTTATTAAAATATAGCTAAATTAAAACATAATAAAACGTGTGAAAAAGAACCTGCGTATGACGGAAACCAGTTTTAAATTCACTAACGTGTTGATCCATGCATAATATACTAATACATAAGAAAAGAATACTATATAATACATTTACACTCGCTAAGAAGGGAAATTGTCGCATTTTTTTCTTTTCTATGCAATTCCGTCTTACTGTATAGCATTTTTCAGATTTTTAACACTTCAAAAATATAAAAAATCAATGTAATATTGAAATTCACTCGGGCCGGACCGGGGTCGGGCTGAGATTTTAACTTTTTTCGGGCCGGGCCGGGCCAATTTTTTTTTCTACGGGCCGGGCCGAATTTTTTTTCTATGAGTCGGACCGGGCCCGGGCTTGGAAATTTCGGCCCGTGCAGACCTCTAATACGCACAATGCTTAGCAAAAAATAATCAAAACTTTATTAGTTCGGGAAATGTGAATAAAAGGCGAATGAGTGTAAATATATATTCTTCCCTTTCAATGCTGTGTTGCAAATTATGATCGAAACAAAAAAGTTTTATCTCTTTCGTTTGAAAGGGTGACTGGCTCAGTCTCTTATCAGTCAGTCTCTTATCCGGATTTTGTCAATTCGTAGGAGACACATTCAAATACAATTTGCCGTTATATGAGATTTTTTTTTTGGGGGGGGGGGAGGGGGGGGGGTGGTTATTACTGATTTCGGATTATATACAGTTAAGAGTATTTATTATTGTTTCGGAGTTAAATATGATATTTGATGTTTATGATATTACGAAAAGGTTGGTACAGTGAAACCTCCCTGTGCGACCAACTCCATTAGGCGATCACCTCCCTGAACGACCATTTTTTCATGGAACGAAATTTATTCCCATAGGCTCAATACTAATTTTACCTCCATACAAAGACCATCCCAGTGGAACTCCCTGCATGAGAGACCGATTTCTTTGAAGAAAATGAAATAAATTCCTATTTTTCCGGGTCGCTTGAAGAAGGTTTTATTAAAAAAGTAATACGGAGAGTGCATTATTCAACAAACTTCTAAACTAAGTTTAGATTTTTTTTATTATCCTGGTAACTTTTAAGTGTTTAAACCCCTTTGTGCCTTTTTAGGCAATGAATTTAACTCTGATTACAAATTAAGAATGACGGTCAATAAACTCCTGTCGGAAAACTATCAAAGAAATAGATAACATAATGGAATCGTCATTATTTGTTCCCGTCCACAAAAAAATGCATTTATTTACTGAACTTCGAAAGGACTTGGAAATAAAAATTATAAAATGTAAAACTGTAAAATTAAAGCAAAGCGCAATGTATTCATTTTTAAAACTCTGCAGTAATTAACTTTTATTTTGATACTTAAATTTTTATATTTTTCCCTAATGTGAAAAATAAATTTTAGCAACATTGTTACCATTTTTCAACAACTAAAATCTAGATTTAAACATGGCCTCCATTAAGAGACCACCTCACGGAGCGACCAATTTTTATTGGAACGGTACATGGTCGCTTTAGGGAGGTTTTACTGTATATTAATTCTTTAAAATTGTATGTAAGCATTTTTCTGTGGATTATGATTTTAAAATTCGAGACTGAGTAACATAAAAAAAATTAATTATACATATTCTGCATCAGTTATTAAATTTCCATCTATTATAAAAACATTTTCTACGTTTTTAATACACGTAAATTTTGGATAACAATAAAACATGATATTTAAGCATTGGAATAAAATGTTTTTTTATGCCTGTTTTGAAGTTTATGGATAAGAGTGCTTTAGTATATTTTTTAACTGTGCATATTTACTTGCATAATACAGGACTGGATATTTTTTTAAAGAGATTAATAACTACTTTTTTTCATTAAAATGTTTTTCAAACAATAAGAGTATTTCTAATGCAGTCGTTCACTTTATTTTTAAGTTTCCTTTTTTTTCTATTTCCGAGCTCAATCTTTTCCTATAAAACATATAAAATCTATTTTGCTCATAGTCACAAAATACAATATCTACGCGAGTAAAAAATTTAAATTAAATATGACTTATCGTGTCGTTTCATTAATAAGTATTGTATTAATTCCATTTTTCAGCAATAACGGACGAAAATTAGAAATCATGATTAAGTTAAGGAATATGTTTAAAAGAAAAATATATACATATTCCAGAGAACTCAAAATTTAGACTCCATGTTCATATTAGATAAAACAAAAGCAAATCACAGCGGATAAAAAAAATACACATTCCTAACATTTAAATCATGCTTAGAACTTATTTAAAAAAGAAGTGAGTTTATAAGCATTGCTTTTAAATGGAAAAATTAAAAATATTTTAGAACAATAGGACTTTGCAAAAATAGCAATAATTTAAGGAAAAAGTTACGGTTTTATATTTAAAACAAAAATTAAAATCAAATCAAACATTGTTAAACATATAACATCCACCTATTAAAAAGTTATTAATAAAACTTTAAAAGTAATATCTTTATAGGGCATGCAATAAAAGCAAACACAAAGGATATGATTGGAATAAAATATTTTAGTTTATTTCTGTCAGTAATCTAATTTAAATTCGTATGTAACTTTAGCTGAATTTTTCCTTAAAAGTTCAATTAGTGTTACAAACTATAAATTAAATAAAGATTGCTAATAAAGTATTTCATTCCCATTTTTACCACGCTTGTATCTATTTTCATTGCATGCCGTAAAAGATGTGATTCTTTTAAAATGACCATAAAAGCAAAATAAAAAAAGAACCGACTACATAAAAAATGAACATTCACTCCTATGAAAGAGTGACTATTCACTCCGACCAGGGGGGAAAACCGCACTCCTTTAGAAAGAGTGGATAGTCACCCCTCCGAAAGAGTAATTATCCACCCTGTTTAGAGTGAATATTCACTTTCCTGGAGTGACTATTCACTCTTTCATTGAGTCAAAAATTTCAATTTTGCTCAGAGTGAATAGTCACTCTAAAGAGGTTGGGCATATTTTGACTCTGCGATAGAGTGACTATTCACTCCTCCGGAGTGAATAGTCACTCTTTTTTATTTAGAGTGTAAGTAAACAAAAACAAATCATTGAAAAAAAAATTTAACAATAAAATAATTGTAATTGTATATTTTATATAATATTTTATTATTCATACACGTAAAATGCCAGAATTTTGCAGTAATCAAAGTTTTTTTTTTCTTTTTTAATTGACTCGCGTATAAGTCAACCCCCCCCCCCCCCCCCCGAATTGCTTGCCGAAAATTGTCAGGAATTCCTCAACTTATACGCGAGTATATACGGTATTAAAATTTTCTGGGGAGAATTTAGAACTTATTAATAAAAATCCCCGGTGATTGGCGTATCCTTTCGAAAATTCCAGGTGTTTCACGAATAGTTGCGGCAGTGACTGAAAGTCCTGCAATGAGGTCCTCATCAGAGTTAATGGTGTCTCGTAGACATAAGATACCTGGAATCTTCGGAAGGGTACGCCAGTCGCTTGATAGACGCTGCCAGGTCAATGTCGATGTTGGTGGAGGTACATTTGAGTACTTACTGTTAATGTTATGTCAATAAAATACTTGTTTTCATTTCCTCCACATTTCTTGTTTTTTGCCAACACATTTCATTTCCGATCCCACATTACTATATCCAGGGATGCAAGCGCTTCGCCGGAAATGGCTGATTGCTACCACAAAATTTTTACGGTAGTCCTCATCTTATTTTAATGACAGAATTTTTGAGATTTAAGGAGGCGAAGAAAGCTATTAAAATTTAGTGGTGAAAATCAGCCAATTGTGTCGCAGCGCTTGCATCCCTGCATACCATGGCTGCCAAATTTTACGCTTTTTCTTACCACTAAAATTTTATAGTAAATATTGTCTTATTTAATCGT
Source organism: Maratus speciosus (assembly GCA_963932465.1). Lineage (NCBI taxonomy): Eukaryota > Metazoa > Arthropoda > Arachnida > Araneae > Salticidae > Maratus > Maratus speciosus. The sequence goes on from OZ010796.1 coordinate 455,491,701, forward strand.
CGAAATCTTACGGTTAAACAAAGTGAAAATCTCTATTAAATTTCAGTGGTAGCAAAAAAGCGTAAAAGTTGGCAGCTATGCTCTACCAAAAATTCTTCTTTATGTGTACTTTGCCTTCCCTTATAGTTTATCCCATGTGTAGAGACACCCTGTATATTTAAGTAAGAATATCCCTATCGCAGCTAAGGAAAGAAACAGGCTGCGATACTTCCACCTCTCTTGGCTATCAGGTCATCAAGATAAGCTGGTTTCCAACTATTGTCGAACTACCAAGTGATCAAAGTAGGCTAAAATGAAGCCGAGATCGGTGGATTGCCGTGATCTGTTTCTTTTGTTGGATGCGATCCCAATGTACAGTGCCCCACCCCAACCCCCAATTCGGACGATAGCTACATAGTTGCCAACTTTTACGCTTTTTCCTTACCACTAAAATTTAAAAGAAAATTTTGACTTATTTAATTGCGTATTTCTCCGATTAAATAAAGGAAAACGTTCTTTTAAATTTTAGGGGTAAGAAAAAAACGTAAAAGTTGGCGGCTATGTAGCTATATATCTAGTTTTAACCCATTAATGACAACTACACTGGTGTCCAAATTTAAGGACCAATCTCAAAATGCTAATTTTCAAGTACGCGAATACTCAAAAGGAAATAATATGATTCGAATAATTACTATCTCTACAGCACAGTTAGTCCATATAACATATCATTCATGTCACACATGGTCACAAGTGTGACTACAACGGTGAAGCAAAAAAATAGGAAATTCCGTACATCTCATTATGAGTCTCAAATTATCCCTATATGTGACTCCACTGAGATGTCACTGTGACTGATGCTTTGTGACAAGTCACCATGTGACTTTACAATGTAGTTACATTATGACTCTCATGTGACTGTCACCTGTAGACTCAATTTCAAAGTCATCGTGAAAGCTGCATTGTGATAAGTTACCAAATAATGTCACATTAAAGTCACATGATGACTTTCAGTTAACAGAGAGACTACTGTGAAGTCACCATTATGCTCTTTTGTGAAAAGTCACCATGTGACTATAATGTGATATTATTTGGTGACTTATCATAATGTAACGTTCATGATGACTTTGAAATTGAGTCTAAAAATGACAGTCACATGAGAGTCACAATGTAACTACATTGTAAAGTCACCTGGTGACTCATCACAAAGCAGGAGTCACATTGACGTCTCAGTGGAGTCACATATAGTGATCATTTGAGACTCATAATGAGACGTGTGGAATTTCTATTTTTTGTTTCACCGTAGTGACTGTGACACTTGTGACCATGTGTGACATGAATGAGATGCTATATCCCTTTAAGACCCAACCCGCACGATCGTGCGGGTTAGACATTCATGTAAATTTTTGATTCTGAAACAGTCGTATGTAATAAAAAACCGAATCGGACGATTGTTCTAGTTTGCAAAAAGAATAAAGTATCATTTTTTATCAACAGATGACGGTTGTAGTACATGTTTTACTTTTAGCCGGCATGACTAGCTTTGTTTACAAGTACAACGGATATAGCTCATCATTTTATCTGTCGTAAAAAGGTAATTATCAGTAGATTTCTAATTGCTTAGACAAATATTTTTGCTTTAATGTCTAAATAAGTGTAATATAATAAAAAAACATTAATTATACACTATTTATGTTGCTCGTAGGACTCAATATTTCGTTACCCGCACGATCGTGCGACTTGGGCGTTACGTTAGTCAGTGCTACAGCAAAGGTATGAGCTTTCTGAATGTTCATCTTGATTTCTGTTTCAATAATTTTCCTGAGAGCCAGAATAAAAATGAAGTATGTTATTATATAATTAATGCCATATTATTTTCTTGGGTGTTGTCATGGATGAATTATTTTTTCTTTTTTGTTTTTCAATTAATTTTTACTTTTCTTTTTCTTTTCAATTAATAAAATTTTCTAATACATTCTATTATTTTTTATGGAATACATTGTTAGCTTTTAACAAAGCAAAATAAAACACTTTTTCAGATGTCTAAACCGAAAAGAATTCTCACATAAGAAGAAATATTGCAATTGATGAATAAATCAGACTCTGAATTTAGTGATTTCTCGGATGATGACGTGGTTGCGGAGAAAACATTTGAAACAGATTTATTAGAATGATAGTCAAGTTCAGATGAGCTCGATGAAAAAAAAATTTACAAATATTTCTAAAGAAATGAGAATTTTGGATCATTCTTCCTCATCAAAGTCTTCTGAACTCATTCCCCAAAGTTCTACATCCAAACCAAATAGAATAAAAAAATAAAAATAAAAAACAATACCAGTAGGATGTTAAGAAGTTCATTTCTGTACCTCATCCTAGATTTCATGCAATCGCAGGTATGTCTTTCATTTCTTAAATTTTAATTTTAAAAAGTTATAGACTTATAGAAAAAATAAAACCGGTATTATAAAAAAGCTTTAAAAATATAGCAAACATTTTTAAATTAATTAAAATATAGCAAACATTTTTAAATTAATTAAAATATGAATTTTTTGAAGTCGATGAGTACATCTCGAATATTAACTTTTTTTCTTCTTTTCTAGGCTTTTAGAGCCAGTGAGGATTTCGATTGCAGTATTTCAGCCAATACTTCCCAAATCATCTTATAAGTAATGCTTTCACACGAAAAGCTCAACCCGTACAATCGTGCGGGTGCGGCTTTCTCGGAAAAAGCCCAACCCGCACGTTCGTGTGGGTACTCTCCACGCTCCAGGGGGTGACGAAAATTTTTTTTATTATTTTTTTAAGTGTCATTAGGGTCAGTATAGAGTTAATAACCAGAAGAATGTAATGTTTAAATATGAAAATGTTCCGGGTCTTAAAGGGATATGGACTAGCTGTGCTGTAGGGATAGCAATTATTTTAATTATATTATTTCCTTTTGAGTATTCGCTTACTTAAAAATTAGCATTTTGTGACTGGTCCTTAATTTTGGACACCAGTGTACTAGTTACACTTCTTTTAATCTTCTTTTAATACCTAGATACCAGTCGACACCAGTTTATCCATATTGACATTTAATCTCTCAAAGTTTGAAATTAGATAATATGAACATTTCCTTACTAAAATGCTGGTTTTTAAACGTAAATGTTTCGTACTGCTTCAATGGTAAGTTTTCTGCCAACAGGCGTTAATGAGTTAATTAATACAAAAATAAACAAAATGTACCATTTTAATTTGTACTAAGCTTTATATTATGTTGTTTATTTTGTCGGATGTTTGTAAGAGGACATATGCATGTTAAAAATTACACTAACTTTGATTTTTCAGATGGTAACACCCACTTTTGACAACATATTTGAGTTCCTTGGATAAAAGCATCGCGGAGTAAAAAATATTTAGTATTTTTACTTTTTCCTAAATCTTCATACAGTTAGAAGGTATTACAAAAGTAAAAATTATTTCTTTGTTTACACATATTCATCAACAACTATGAAAAACTGGATCGGTTACTAGTACCTATCATGATGGAGAAGGAAACCAATCGACACAAACAGTTTTAATCGAGAAGCTATCTTACAGTCTGTCGAAGAATAATCAAGTTTCAGCACACGACGTATTGTTCGCCGATTTGGTGTTTCGCGTTCAGCAGTGTGGCGGATAGTGAACGAGGAATGTTTGCATTCCTTTTCAGTTGTTGATGACTGATTATTAAAACATTTGATGCTGATATTTGTGCCATAGAACTATTAATAAAAAGGAACTTACATATCCTTAAAATAGTGAAGCTTCAACTGTAACCGTTTTTGCAAGGGGTTGATTACGGCCGGGAGAAATGTCCACCAGTAAATTTAAATAGAAATTTTCTTAATTAAGCACCTTATTAAGGAAAATCTTCAGTCATAAAAAATGGCGGAAACAGTTATTTATTTTTACTGGTGGCAGTTTACTTTGGCGGTAGTCAGGGCATACGTTTCCGCCATATTGTGACAATCTAGACAACCTCCTGTCAGTTTTAGCTAAAAACATATTAATAACTGGGCAACCTGACACCAGTAAAATCAAATGTATATTTTTACCATGTTTGTAAAAAAACATTTTCATGAATAAGGCGCTTAAATAAGACGAAATTTTCTATTCAATTTTACAGGGGGATAGTGTGACTAGAACAATATCAAGAAATTTGCATTTATAATAATAACTATTATCAAGAAAAGTTTAATGTAGAAATCATATTTATTAAATTACTTCTTCTCTAAAATTTAGATATATTTTATACCGTAATTTGTAGAATTATAAATTAATTAGAACACAGAGACGAAAACAAAAAGGCGGAGATTAAGAAAATTGTTTAATAATAAAAGTAAACTTGTTCATTTAAGATAACCAAATAAATAAAAAAATCGATGTATATCTACAAACAGAAGTAATCGTAGATCAGTACGTTCAACGCCCCCTAGATAAGGGAGAAAGCCTTGACACGCGTCACGAAAACGTCAGACGAAGCAGAGAAAACCAAAAAAAATCGAAAAACTTGCATATTTCGTTTTCTTTGGCTCGTGGAATTATTAATTATTATTAGAAAATAACAATTAATAATTCTACAAGCCAACCATATTGAAACACGCATATTGTTCGATTTTTTTCTTTGTTTTGCCTGCTTTGTGTGACGTTTCCTTGACGGTTGTTAAGGCTTTCTCCTTTATCTAGGGGACGTTGGTGCATTGTACCACAACTTTCTAAAAGAATTTTTCGCCTTATTTAATCACAAAATTATTTCTAATCTGAATAAAAAACATTAGACAAAGATTTCTTATCTGAAATAATGGTGCAATTCTCCTCGGAAATTCTAAAGAGTGTATGCAACTTGGATAGATATACAACAAATCCGCACGCAAGTCATAATTTTAAAACCAAAAAAAAAATGTTACTTGTCTACAAATGCCTATCAGGTCTCGGTCCGTTTTTTAATGCCACTTTTGTCAAAAATAATCTTCTCTTTAGATTTCTCTTGCAAACTTTGTAGAAAGCTGCCCTGAAAACATATGTTGTGAAAATCTACCACAAAAATGTTCCTTCGGGAATAATGGCATTCAAAAAACATTCCAATGGGTGCCCTGTATACTTCAAATGGACTTTATTATCTTGAAGACCTTTCAACAGATGTTTTTGTTTTCAAATTTTCAAACAAATTTACAATTATTTTATTCAATATGCCATGTTTTATCCACTTTATTTTATACAGGGTGACCTAACACGACAGGCTATGCGCTACATAACCAGAATCCCCGGTATTAATGTATAAATAGATAACTACTCCTGTAAAATCCTCAATTGTTGAGAAAATTTAATATAAACTATTACATATCAGATAACATATGATTTTCACAACGAAAGATTCTGAAAATGATTACCGTACATTTTGACGTTTGTTTTATGAGACAATGATGATATATAGAGTATAAAACTTGATCGGTCCAGACGATTTTGGACAAAAACCAATCGCAATCATCTTGGCGAGTTTTTTCAATACCGCCAAATTAATGGCTTTTTTTTACTTGTCTCATGAGTCTAATTAAACTTGTTTAGGCAAGTATTGCCAAGTTCTGGAATGTGTGTTGTCATAGTTTGGACAAAAACTTCGATTTGAGCATGCAATATGGGCGTATGTCTCCACTCTGTTATAGAGGCACTTTAGTACTCTTGACCCCTTAACTGTCGCATTAAATTACTGTTTAAAAATTCAAATTGCTTATTGGCACCACGTTTTTGAAAAATAAATATTAACTTTATTTAATGATAGGTAAAATGATACCATAATAAAGCAAATTACACTATTTTATAAAACTGGTTGGAATCAAACAATCTGAATGAAAGACACAACCCGTGAATATCACGGGAGCGAAAATTAAGGGGTTAAACGCGATGTGGAACTACTAATTTCAATCCATTTAGCATCCAGAAATCAGAGCTCCCACTGGTCCGCATTTGAAAACCAGTAATGTTTCAGAAAAAAATGCATGGTAGGTTTCTGCAACAATAGGAAGAAAAACGCCGTTTTCGGTAACTTCCGCCGAAATTTATAAATAAGATTTTTCCTTGAAAAATAGTGGTGTTCAAAAAACGGACCGAGTGGGAGCCCTGAGAAATGTCCGTAGAGAATGTATATTTTAAAGTATTTAGTTAACCCTTTAACTGCATTCTCAAGCATGTTTCACTATCTACAGAGATCATTTTGAGCATTTACACACAGACTCTCATTAGCACAGGGTAAACTTCCACCACCATTTTCAAATAGTAATTTTCGCCTTATTTGTAAAAAATCCTGTTTCTAAATGAGACAACTTTTACATTTCAAAACTAGTAAGGGAAGTTTGTCCATGTGGTAATCATACCCTTTACACACATTTAAACGTAGTATCATTATACAGGGTGCAAAGGAAAGTCCCTTTAGCCTGGAAATACTTGCGAACGGAAAGAGTTACAGCTATGCAAGTAGGTAACGGTATAATAAAGCGACTACGCCCGATTTAATGCAAACGACGGCAGCGCCCCTAGAGGCAAAATTTGGAAGATAGCCATTACCAATCGAAAACGAAAAGAGATAGAGGAAAATTTCCAATTAGAAAGTTTTAGAGCATCAATTAATTAGTACGATACGACATTTGGTTTCCATGGATAAGATAAATATTCGTCTGTATACCCAAAAATGTCCGAAATCGATGCACTCCATTTTGTGTAAACGTTTGAATGGAATAGCCAGAAGTATGAAGAAATACACACAATTTATTCTATAAATACGTACTTATCTCAATACATTTTGATAACATCCCACACAAAAAACTAAAAAGACAAACTGTCTCTCAGTGATATAAAGTTAATATTCAGTATGTTCGAAAAGTTCGCTATTGCTCACGATACACTTTTGTATTCGTGAGAGAATTCTGCATGCACATTTCTCAGCATGGAACGTCTATTGCAAGCCTCTTCAATACCGCGACATGGATTTAACCCTTTCAAGGGCGGTGGCTAGGCTGTCTAGCCTCCTAATTTTAATTCCAAAAATGACAAATGGCACCAAGGATATTTTAATTAAATTTTGCTTTTGTAATGAAAGTGCAAATTAGCGGGTTTTTATTTTCTAAGAAATTCGTTTGAATATTCTGGTGTCAGTCAATTATTTCATTATTTTACGAACAAAATTATTCTGCCCCTTAAAGGGTTAAGCTAAAATTTTAAATGTAATGGAAATTAAATTTTTACAGACATTACAATACCGTACAACATCGCAATCTGCAATTGCGCACTGCTACATTTCCGAAATGTGAATATGCAAAGTAGAATCGTCGCTCATTGATTTCGGATATTTTCGGGTATACAGGCGACGATTTATCTTATCCGTGTGAACCAAATGTCGTTTCGTACTAATTAATTGATTAATACTTTCTAAGTGGAAATTTTGCTTTATCTCTTTTCGTTTTCGATTTGCAATGGCTATCTTCCAAATTTCGCCATTAGGGGCGCTGCTGTTGTTTGCATTAGATCGGGCGTAGTTGCTTTACTGTACCGTTACCTCACTTGCATAGCTGTAGCTTTCTCCGTTTGCAAGTATTTTCAAGTTAAAGAGGCTTTCCTATGCATCATGTATAAGATAGGATGTTCGTGTTTACAGCAAATATTTTCTAATTGAAAGGGTTACCTTTTCGGATTAACTGAAATCTTGATGTAAATAAAATAAGCAATTAAGAAGGCAAATGAGATCGGAAAATATAAGTTGACAGCTGAAAATTGATTGATTCACAAGTAACAGAATATGGAACTTGTTCATTCCAAAAACTCGATATGACTCTGATCCAAAAGACATTGAGGAGAGAAATATAGTGTTTGCGTATCACATTCTGATGCTGCAAATGCACTAAAAATACCAGTTCTCTATGTGAAGAATCATTCGAATGCAGCACCAACTGACCTCGTATTTATGATACTTTGAGGTATATAATATTGCTTTATTTCCCAGATTTACATCACTTTGTTCGGAAAATAAGTAAATTTCTTCATTTCAGAGATTTATTTAACTTATGTACCCGTTCATTAAAAATTTCAATATGTTAGCAATGTTCTTTATTTTTTTTTTTAAGTAATAGCATTATATACATACTAAAAGTATCTTTAGTTTTAAATATTAATTCTTTTCTCCTTAAGACTCATTTCAATTGTTTTTTAAAACTTTCAAATAAATTTCGGTTCGGATTATCCGGAAAATTAGACTACTGGACTTCGGATTAGGGGGGTTCTGCTATATATACATATATTCGAAAGAACAATTCAGGAATCAAAACAATTTGTTGTTGTTGTTGTTGTTTTTGTTTCTTGGATCAGTTAGACCTGAATGTATTCTCTCAGTTCAGATTTCTATGCGTGGTAATGCTCACATAATTAAGATAGAAAGAGAACTCTATATGAAATTAAAATCCATCAAACCCCATTTTTTAGGTTTTTTAAACTGTACTGTTTTTAAAGTATCTGTTGAATTCTAAAAAGAAACTCTATAAATACTAAGCTTAAAATATGAAAAATTATCTTCTAAAAGAAGATTTATTGTTGTTTGTAAATTGCCATTTCAAAAGAAATATTAGAGAAAAACTTCGAAAGATATATTTTATATATGACAATGTCTAGCAGATAAAAAGTAAGGAAAAAACTGGATAACAAAGTTGTTTTGATCACCGATCAGAAATTTACTGTTTCTTTGTTCTTTCTGTTTTTTTTTATGTTTCATCTGAAATGATAGCTTACAGCTCTTCTAAATTTCGAAAAATATCTAAATTTGTTTTGTTAAATTAGGAAATGCATTCAAAGCAATTGGAAAAATGAAAATTTTAATTTTAACACTCGATTGCTATCCTCATCAAATTTACCCTGTTTTTGTGTTTGTATCTATGAGATAACATGACGCAATTTCCATATTTATACTCTTTATACGGCGATATTTCGGGTAAAGGTAGTAATTAACTACATTTACTCTAACATGCAAAGAAATAATTCATTCTTTGCAAAATCACAAAAACTCCCCCAAGAACACCTTAACCTCTATCTTGAATTTGCAGATAAATAATATGAAAAGTAGAAGAATTTAAATCTACTTAATTTAAAAAGCATAAGTAAATTGATCCAAATATGCAGAACCTAATAAACCCAGGGCAATCTTAAATTGAAATAAACTAAAAAATAAAAGAGAAAAAAAATTATGCCATCTGCCTTTCTGTTTCTTTGTTAGCCTATAAACAACATTCAGATATCTAATTGGAAAGAAATTCTCTTCTGCATAAGGATTAACCTTATAAGGTAGCCTTTTATTATCATTATTTTAAGGGCTGGTAATTTTGCATAACATTGTTGAATTTATTTTAAAAAGGAATTTTTTTCCAATGGCAAATTTAAAACTTTAAAAAATAGAAAGTCGTAACATATAACTCACATTTTTTAATTCTTATGAATAGTAATAAAAACTGATAAACTTATTCATTAGTTTTATTTGTAACTAAAAAGCATTGAAACATTTTAAAGAAATCATATTGCTATTATTTATTAAATTCATTTAAAAAAGACGGCCATTTTGACTGATGGCAGTAAAAAACAATCAGTACATGCTCAGGACCTGATTTATGCAGTGACATGCGGGGAAGCTGTCTGGGACCCCCTTTTTAGTGACCCCCATGAGAGTAATCAGGATTTTCATTAAAAGATTCCAAATGATTAAAATTACCCAAAAGTGACCAAAATTCATATATTTTCAAACATTCAGGAAGGGAGTGCGGTCCCCCTCCCCCTCTCTGCTTCCAGTATCCTCTACATCTACTCAAAATACAAACTATATCATTCGAAAACTAATTATTACAATTTTATTATAACAACTTAGTATTCTATTGTTTTCAAAAGAAATTCTTTATTAATGTTTCCCTCGTAACGTGGTAAGTTAAAACCATTAATTATGACCAATTTGGGCATTTTCTTTTAGACATCTTATAACGTACGTAGATAAGCAAAGTAAAAGTTTGGAAAGAAATACTCCCGTCAACCAATCTATCATTTTTTTCTACAATTATCCTACTAGTGCTTTTTCTTAAAATTGTGACCATCTTTTTGTGATACCCTGAATACAGATGTGAGCAGTACCGGGTACAAAATTTATGCATGCATACAATCTGTATGAAGTTTAGTACTAGCTACTTCCACATTATTCACAAAAAATTCTAATAGATAAGATAGAAAGGGAGCCTTCAGAATGACACTGGCCCCGGGGTCCTAAGTCGGGCCCTGTACTTGCTATTTTATCTGGAATGACATAATGAAATAAAGTCGACTTCAACAAGTTTACAGAAAGACTATAATTACAAGATGTGTATGTTAAACTCTCTATAAAAAGTGTATTTGAGAATGCTTATAACAATTTCCTACCAACTTGGGAACTTAACCCTTTCTGGAGCAAGGTACTTCTATTCGCAAAATACTGAAATGAATGAATGACACCAGAATTTACAAGCAAATTTATTTTAAAATGAAAGCTTTTGTTCACGTATTTAATAAAGGGAAATTTTTCATTCCAATATTTTGGTGCCAATGTGGCATTTACGGATTAAAATTAGGTGGTCCAAAAATGAACCACCGCCCTTGAAGGGGTTAAAATGATGTCAAATCTAATATATTCAAATCATTCCTATTATTCATCTCAAGTTTCTCTCATTAAATTTAAATGGTACATGATTATGTATTTTTAACATGTAGCGTTTACTTATAAAAACATCCTCAAATGAAACAATTTCTTCCCAAAACAATCAAAATTTTTGAAAAGCTTAATTTTTTTAGCTGTTTTTCAAAATTTTATCTTCTTAAAAATAACATGAAATTGAGTTACGAAAGTTACAATAGAAAAAGAATAACTCAACTGTGAAAAATTTTCGCTACAAAACTTTTTATTTTAGATATGCGTATATGGGGCATTCTCACAGTTTTTGACTTTCGGGAATAAAAATCTGGTGATATTAAACTTGCTAAAATAGCATTTTAATCTAATAGACGAATGTCTTAATGGTTCAAAATAAAGAAAAAATGGTCAGCAGCGAAATTTTTTTTATTTAACTGGGTTTAAGTTAAACTTGCGAGTTTAATTTTCCTTGCCATTTTACCACTATAACTTTCTATTTTCTTCTAAATTTTTACTTATAATGAATTTGCATAGTACCCACGGGACATTCAAATAAGAAATAATAACAATGTAGTATTTTTAGCAAAAATTTTTGGTATAACATTGTCTTAAAGGGGTGTTAAAGAAGGGACGAAAGAAAAAAAAAGGGGGGATGGTATAGGAAAAAAGGGACGGTAATGGAAAAAAAGGGGATGGTAAGGAAAATTACCACTATTTTTAGGCAAATCATGTTAAGACTAAGTGATAGGCACAATGTTCATTGATTTTTAGAAACAATTATTTACATTGGATTAAATTAAAAAAAAAAACTAATTTACCTCGAAAAGTGCAGGAATAAATCTTGGGGACGGTAAGACTACCAATAAAACCACGATGCTTGAAATTGATATTTAAATGCTGATTTAAATTCTGCAGTAAATTTCCTGTCAAAGAATTTTAGACTTTCTTTATCTAGCATACTTCTGCATGAGAAAAAAACTTGAAAAAAATTCTGTGGCTTCATCTGAACTGATTTTCTGTATAAGTTTAGCAAGAAAGATGGTAAGGAATCTAAAACCCAGGTACAGAGTTTAAAAATAATATCAACCGTAAAAATGTGTGCAGGTTAATTTTTTTCTACATATTTATATAAAAAAAAATTCCCAGTTTCGGAAAAAAAATTACATCGAATTACTTTTATTGAAACAATTTTATGCAGACAGCACCAAACTTAGAAATCAGCATCAGGGACACAGGACGGCACAGTAGTTTTCCTGGTGTTCGGAACCCCAACATCGTCCAAAACTTATTTATCTCGTTAATATTGTTATGCAATCATGCAATGGGATGTTCCCCAGTATATGAAATAAAAAAAAACACAAGAATATGTACTAAAATAAAAATTATTATTCAGGGACTTAAAAGTCAAAAGATTGTGAGAATGCCCGATATGTGAGTTGATTTACTTAGAAAAAGCCAGTATTTTTACACTAGTTCTCATAAACAAAATATAAGTAACACAGCATTATATTTTTAGTATAAGATTAACAATCTCTAAAAGCCTGAAAACTTCCATTTATCTTATACAATTAAACGAGCAGTTCTTGAATATTTGTTCCTTTATATATTTTGGGGTTCTTGAAAACAGTTTAAAGGTTTTTTGGGTTTAACAATCGATCTGTCAGGGTGTCATCTCGGGAAAAAATCGTTTTTATCAATACCCGTTCTTCACACGGTAGAAAACCTTGCAGAAAGGATAAAAAGAGTACCGTAATTTCTGGCATATAATCTGCGGATCAATCAATCAATCATGTTTGGACGCAGAAATTTTATTTAATAATTGAAGTCAAATATTTACCGCGATCTAATAAGCTGAATTTCATTAAATAAATTTTCTGGGTTCAAATATGGCTGTTTAACAAGCGGATTATCAATAACCTTGCTTCTTTAAGATTTGTTTCATTATTTTTTCAAGGCATTTACCGGTATCTCACAAAATTTCCAATTTTCAAATTCCCAAATTTTGCTTCAAAATTCCCGGGTTTTTACAACTCTGTGGAGAAGTTGTATTAGACGAATGAGACAAGTTAACAAATATTAGCTTGGCGATAATAGCAGTCTCGCGTAGTAGTGGGCAGAATGGATGATTTTACTATCGAATGAATCATTCGGGAATGCGCAAAAACATGGTTTCCAACCTTCGTACATAAGTGCCATCCTCAAACTAATCTTCCGTAATTCTTGCGTTAATTTGAACCTGGTTTAATGCGTTTCGAGCCAGAAATTTTTTTAAGAAATGAAATTAAATATGTTCCGCGTAGAAACCTGAAATTAAATAAATAAGCATTCATGAAAAAAAAATTCCTGGTTCGAAATGTGGTTAACCTGGGTCAAATTAATCCAGACATTACGGAAGATTAGTGGAAGGTTGGCAGCTATGCTTGTACATATTTTTAATCAAATACCACTAGAAATTTCTTTAAAAAAAAGAAACAAAATCATAGATGCCAACTTTCGCAATATTTATAATCAATTACTCAATTACTATCATTAGAAATTTTGAAGATAAAAAGAATTTTTATATTTTTATAGGTTTCTTAAGTAAATTCTAATTAAAATAAGAACTTTTTTTCGATAAAAAATTTCTGGTATAAATTGAATTAAAAAAAAAAAACAAAGGATGGCAGCTGTGCTTTTGCGAATACACGAATGATTCATTCGAATAGTAAAATTATTCCTTCTGCCCATCACTAGTCTCGCGAAGTTGCTTGTTGATTCGTTTATGTCCAAAATCTTCTGAATCAATCTCTAATAAAGGCATCCTAGAAAAAACATTGAATAACTCAATGAATCTCAAAAGTCAACCAAAATGAATGATAGCGGGCTGTATCGAGCCACAAATTGCTTAAACTCACTGAGTTTCTGGAACTTATACAGTGAGTTTGGGGTTATGGATTAACTTGGCAGTGGTATGTTTATGAAACCACTTAATTTTAATTCCCAAACGACACAATGGCACCAGAATTTTGCTAAAATCTTTTCCATTTAACCCTTTATTTTCTGAATTATGAATTCATGAAAATTTTATCTTCTAAAGTATTTTTCGTGAATTTTTTAAACTACATTAGAAGATTTACATAATCATTTAGAAGAATTTTAGAAGGATTAATTAAATTCGAATTTATAGGGATTTTGTGCAATATTTATAACCACACACAAATCTTTTAATTTAAATATTTTTCTTAGTATTTTGCAGAATTAGGAAATGTACAAATATAATGTTCTTACAATAAAAATATAGAAATATTTCCGAATTGAAAATCCCCCCCCCCCCCCAACGCCAAGAAAGCTGAAAAGATACAAAGGTAAAAGAAATCATCCTTTTAACTAGTGCTCGCAATTATACGTATAATACCTATAAAACGTATCATGCCGATTCAAATTTTGGATAGGTATAACATGGTAAAAGAGGTTCTCTACTTATACGTTTTATATGTATTATACGTATAATCGCGATCACTACTTTTAACCCCTTAATTCTCGCTCCCGTGATATTCACGGGCTGTGTCTTTTATTCAGATTGTTTGATTTCCATTATTTTTACAAAATAGCGGAATTGTTTTTATTTTGGTATCATTTTACCTGTCATGAAATAAGCTGAGTATTTCTTTTTAAAAAAGTGGTGTCAATAAGCAATTTGAACTTTTAAACCGTAATTTAATGCAACCGTTAACCCTCTGTCTACCAGAAGGGTCCAATGGACCCGACATGTACATTCAAAATATTTATTCAAACCAGAAATTTCTTCAAAACAAACTAAATTTATAAATCAGACAATAATAAGTTAAATAAACAAATTAAATAGTTTTAAGTAAAAATTCTGGTGTAAAATGTTTTTATAAAACTTGAGTAAAATTTTCGGTAGTTCTAGGGTTAAGGGGTTAAAAATATTTTGTGTGTGTGTGTGTGTGTGTGTGTCTGTAACCAATAATTCTTTTAGAACAAGATAAAGTAATGCCTCATTCTAAACTGTATTACTACTAATCGATGTATTAACCCTCTGTCTACCAGAAGGGTACAATGGACCCGACATGTACATTCAAAATATTTATTCAAACCAGAAATTTCTTCAAAACAAACTAAATGTATAAATCAGACAATAATAAGTTAAATAAACAAATTAAATAATTTTAAGTAAAAATTCTGGTGTAGAATGTTTTTATAAAACTTGAGTAAAATTTCCGGTAGTTCTAGGGTTAAATGTATTTTATAAGAAGTTATTTTAATGGTACTTATAAGTACCTAAAGGCACTAAGACAATAGATCAGGGTCTCTTGAAGTAATATTTTGGAATTTTTGATCGCGGTTTGGCGAGCCAAATAAAGAAACGTTTATATTTTCTGCCTAGCAAGCTAAACTGGCATGGGATAGAGATTTTTAGCGGCTACCATATATGGTCAAGGATCGAATCGAAACTAAAAATCATAGCAGATGGTTTTATAACGGCTAACTTAGGAGGGGTTTTATATATATTGCGAGAAATACAGATAGGGGATATATTTAAATAACTGTAGTTGCGCTGTAGGCTATAAAGATATGATTGCATGATTTTGAATGGAGTTGGAAGTTAAAATAAATGAAACGGGGATCTTTTAGAATACAATAAAGGAAAGGGGAGATTTTATTAATATATTATTTTTTATATCATACTCCTTTTTTGAGGGGGAAGGGGGAACAACTCTGAAGTCTACCTTATGATTGTATCAATGAGTGCGTTTGCTTTGTAAGTTTAACACTTTCTGTATATAAAGAACGTCTAATATAACGACCAATTTAAAAAGTCCAATATTTATTTATTCACGCAATCTCGTTCGCGCAATTTAACTTAATGCATTTTTTTAATTATTCTTTTTATAATTTATTTATTACAAGTGCGACGACAAATACTTACAAATGCGATTACACATTCTGCTATTTTATTATTAAATAGAAATTTTCTAATCACAAAATGTGGTTTCAAACTCCTTGGAAATTTCAAGGAGTGTACACGTACCTTGCATCAGATTCCAGAACACAATCTTATATTATGAAAATATATTGCCATCTAATGCAGCACTTTCTAATAGCATTAAATATAATTTTATTTATAAAAGAATTTCACATCTCAAATTTGACGCAAACGGCTATTGCACATTCAGAAATGATAAATAACGACCTATGTTTAACGATTCATAATTAGTTTTAGCCCCGTAATTAAGAAATTCTCTCTTACGACATTCTAATGTTTGATAATGCCATTTTCCAAAAGCTTTTAGCAATAAATTATTTCTTTTACTGAGGACATAAACTGTCGGCAAGTTACACAGAAATATTAAAACTTACCCGCTTGTTTGTCATGTGTACTTGAAATCAGTAGTAATTTATTCATATGATGTGTTAATGAGATATTTGAATACATTTAGCTGATAATTCAATAAGCGGGAATTTAATATCATTTGTAACTGTGATCATTTATTATGAAGAAAGATGGGTGTTTAGATTTCCCGTTTAATTTATTCTGAATAATATTTTAATGTTAAAGATATTTCTAATTGGTTTCATGTAATTTTTAAAGGTTTGCCATCGAGATTATAAGTAATATCTGATCCAAGTTTTTATTTACTTTCTAAAAAATCGAAGTAACTAGCACTACTGTATACAAAGTTCACACAGGTTCGTTTTTTTCAATACCAGTATTTCTTAAGAAAATTTTTCGTGGTAGGTTTTTATAACATGCGCAACAAAAACGGTCTTGCTGCTTGGTTTATACAAAATTTGAGAATATAGAAAAAAATCTATGAAAAAAGTGGTATTAAAGAAGTTGACCAAGTGGGAGCCCTGCATTATATAATGGAGTGATGAATAAAGACATAGCTGCCAACATCTTACGTTTTTTGTACCACTAAAATTTTATAGTAAATTTTACCTTTTTAAATCGCCGTAATCTACCGATTAAATAAGGCAGAAATTTCTATTTAATTTTTGTGGTACAAGAAAGAGGAATAATTGGCAGCTACGTAAAGAGGAGGAGACACGCGAGGTGTGGTTATTAAATAACATGACTAATGCTGTAAAATTTCTGTTTTAAATTTATACATATTTAATTATTATCCCCTGCAATATATACCCTCCTTTATCCCTATAACGCTCCATGTAAATTTTCCATTATTTGAAACACTGCTGGAAGCACACTTCTGTGAGCTTTTTCATAAAGTGTGCCGCTTTTTTTTTACAGCTTCGACGGTCTGAAATCTGGTTCATTTTAATGCAGATTTGACCTTGGGAACACATAAAAGTCACCTGATGCCAGAACAGGCGAAAAAGGGGGGATGGTCTAACACTGGGATGTGATACTTGGCTAGAAACGTTTTGACAGACGATGCAGTATAAGCCGGTGCGTTGTCCTGGTAAAGCACTCATGTCTTGTTCTTCCGCAATTAGGGTAATTTTTTTCGTTTTTTTTTTTTTTTTTCACGGAGTTGAGCAAGGACCTCAATGTAGTAATGTTGATTAGTAGTTTGACCGTCAGGAATACAGTAAAGGTACACAATCCCATGAATATCCAAAATTTTCTCCGTTGTTCACGTGGAAAGGCGACCCGGGCAAACGTCATCTTCAATGTCTTCGCAGCCATCTTGGAAACGCTTAAACTAATCAAAAATCCACGCACGTGATAAACATTCATTGCCGTATACTTCTCTTAACAAATGATAAGTTTCAGTACTGGATTTTCCAAGTTTAAAAAGAAATTTCACATTAATTCGTTACTCTTTTAAAACAATCAACCTTTTTCCGGCAAAACACTAAAACAGTGTCCAGAATAAATAAAGGTCACGGCCAGACTAATTGTAATACAACTAATTTAGAAGCAGTAATCGATACAGGAGGCTTTGCTCTACACAATTATTGGTTGTATGAATTTGGCGCATGCACAGTTTTTCTATAGAAGCATTAGTCTCGTTATTAAATAGCCACACCTCTATAGTGTAGAGTATACCAGTTGCGAGTTAAGTAACTGAGGAAGTTGCAACAAGATGGCGACTGTCTTTTTACACCGGATCACCAGTTTCTGATTACCGCCGAAGCAAACTTCCACCAATAAATTTTGAATAGAAAATGTCACCTTATTTTAGCGCCTTATTCATGCAAAAATTTCTCTTACAAATATGGTAACATTTTCTATTCGTTTTTACTGGTGGAAGTTAGGCCGTGTGTTATAATCTCTTTCACAGACACTGACAAAATGTTGTTTCCGTTGTCACAATGTGGCGGAAACGCAAGGCCTGAATACCGCCGAAGTAAACTTCCACCAGAAAAAATAAATATCAGTTTTTGGCTATAATTATGAGTGAAATTCTACATTAATAAGTCGATTAAAAAAGGAGAAAATTTCTATTCAAATTTAGTGGTGTAAGTTTTCTTCGGCGGTAATGAGCCACTATGAAACCGCTTACAGTTGAAGCTTCACCATTTTGAGTATTTGTCAGTACCTTTTTATTCATAGTTCCATGCATTATAAACTCGCATACAATTCGACACCTAAATTAGACAAAAATAAAATGCGATTCCTGAGAATACCAATATTTCCGTATGGTAATCTCCACCTTAGTTAATAGCTAAAAACTATTACAAACTCTGTGATTGAAAAGTGCAAAAAGAACTAATAGAAAACACTGGTATTCAGACTGAAGGACCTGTTATTTCTCTCGAAATTTGGAGTCTACTTATACGGGAGCATATATCGCAATTTTTTCTCAAATAAAAATCACATAAGAAATAAACATAAAATATATACATGACGAAACAATTCTTAAAATTTCTTTTTTTCTGTAAAAAAAACTTTGTAAAGCTTTGCACCGCTAACCCCTTGAAGGGTAGCGGGATATAATACATCCCACTTAATTTTAATTGCAAAATGCCACATTGGCACCAGAATTTTGGTATGAAAACTTTAAATTTATTAACACGTTCACGCCGGCGCGGTGGGTCACAGTCGACTGTCTCAGAGTTTTCAAGTCTCCGGCTTTTTGCACACCACTATTATTTTAGAGAAAATATTGTTCCGTTAAATCGCCCAATTGTTCTAATTAAATAAAATAACATTTTCTGTATTAAAATACTGGCACCCAAACAGCCAAAGACTTGGCAGCTCTGAGCCAGTCGAGTGTGACCCACCGCGCCGGCGTGAATGCGTTAAGTACATGTAGAAAAACTTTTACTTATTTTGAAACGCATTTGTGTTTAAATTCTGGTGTCATTCAACCATTTCAGCATTTTATGAATGGAAGTACTTTGCCCCTGAAAGGGTTAAATTTATGAGCAGAATATTATTCACATGAAATATCTATTCATACTATTTATGTATATATGAAATCTGTAAAAATCAGTATTTTGCAACGAATTTGAGATGATTGGAAATAATTTGCGATGCAATACACACCACAGTCATAATGATGCATAAACTGAAAATGTTCTCCTTAACTTTCTAATAACGATTTATTTTATAATTTACATATGAAATGTACGTAAAAAATATACGTGATGCATTTTTTTTTTTCAAATTTACATAATAAATGTACGTAAAAAATATACATGATGCAATTTTTTTTTCATTTTTCTGAACAATAACTTTAGAAAGCTTTGCACCGTTAAATTTATGAGCTGAATATTGTTCCCATGAAATATCTATACATACTATTTCTGTATGTATGAAATCCGAAAAATTAGTATTTTTCAACCTAATTTGACATGATTGGAAATTATTTGTAATACAACACACACCACAGTCATAATGATGCGTAAACTGAAAATGTTCTCCTTAACTTTCTAATAATGATTTATTTTTATATTTTCTTAAGAAATGTACATAAAAAATTTACATGATGAAAAAATTCTTAAAATTTCATTCTTTCTGTAAAATAACTTAAGAAAGCTTCGCACCGTAAACTTGTGAGCAGATTATTATTCATAAGAAATATCTGTTCATACTATTTTATGCATAGTGTATGAAATCTATAAAAGGCAGTTTTTGCAATCTATTTTCAAGGTTTAGAAATATCATGTAATATGAAACACTACAGTCACGAATGATGATGCACAAACTCAAAGTTTTCTACTTAACCCTCTCATATATGATTTATTTAATAATGTGTGAAAAATATGTTGCACTCAAAACAGTTTTTAAATGGTTTTAAGCACGCATTGAATGTTTGTGGAAATCTTAAAATTGAGTGCGCGCATCTTGCATATAGGAAAGCTTCGGGGACAGGAAAGATTGACGCACAATCGATAATGAAGCTTAAAAGGCAAACGCACTAAAGAGGCTTTACTTTATACGTTAAATTGGGATTTTTAGTGTCGCTATACGCCTCTCTTACATTTTATGATACCGTTAAAAGGTTTTCAATTTTCAAGTGATTTTTTCCACGCCTAACATATGTGGGGCATTCAGAACAGGGTTGCAGTTTGACCTCTTTTTTAATTCACATATTCCGAATTCATACCGGAAATTCCGAAAGAAGAATTTTTACTTCGTGTAATCACGAAATGTGTGCCTTTAAATAAAGCAAAAATTACTTCTAAGAATTTCTGAATAGAAAAGGACAACAAACAAGCAATCTTTAGAACCAAAGTGGATCGAGTCCAGTTCCGTATTGCCAGTGGGCTATTTTTTTTTAAATTCAGGTTTCTTATTCGTCACTACTTTTTTGAAATAGTAAAAGTCGCCTTATTTATTGACATAGTAATGAAGGCGAAAACAAGGGGAATTTTACCATTTCAGAAAAGTGGTGGCAGTCAAGAAATCTGAATCTTAAAAAAGTAGCCCACAGGCAACACTGGTCCAGTTTTCAATATAACCGAGAATGGAGTTACGAATAAACAAAAGGAGTGATATAGTGTATTGTCTCCGAGTTGCCAGTGAAGTAACTGAAAAGGTTGTCACAAGATGGCGGCTGATTTTTTACAACGGATTAAGAGTTTCTAATAAATGCCGGAGCAAACTTCTACCAGTAAATTTGAATAGAAAATTTTGCCTTATTTTAGCGGATTTTTCATGAACAATTTCTCTCATAAATATTGTTAAATTTTCTATTTGTTTTTACTGTCGGCAGTTTTCCCTGGTATTATAATCTTTTTCCCTGACACTGAGAGGCTGTTGTCTAGGTTCACACAATATGGCGGAAACGCAGGGACTGACTATCGCCGAAGTAAACTTCGGCCACTAAAAATGAATATCTGCTTTTGCCATTTTTTATGACTGCGACGCGTTTAAATTAGGAGAAAATTTCTATTGAAATTTATTGGTGGAAGTTTGGCCGGTCGGCAATCAACCCCAGCGAAAGCGATTACAGTTTAAGCTTCACTATTTTAAGCCTATGCCTGTCCCTCTTTAGTAATAGTACTATGTGTCACGTTTGAGATGAATTCTTGCTCTACAGACAATCATTTGTTCGGTACCATAACAAAACAAGTTTTTGACTAGCCCTTTTTGAACACAGACAACTGGGTTTTGACACTAAGAGCCCTAGACTTTTGAGACCCCCAAATTTACATGCATTTTTTGTAAAGCTGATATTTTAAATCTATTGTAAAACCCCGTTCTCATTATAATAATATTTTCTAGTTTAACCCTTTCAGGGGCAAAGAACTTCCATTGCTAAAATGTTGAAATGAATGAATGACACCGGAATTTACAAACAAACTTATTTGTAAATAAGGAAAAGGTTATATTTCACATATATAATAAAAAAATTTCACCAAAATTCTGGTGCCATTGTGGTGTTTGGGAATTCAAATTAAGTGGTTTCATAAACATACCACTGCCCCTCAAAAGGTTAAGAGCAGAGTTGCCAATGGGCTACTTTTTTTAAATTCAGATTTCTTGATTTGTACCACTTTTCTGAAATGGTAAAATTCTCCTTGTTTTCGCCTGAATTAATATGTCATTAAATAAGGCGAATTTTACTATTTCAAAAAAGTGGTGGCAATCAAGAACCCTCAATTTAAAAAAAAAGTAGCCGACTGGCAACACTGGTTAAGAGTACGATAAAATTAAAGCAAAACCTACATTTATCTAAATATGCAATTATATATTCATATCTGTATTTTAAATCATGGAAAATATTTAATATTTTAGATAATATAGGAAGGGAAATAGCATGCCCTGGTCCTAAGTGAAAAATGTAAACAACAAATGTCAGTTTTCTCCTACGATTCTGAATGAAATGCATTGGATTTCATTAAATTTGCCTTTAGTTACACACAGATCAGAGTTCGTACGGGTCCTTGAATTTCCTGACTAAGAAATTCTTCGGTACCAATATTTTCTTATGGAAAATGTCTGCTTAAATAAGGCGAAATTTCCTCTGTTTAAATTAGATTTACTTTTCTATTAAAAAATACTGATGTTCGGGCTTGAAAACAACGGTACCTGTACGAACCCTGTAGATAATGTTTTATGAACTTTGCCTTCAGAATGCTGTATATGTAAGCCAATATTCAATAGTCAGAGCTTAAGCTGATAAACCTTGAACTTTCAGTTGAATACACTAAATTTTTGGTCATCACTATCTTTCATACATTGTTAATGATTTAGTAATGTTTTAGTAATGATTTAGTAAAGTATTAAAGTATTAAAGTTCCGAAAATTCCTGGACATATTTTAAAGTTCAATATAAAATCAAGTAACTGTCGTATAGGAGTGTGGTTTGGACTAAAAGGCTTCACAGGATGAAAATTTTTCTTCAAGCTAATGAAAATAATTAGTTCCAAATTTCGACCACAGATGGCGCCACTTGTCCGTATGTTTGCTTTCAAACATGTAGTTTTCTGATTTTCAGATTCTGGGAATCGTCATTTCTAAGTCACAGCGTCAAAATTAATCTGAAAATCAGAAAAAACGGACAAGTGGCTCCATCTATGATCGAAAGATGGAACTAATTATTTTCATTCGCTTCAAGAAAACTTTTCATCCTGAGAAGCCAAACCCCACTCCTGTACGACAATTACTTAATTTTATTTTACTTATATACTTAATATACTTAATTTACTTATTATACTTAATTTTAATATGTGTCCAGGAATTTTTGAACATCCTGTATGTAAGACACAATATTTATTCCATATGGTCAAACAGAAAATAATGAAATAAATAGCTGCCAACTCTTACTTTTTTTTTTTTTTTTTTTTTTTTGTACCACAAGAATTTAATAGTAAATTTTACATTGTAAAATCGTCGTAATCTGTAAATTAAATAAGTCAAAAATTTTCTATTATTTTTTCTAGTACAAAAAAAGCGTAATATGCTGGCAGCTATGGCAATAGATGCACAAGTGAAATATCTCTGGAGAGAAAAAAATTATTTGTTGGAAAGGAAAGAAAATCTATCTACCTTTCTCTTAAATGTACACAAATAAATTGTCTAACATCTGAACAAAATTCTAACCAAACACATTGCTAGAAAACACCATTTATTAAATAGATTTCGATAAGTACACCATTTAGAAAATAAAACAACTTCATTTTATTCTTTTCACCCTAGAACAACGCTCCAAAATGACATTATTTTTATTTTGTATTTGTTACCACTTAAATGAGAAAAAAAAAACAGGGATGTTTTATCTATTTTCATCAGCTTCGGAAAAATCTCGGAAAAATAATATAAAATTCAGTAGATAAATCTAACTTTTGAAAATTTTATTAGTTAAAGTCTCATTGGACATTTGATATAATAAGAACGAATATTTACATAGTTGAACCCCTTGAGCTCTGGCGCTGTTAGTGGATGTATGTCACTATCTTCCAGTGTTGCCGTGGTTTTTTTTTCTTTTTTTTAACTTTTGAATTCACTCCACAAAAGTTTAGTTAGTAATTTTCATTTACTATATTTATGGAAAATCAATCATCTGGTAAAGCAAAAATAACAGTTAAAACTTTCTGATGCGAATTCGGAATGTCTAATTAAAAAATCAGCAATATATCATGACGTAACCTGTGTACGTCATTGTCGGAAATGACACCGCTCCCTGAATATCAGGCCTGAACGCTGACACTGCTGAAGGCGGATTTTTTTTAACGTATGCAGGTCCCTTATAGTTTTACACCAGTATTTTATAAAATATTTCTTTAACTTATTTAATATCAGAAAAATAAAGCGGAAAAAACTTTAAAATATTACTGGTACCAAAATTCAAGGGACACACGCTAAAAAAAAAAAAAAAAAAAAAAAAAAAAAAAAAAAAAAAAAAAACCGCTTTCGGCCGCCGCCATTTTTGTGTCCAGTGTTGCCAGATGGGCTACTTTTTTTAAAATCAGTTTCTTGATTGGCACCACTTTTTTGAAATAGTAAAATAAGCCTTATTTAATGACATATTAATTAAGGCCAAAAACAAAGTAAATTTTACCGTTTCAAACAAGAAACCTGAATTTTAAAAAAAGTAGCCCACTGGCAACACTGTTTGTGTCAGTGCTCGGACCTAGTATTCAGGCAAAATGTTAAACATCAAACACGTTAAAATGTAATAAATCCGATGAAATAAACTTTTACATCGAAAAATAAATAGCCACCCGTTTTATCACACCGTTGGCAGTAATTTTTTTAAAAATGAGTACGAAATATTTATTTCCAAAATTCACAATTTTAAACCTGTTTACAACCAATTACAAAAAACCGCATTGTGATTATGCCTTACATTTTCTTCGTTAGAAAATTTCTGGTATGAGCAGTAATTTATACCACCATAAAAACGTGTTTTCACGTTTCCCACTTATCCCTTTCAGGGGCAAGTAATTGTTTTTTTGTATTGTTAAATTCATACCGAAATTTTCGAAAATTTTTATTTTTGAAAATAAGGAAATGCAATTTTACCTTTTTTTTCACCAAAGTTATAAATATAAAATTTTATTAAAAGATTCGTGTGAAAATTTTGATTAAAATTAACTCTTAAATGCATAGTGATGCATATCTTCATCACTTTTTATTTAATTCTTAGCAATCAGTATATTTATATAGAATGCCAGATTTTTTAAACGAAAAATAATACAGCTGCCTTTGAAAAAATACTACAAAATACTACGCTACAAATTTCAAGCGCCATCTACAGGACTTAATTAACGTTCTAAATATCATGGTTGTAAAAAAATTATGATATAAGAATGGATCCAGCAAAGAAAGAAACAGTGGGCCATCAGCTGGAATAAAGATGGCAGCCAGCACTGCCTTCAGCGGTAAAGTGCAATGGTGCCATTATTTAAACCTGTAAAAAAGTGCCCGTGCGGAATTCAGCTGGCCCATCAGTAATGGACAACAGCAGGCCAGCATTGGTATGAGATCACATTACTTCAATCCGGCACTTTTCCTGCAGTGCTAGCACCTATCCCACTGCTATTCCTTTGCTGGTCCAGCACATTCCCTCACAAAAATTTCTTATAGAATTATATTAAAAAAACGAAGCATAATGGCTCTTTTTTCTATATGTTAGTTTCACCAAGAGCTATAGAAATATTTGAACTTGCAGCAGTTTCCATGTGGTCAACCTCCCAAGTACTGACCGCGCTCGATGCTGTTTGGATTTCGTGACCGGACATGAACAAGCACTCTAAGCGTATGCTACGACCGCTCGTACTTTTCAAGCTCTCATTACATTATTTCAAGTTTGTTTCTTTTGTGATTTACGTTCCAAATCATGAAACTGGTATAGAAATTATTGTATTGTATAGAAATCCTATATATTTTATACGCTTTTTTTTATTATTGATTTTGAACTGTGTAAATTATGAAAATCGAAATCCTTTATAACTTAGTAAAACCAGATTTAAGGGAAAAAAAAAGCGCGTTGAAGTAAAGAATTTATTTATTTATCCATTTACGTATTTATTTTGTTGGTGGCAGTGGTTCTATGTTATTTACAGTTTTTTAAAAAAAATTAGCTTCACAGCTTAAATTGTGTTAAGATATTCATTTCAGATTTGTGTTTAAATACTCAATGTCTTCGATATTCGCAACGCCACCTAGCGTAAGGGTTCCCAGCAATAATACTGCAAAAGTTCGTGCACTTCCTTGTAGTGGCGGGCCAGCGCATCAGATGAAACGGAAGCCCACCAGAATTTTATCTGATGATTTCCAACAGCAAAGTTGACTGAAGCTGTGTAGCAGTGGCAGACCATTAGCCAGCACTTCTCCATCATTGCCAGCACCTATCTTGCGGCTGACCCGCAATTTCCGCTTTTCTGGGGAGTTATGAATTAAAAGGCGGAGACGTAGAGTATATTGTCTACGAGTTGCGAATGAAATAACTGAGGAGGTTGTCACAAGATGGCGGCCGAATTTTTACATCCGATCAACCGTTTCTGATAAAAGAAGGAGCAAACTTCCACCAGTAACTTTTAAATAGAATGTTTAGCCTTATTTAAGCGGCTTTTTTATGAAAATCTCATAAGTATGGTTAAATTTTCTACTTGTTTTAACTGGTGGAAGTTTTCCCAGGTATTATAATAATTTTCAATGAAGCTGAGAATAAGTTGTTTAGGCTGTCACAATATGGCTAATAAGTAAAGCTTGACTACCGCCGAAGTAAACTCCCACCAGTAAAAATTAATGTATGTTTTTGCCATGTTTATGGCTGAAATCTTCCATAAATAAGGTGTTTAAAAAAGGAGAAAATGCTTATTTAAATTTACTGGTAGGTGTTTGCGCCGCGGTAATCAACCTATACGAAAGCGGTTATAGTTAAAGCTTCACTATTTTAAGGATATGTCAGTTCCTCTTTATTATTAGTCCCATGGATATAAGCTGAAAAATGGTCGATATTATTTTTACATGTATAAATTAAAAACAATGCTTTGATGTTGACATAGAGTGTTTTAAACTCTGATATTTCTTTAATATTCTTTCTTTTTATTGTATTTTCTGTGAAACGACATGTATTTTAAATTAAACGAATAATGGCCATGGGAACAATACTTGGCGATTTATAACATGCCCCAGAATAACATAAAAGATCCGCTTTTTCCTACGAAATTAAATGTTATTTTAAATATATATTATATATTTAAATCAAAATAATTTGCGTAGAAGTACTCGCCAGTAAAGAAACCAATCTGGTATACAGTGGATTCCCATTAGTGCGTCTCCGCTTAAGACGTATCTCCGGTTAATACACACTGTAAAAAAAATTCCGTTAAATTTACGGCAAAAACTGCTGGCAGCAACGTTGCCAGCAGTTTCTACGTAAAAATCGCAGTAAAATTCGATGTAAATTTTATCGCATATTTTCCTTCATTTCAGCGGTATAACTGTAGTAAATTTCACCGCCATATTCCCGTATAAATTACAATAAATGCTGCAATTTTAACAGCAAATTGTCCGTAAAAAATACTTAAAGACTTGAGATCTTAACTGCATGACGTCTATTATTAAGCTTTCAGAGGATGAAAGAATGGCACCCTAATCCAGGGTGCCAATACAAACTCCTCCTACTGTGCAAGAAGAAGCTTATCCTCAAGGGAAGCTAACCAAAGAATCTAACCTCACTATACTCCAATGCGAGATTTAAGAAATCCCTGGCCTTCGTTTGAGAATGACAGTGGAAGCAAGCTGGAATATCTGTTTATTAAAAACTTGTAGCGGAAAGTAGTGGGAGTTGAATTTTTTGTTTGTGAGTAAAAAAAAAAAATATCCAATAAAATTATGATTTAAATCTCTCATACCTTTCCATCATAATCGATTTATATTTTTAGTTTGCTAGAAATTTTGTAAGAAATTATTTTAAAGCTGGCAAAAAAGTGAGAGCAAGTAAGAAAATTCAAAGCTTCCTGTCTTAAAAATCATGTATTCCACTTACATAAAACTCTAAAGAAAGGTTTTAAAAGTTCCATTACTTTGATGTTTTTTAAATGAAAAAATATTTTTTTATTAAATTTGATTCATAAATATGTGTACATTTCTTCAAATATTGACGCACTACAAACATGTTAACACGAACATAAATTAGCTATATAAGTTTATTATTATTGTTGTTGTATATATATATATATATATATATGTGTGTGTGTGTGTATGTGTGTATCTAATTAAACGTTTAGTGTGCAGCTTTGCATGTATGCAAACAACACTGTTTTGAATTTAATAGATTTTTTTTATTAAACTTAGAATATTATTATAAAATATTATAAATTAATAATTATAGAATTATTTTATTAATAGATTTTTTTATAGATTTTTTTATAATTTAATAGATTTTTTTTTAAACATAAAAAGCATGCGAATCTTTAATAATACCTAGCCGTTTTCGGTGACCACTTGTTTCGTCTCTCAGAACATTTATAGACATTTTTCTTCTTTCTTTTAAATTATGGTATGCATAGAAAATGAATGTAAAAAATAATAATATACAGTGTGTATTGTAAGAGCTGTGCCCCTTTGAGCTCCTTGGGCCCCGAAACAATGCACCTGCTGTATGTCTTTGGGCACGCAGATTCCGGTCAGTAAAATGAACTATGTGATCTAATTAGTTGTTCGCATGAAAGGATGTTGAAATCAGAAAAACTCGTTAAATCTACTGTTATATTTGCGGTGTTTTTACATACGGAAATATTACGTTGCAATCTACTGCAACAAATACAGTGAATTTGACAATCATTTTTTACAGTGCAGGCAATTTCATTTCTCCCATCATATTCTAATTAATATTAAGAACATCGTTTGATGCGGACGGTAAACAGCGTTGCAGTGGGTTACTTTTTTTTAATTCAGAATTCTTGATTGCCACCACTTTTTTGAAACGGTACAATTCACTTTGTTTTTGCCTTAATTAATATGTCATTAAATAAGGCACATTTTACCTTTTCAAAAAAGTGGTGCCAATCAAGAATCTGATTTTTAAAAAAGTAGCCCATCTGGCAACATTGACGGTAAATGACATCCGTTGAAATTCCGCAGTAACGGGAGTTCACTGTACTATTCATGAATTGCTGAAGATTCAGAAACTATGTTCAGTTGGAGAAGGTGGCATAGATGGAAAATTGTCCGATAATCAGTTTGGCGTTATATCAAATTTCTCTATTTTTTTAATTTCTGCAATTTTTTTTTCGGAAATACCATGAAAATACTACTTTTAAACGAAAGACTACGAAAAATACTACAGCCCAAATTTTGGGCGAAAAAATACTACCGTAGTATTGAAAATACTACATCTGGCAACACTGAAAATATTAATCCTGAAAAAATTACAAAATAATGTTAAAAATCTCTTTTAAAATTTCTGGTGTCTAATATTTAATATAAGAGTAAAAAACATAATTCTAAAAACATAATTCATGCATTTAAGAGTTAAGTTTTACAAAATAAAAATTTATATAAAATAAGGCATTGAGATTCATACTTATTAAAATATTTACTAATTTGCAATATTTTAGTTTTTGTTTGTATTGCAGATGTGCAACATAAGAAAAGGTTGACGTATTATACGAAAGATATACTTCTGATTTTTTTTCATTATTTTTCCTGTGTTATAAACCTTTCAGAGAATCATATATATTTTTTTCGAAACAAAATAAAAAATCATGCATTTAAGGGTTAAGTGGGATATAATATAATCTACTGCCCCTCAAGTGGTTAAGATGTGGTTTTCAAACTTTTTGCCTCAAAGTCAATTGCCACCACAAATTCTGAAGGATAATTTTCGTCTTATATAATCGCAAAGTATCTCTGATTAAATAAGTTAAATTTATTATTTTAAAACAGTGGTAGCTTGTTGGCCTGCAGACTATAAGTTGAAGACCCCTACTGCTGAGAAAACCTACGCCTTTTTTTGAATATGGGCGATTCTCAAAAGGTGGGCACTGGACACACGTCATAACTTTAAGCCTTTCAAAAATAACTTCAATTATCATTGTCTTTATTTTTTTTTTTTTACACTGAGTTTTTAATTCTATTCAGAGACAGAAAATGACATAATTTATTCTAAAAGCTTTGTATAAATATCTTAAAATTTTATTATTTTATGCTAAAGAGGCCAATTTTGGACATTCATAACGTTAACTGATCCAATGTACCACCAAGAAAAAGAGTTTTAACTTGCTTCCAGGTGGTTCTAATGGTAAACAAGGAAACATGGCATAAAGGAAATGGATGATTTTTTGATAATTTCGTTAAGAGATGGCAGGCTGATTTATTGCTTTTTTGAAGATAGAAGGACTTTTCTATAAAGAATTTTTCTGTATTTTGTTATGTCCAAAAGTAACGTATGCCACAAAGCTATCATTTCCACGAAAAATACATCAAGTAAGTACTTTAAACTCTTTTATCTAACTTTAAAACCATTTTTTTTTTTAATTTAAATTATTTGTATGTGTTTTTGTAAAACTTTTTTGCAATAAATGCACTTTTCTCAAATAGAAAGTGGAATGTCCGAATCGGGTAACGATGGAAACGCCGATTTTATTTTCGGTAAATTTATTTTTAAAGATGATTTGGTGTCCTGAAACGTATAAAAAGATATTTATTACAATGTTTTATCGTAAATAATTACCGTGTTTCGTATAAATAAAGTGTATTTAGTACATGTAATAATATAACTTAACTTGAATCATGCTCACCTAATGTGTGTAACGATAGGTACAATATGGCGACCTCTGCGATCGTTACGAAATTTCGGACATGCTTATTTAAAAGTATGATTTAAAATTAATAGTAAACTTCTTTTTTTATTTCAAAAGTAATTTTTCAGTGATCTTACGTGTTTTTATGTATTTTGCAAAGTTTTCTTTGTAGCAAATGTACCCCAAAAGATTATTTAATAACATTGTCCAAATCGTGGAACGATCTAACATTAACCCTAGAACTACCGGAAATTTTACTCAAGTTTTATAAAAACATTCTACACCAGAATTTTTACTTAAAACTATTTAATTTGTTTATTTAACTTATTATTGTCTGATTTATACATTTAGTTTGTTTTGAAGAAATTTCTGGTTTGAATAAATATTTTGAATGTACATGTCGGGTCCAATGGACCCGTCTGGTAGACGGAAGGTTAATAATTTTAATTTTCTAAATACATAAATAAATACATTATAACAGAGTCCATTGTTCTAACATACATCTTAAAAAATAAAATAAATAATATTTTTTGTTAAATTATTGTACTTGAGCTCTTTTTTTTTTTAATTCAAGGCTTAAGAATCCCATCTCCTTAAAATTCCATTCTTCCTCCTTGCTCCCACACCAAAATGCAAGGCAAATAAAAAGTTTAAGCCACTTCGTGCTGTAACTTTGGTAAAAAAAAAAAACAGAAATTGACAGTATTCAAAGTATAGAAGACAGCCAGCGAAAACTGTTAAAGGTACTCAAAAGATCCACTCCCTACGCACAACAAACAAATTTGGTACTATTCAAATAAGAAATAGATCTGGTTTTTACAATCTCTGTAAAAAACAAACAAGAATGCATTACCAGTGAAGCTGGTGAAAAAAATATTATTTCTACAATTGACTCCTCGCAGTTGAAAATAGATTGACATTGGTGACTGGTACTTTGTATTAATTCATAATGAAAACTTATGGCCAGGTATTATTGAAAAGATCAGCATTGATAATGGTGAACAAATATTTTCTATAATTTTTTTGACTCCTCAGGCAGACATTGATTTTAACAGGTTTCGTTATCCATCTAAAAAAGACAGCACAAATTTAAAATATGAAGATATTTTGTTGAAATCACCAAATCCCCCTCACCTAGTGACAGCAAGAGGAGACTTTTCTTTTGATAAAGAAATTATAGATATGTGCATTAAAAAAATAGTAGTATAACTTGTTTTTTGTTGTTGTTGTTGTTGTTGTTGTTGTTTTTTGAGAAAAAAAAAAGAATAAATTATATGTTGAATACTTCAAATATTATGTAAAGGTATGTTTTTTGCATAACGTGTGATTCCTATAAAATTAAGATATTACTTCTAAAAAAGTAGTAAATATTTTAATATCAGAGATTAACATTTGATTTTATTATTATTACTGGATAACAAAAAGCTAATTATACATATATATATGTATACACATACAATTATAGGACAAATTTACTACATTCTTAGTCTTAAGAATTTTTTAAATACTAAGCGCAACGTCCCAAATCTGTCAGTAATGTCCAAAATCTGTAACGTACATGCGAAAATATGTCCGAAATTTGTAACGTACACAACTGCTAATTAAATGCTTTGATAATTAATTTTCCAGAATAGTTGCTGTCTTTTAATGTTTGTGCATAATTTTGTAGACTTATATACTATACTATTAAAAAAATTGGCCTTAAATTTGAAAATTTTAAAAATTACATATAGTTAACGTTTAATGATCCCACCTTTTGAGAATCTCCCATATACATATATTTTTAATTTGCTCATTATAATACATTTTAAGTACAGTATGCTTTTAAAAGGTCTTTGTTCACATTGTTTTATATAATACATTTAATTGTATATTTTTACAATCTTTCACCCTTATGGGAGCCAGCTATGTTCCATATTTTGCAATGTTAGATCTAAGGAAAATTTAAAACAGGGCTGTCCAACCTTTTGCACACGCCACTTGTCACCATTATTTCACTTTCCTTCGCCTAACTTCGCATTCCTTCGAGTAACCTTCGCCTTATTTAATCGCAGAGGTTTTTTTTTCATTAAATAAGGTAAATTATACTATTCGGAAATAGTGGTAACTCGGCGGCCCTCAGGACGCAGATTGGAGCACCTTGACTTAAAGTGTAACTCAACTACACTTTTTAAAAATAAAGCTAAAGAAGTCGAAATAGTATAATATAAGGTCTATAATGAACTCGATGCCGCCGTGGTCGCCCGATGTATTTTAAACGCCCAACCCTGCCCGACCTGACCCACTGGTCGATATCTTAACCCCCTTCAAGGGCGGTGGTTCATTTTTTGGATCACTTAATTTTAATTCCTAAATGCCACATTGGCAGCAGAATATTGCAATGAAATTTTTCATTTTATTAAGAACGCGAACGAAAGCTTTTCCTTATTTTAAAATGCATTTGTTTGTAAAATTCTGGTGTCATTTACTAATTTCAGCATTTTGCGAATAGAAGTACTGTGCCCCTGAAAGGGTTAAGCAAAGAAAAACGAAATATGATTAATGGATTTATTTCTTAATACAAGAGGAAGGGGGCAACACAAAAATGCCCTTTGCCCTGAAATGGTTAAACTTGTCGATTTTCCTTTTTAAATTTTCCCGGTGACATCTTCCGCTGCCGCTACAGTTGAAAGGGTAAAGAGACCTTCGACGGGCAAGCGGACGCTTTTCCGCGAAGTATCGGAAAAGAATAAAAGAAAATAAAGCTAAAAAGGATTGTATTATTTGTCGTATGTAATGGTAAAAATTTTGCGATTAAATAAGGCAAATAATATTATTATCAAATAGTGGTAGCTTTTCGTCCTGTAGTTGAGCGTTTGGAAACCCTGATATGTATATCGTCAAAATTCGATGTAGGGAAATGTCCGTTATAGCATCATAATTCATAATTCTGTGCAGTGTTGCCAGATAGGCTACTTTTTTAAAAATCAGATTCTTGATTTGCACCCCTTTTTTGAAAAGGTAAAATGTGCCCTATTTAATGACATATTAATTAAGGCAAAAACAAAGTGAATTGTACCGTTTCAAAAAAGTGGTGCCAATCAAGAATTCTGAATTAAAAAAAAGTAGCCCACTGGCAACACTGATTCAGTGTTAAAATCGAAACACAACTTTTTATTCTGTTTATGGAGGGTTTGCACTACACATATAAGCTTAATTTTTCATTTTTTTTAAGCGTGAGGGCCAAAAGTACATGATGTTGTAAAGCACCAGTTCCCAACAGAACATCGAAGTTAAAGAGCATCGGGCGTTGTCAATACTTTGGAGAGTGGCCACTCTGGAAACACTGTGCTTATGTTGGCGTCATGTAGATGTCACATGACCCGCACATAAAACCCGTGCTGTGCAGTATTCTCTCAATAGAAGGTCTGAAGGCAGTAGCGAGGAAAGAATCCAGGAGATTCTCTCTTGCGGTAAAGATAAAAATTGCAGGAAAACTCGTGAAACTATTAGCCCCTTCGAGGGCGGTGGTTCCTTTTTGGACCACTTAATTATAATTCCTAAATGCCATATAGGCACCAGAATATTGGAATGAAAAAAATTTTTAATTAAGTACGTGAACAAAAGCTTTTACTTATTTAGAAATAAATTTGCTTGTAAATTCTGGTGTCGAACACTAATTTCAGCATTTTACGAATAGAAGTATCTTGCCCCTGAAAGGGTTAAGGTGCATTTAAATGCTTTTTTTCAAAAATACCCGACGAAAAGTCGTAAATCTTTCAACTGGCCTTTCTTTTCCAAGCATTCTATGGTCATCAACAAAAGAAAGGGGAGTCTCAACAAAAGAAAGGGGGATAGATGAATATGTCAACGACGTTCACTGCTGACCTCTGACCTCTATACATCCTACAGAAGTCATAAAATACGAAAGGGAGTGCTTCACCACATAAAACGTACCGCCTACTAAAAACCTAATGTATTTAACCTTAAGTGTCAGAAACTGAATAGTGTCAGAAACCAAATTGGCTCCATGAAGTTGAAATTGTTCCGAAGAGTGACATTATATAGAAGCTTCACTGTATACATACTGTCGACTTCCGAACATCCAACACCGTGTTATGCGACACACTTGATTAACCGACACCCCTCAATTCCTGGTCCCGAAAGTTTCGTAAAATCGAAAGTCTACAATAGTTTATCCGACATGTATATGATAAAAATGCACTCCGATTATCTGATGATTTCAGCTTTCTGGCATACCCCCTTTTACCGTGAATGTCAAATAGTCGGGTGCCTACTGTATATGCATTACTTATTTTAGAAATTTAAAAGCAAAATAATCATTTATATGAAAACTCAAAGATGTCTCGGGAAGGTCATCCTTATATATTAACACAGAAACATATGCTAACGTTAAATTTTTTTATTGTCTTTTACACAAAAATACGTATTTGCAATAACAAAAAATATTTTACACTTAAATAATAATGAAAATATTATTAAATTCTGTGTAGCGTAAGTATCTCTCAATCAACAAAAATCTTTAAAGACATTGTTTCAATCAAATTGGAAATTCATATTACATATTTCTTGAATTGAAGTACTTTACGGTACACATTTATTTATTTTGATAAAATACAATTTAAATGTAGAGAATGAAATCCATTTTTAAACAAATGGGAATGCATACATTCGTTCATAAATTTTCTCTCCAAATAGATTTCTCAATTTATCTCCATGAAATTAAACTTTTTGAATATATAAGAGAGTAAAATATTTATTTTGAATAGTATTTCAATTTTTATTGAAACAAAAATCTGAATTGATTTTATTCTAACATTTGTTTCACATTTAGAACATATTTGGACATTTAATTCAGCCTATTGAACGTTTGATGTACAGCACGCAAAGTGCGTACACTGTTTTTTAATTTCCAAGGAGACTGCCAATTGTATTTCAGATTAGACCATTAGACCAGATTAGACTATTTACTGTTTTAGTCACAGAATTCGTAGTCACCACATTTAACCCCTTGAAAGGTGTTGGGATATAATATATCCCACTTAATTTAAATTCTTAAATGCCACATTCACATCAGAATTTTAAAATAAAATTTTGCTTTAACAATGCACGTGATAGCAAGATTTTGCTTATTTTTCAATAAATTTGTTTGTAAATCCTGGTGTCAATCAATCATTTCAATATTTTAGCAACATAAGTACTTCGCCTCTCAAAGGGTTAATCGTAGAATTTAAGACATTTTTCTGCGATCAGATAAGGTCAATAATTGAGATAAAAATGTATGCTTCCTCACTACGTCAAACAATAGAAAAATTCCGAACGATGGCTATAACTACGCTGTCTGGAACAGGGGTGTCAAACTGTGGTCCACCGTATACCACTATTTTTTTAAAGAAATAGTCGACTTCTTGAATTGCAAAGATTTATATATGCGACATGAATGTGATCATCAGGTGTTTTAATACCAGAAATTTCGTAAAGTACTGGTCGCTATATCTGAAGATAGATTTTTGTTTTCATTAAATAAGGCAAATATTACTTTACAAATATTCTGGTAAAAAGTGCTTGAAAGTCCTTGTAGCGTGCAAACCCTGTCAATGAATACTACGCACTGGTTGTATATTTGGTTTGATCGGGCCCTGGATTAGAAGTTTTTCAACCTTTTCGCCTAAAACTAATTTACCGCATCCAATTCGAAAATTAATTTTCGACATTTTTAGTCGCAAAATTTTTGTCATTAGCTAAGGCAAACTTTTCTTTTCTAACATAGTAGTTAGTTTGATAAGCGGCGGGTCAAAGGCTGAAGACCCCAACTCTGGAGTTTTTAACACCGCCCCCTGAATACTGGGCCTGGGCGCTGACACAAAAATGGCGGCTGCCGAAGGCGGATTTTTTTTAACGTATGTACGGTCCCTTAATTTTAGACACCAGTATTTTATAAAAGATTTCTTTGACTTGTTTAACCGCAGAAAAAACTTTATTGGTACCTAAATTCAAGGGACCGTACACACGCTGAAAAAAAATCAGCCTTCCGCATCCGCCATTTTTGTGCCAGCGCTCAGGCCTAGTATTCAGGGGGAGGTGATTTTATATAAACTGATGCAAATCTGATGTAAATACGGTGTTATAATGATGGCGAACACTCTTGCAATCAAACCAATTGTCACCACTAATTTAATGACAGAAATTCAGCTATTATTGCAAATGAAGATTACTATCTGGAAAATGTTGCGCCTATCGGCTCTTTAGCACGCAGGTTCGCCACCCTGCAATATTATATCAAAGTATATAACCCTTTTTAACCCTAGAACTACCGAAAATTTTACTCAAGTTTTATAAAAACATTCTACACCAGAATTTTTACTTAAAACTATTTAATTTCTTTATTTAACTTATTATTGTCTGATTTATAAATTTAGTTTGTTTTGAAGAAATTTCTGGTTTGAATAAATATTTTGAATGTACATGTCGGGTCCATTGGACCCTTCTGGTAGACAGAGGGTTAAACGCTTTCCAACGGAGTTGCCAGTTTGGCCTCCGTTTTAATTTAAAAAACTCGGATTCACACCAGAAAATGTAAAAGATTTCCAGATTAATTAATGTCAGACCTTTTTTTGATTACCTAAAGTAAAAAGTCTTCTTCAGAAAGTTCCGGTCTGAAATTGAAATTTCAGGATAAAAATGGAGGCGAAACTAGCAACCCTTCTTTCCAGCATAGTAGAAAGAGCTTATGAATTCGGTTTATCCGCTCATCTATCGTCTGCCCATGCTTTAACTAGCGTGAATATACCACGGAACTATGAACCCCTTAAGTATCGCTTAATATTTGGAAAAAACATCAAAAAAGTACCCATTTTTTTTAATTATAGAAATTGAATAATTATAAGGCTTCTAAATAAAATATGCAATTAGTTCATCTTAGATCTTTATTTACCATCAACACACAATTGTTTACAAATACTATATACGCATTAAATTTTGTTTATTAATAATTTTTTTCAGCGTGATATATTTCGAAACAAGAAATACGAAGTCCAACATCACAATCAGCGCCAAAATCCACACCTCAAAGGACTTCACACGGAAATGCCAGTAATTTTTTTCTGGTTTCAGAAGTTTTTTCCAGCAATTGAATCTCCAGCCCGGAAATATGACGGGTACGAGAAATAACGAACGACACCTCAGCCCGTGATAATGACGAGAGCGAGAATTAAGGGGTTAATAAAAAGGAACTGGCATATCTTTAAAATAGTGAAGCTTCAACTGTAACCGTTTTCGCCGGGGGGGGGGGGGGGGGGGTGATTACCACCGGTAGAATCTTCAACTAATAAATTTATATAGAAATTTTCTCCTTATTTAAAAGCCTTACTAATGCAAAAATTTCAGTCATAAATAATGGTAGAAACAGATTTTCATTTTTACTGGTGGAAGTTTACTTTGGCGGAAGTCAGTCCCTGCATTTTCGCCATATTGTGACAACCACTGAAACAAACTGACTGTTTTACAAGGCAAATTGACACAAGTAGAAGCAAATAGAAAATTTTACCATATTTGTGGGGAAAATATTTCCGTGAATAAGACGCTTAAATAAGACAAAATTTTCTATTCAATTTTACTGGTGGGAAGTATGCCCCGGCGGTAATCAGAAACTGTAGATCCGATTTTTAAAAAGCAGCCACCATCATGTGACAACCTCCTCAGTTACTTCACTCGCAACTGGTTGACAGTACACTATATGTCTCCTCCTCTTTATTCATAACTCCATTAATCCTTTCAGGGGCAAGGTACGTATTCGTAAAATATTCAAATAATTGAATGACACCAGTATTAACAAGAGATTTTATTTGTAAATAAGTAAAAGTAAATTTTCGCGTAATTAATAAAGGTGACATTTTCATTATAAAATTCCGGTGTCAATGTGGCAATTTGGGATTAAAATTATGTGATGCCGTGACGGCATCACCGCCCTTCAAGGGGTTAAATATACTGGGATTGTCATGTAATTTATATGGGCGATTCTCCAATAAGTAGGTAATTTCACTCTGTGATTTAGTGAAAAACAAAGTTAAATTTTAAGCAATTTTTTTTTTTAGAAATAGATAAGACAAGAGGTAGTGAGTAAGTTATAATATTCCGGCATAAACTTTAAACCGTATTTTTCTTAACCTACCTACTTCTCGTCGACACGTTTTTACAATTTATTGCATTCGATTCGAACCAGAAATTTCTTCATAAAGTTATTTAAATAAAAGTCACATAGATCTGAGTCCAATAAATATGTTGAATAGATTTAAATAATAATTCTGGTGTATATGTTTTTAATCAAGGTTGAGTAAAATTTCAACAGGGTAGTGAGCTGATGAAATTTTATTGAAAGGGGCAGAAATGACAGGGACAGTAGTGACAAAATTAAGAAAATTTCTTCTTTGCTCATAGTAAGTTAATCTTAGTAAGATTTCAATGGAATATTTTCAAATAAGCAAAAGTATGTTACATCATGACAAAATCATAAATAAATAAAAATAATAATATGGAAAGTTTAAGTACGAGACAGTACTGACAGGTTATAAACATATTCTTATCTTTCTATCTATATTGCAGCTTGCAACAGCTTTTGAAGTCCAGATAATTAAAACTTTCGACTTTCTCAGCAATCAAGATTGCTGCTTCTACTAAATGTAACTGTCCTCCGATTTTTATCTGACCTTTGTATGGTCCAGGTTTTCCAGTTTGGCCTCCATTTTTATTCAGAATATCCGAATCCGTGTTAGAAATTTAAAAAAGTATTTTCAGCTTTATTTAATGACAGAAATTTTGCGATTACCTAAAGTACAGATTCTTTTTTTCAAAATTTCCCGTATGAATGTGAAATTTCGAAATAAAAATGGAAGCCAAACTGGCAATCCTGGTATGGTCACATGCAGTGGCGTTGTGTTAGAGAGGGGGGGGGGGGAAGGTATAGATTATTTTATTACCATTATTATTGTGTGCTAAATTTTGCCTTGTTTAACACTAGAACTACCAGAAATTTGAGTCAAGTTTTATAAAAATATTTCGCACCCAAATTTTGATTTAAAACAGTTTTACTTTATTATTTAATGTTTTTCTTCTTTGTATCTTTTAAACTTATTTCATAATCAAATATCTGGTTTGAATCGAAACATATTCATATGGTAGCCTTCAAAATGACGGCTCGTGGTAGTTCTAGTATTAACCCTTTCAAGAGCGGTGGTTCATTTTTGGACCACTTAATTTTAATTCCTAAATGTCAAATTGGCCCCAGAATTTTGGAGCGAAATTTTTCCTTTTATCAAATACGCAAAGAAAAGCTTTTGCTTATTATTAAAAAAAAATTGTTTTTAAATTCCGGTGTCAGTCAATGATTTCAGCATTTTACGCATACAAGGGCTTTGCCCCTGAAAGGGTTAAACGGTTAACTTTAGAGGTTTACTTCCGATTGCAAAAATTTTCCAAATTCTTTTCCCCATCATATCAGCACATTACCGTCGGGGAACGAGAAATCTCGTTTTTATTCAAAAAACATCATTGACAAAGGGCGTAGAATCTACCTTACAGAACAGGCATTTATATCACGTTGTACATTTTTTTTTAGTTTGTAAGATATTTTATATTAAATCGGTACATTGAAAGATATTTACGGGTGCATAAACTGGAGAGACGTATCCAGGAAACCAATTTACAAAAGTCTTTCAGAAAAAGGGGAGCTTCTGCAGTTTTGAAACCCAGATTTCAGATAAAACTTATCGATGACAATATGTCACAGCTGCCAACTTTTACGCTCTGTTCTCACCACTAAAATTGTATAGTAAATATTGCCTTATTTCATCATCGAAATCTCACGATTAAACAAGGCGAAAATCTCTACTAAATTTTAGTGGTAGCAAAAAAGCGTAAAAGTTAGCAGCTATGCAACATGTTAACCCTTATGTACTGAATTATGAATTCATGAAAATTTTATCTTCTAAAGCATTTTTCGTGAAGCGTTTAAACTACATTATAAGATTCACATAATCGGTTAATAAATTTTAGAATGATTTTAGAAGGATTGGAAGATTTAGAAGGATAAATTAAATTTGATTTTATTGAGATTTTGTGCAATATTTATAACCCCACTCAAATCTTTTATTTCAAATATTTTTCTTAGTATTTTGTATAATTAGGAAATGTACAATTGTAACATTCTTACAATAGAAATATAGAATTATTTCCGAATTGAAAAATCCCCCCCCCCCCCAACACACACACACACAACGCCAATAAAGCTGAAAAGATGCAAAGGCAAAAGAAATCATCGTTTTAAAAATTGTTTTGTGTAACCCATAATGCTTTATGGAACAAGATAAAGTAATATATCTATAACTTATTCTAAACTGTATTACAACTAATCACTGTATTAAATGAATTTTATAACAAGTTAATTTAATGGTACTTATAAGAACCGTCAGTAGATAAATGGCTAAAAGACATTTGCGTCAATAAAGTTATTTTTGTAAAAGTTAATTTTTTAAAAATAAAAATGTTTTGTAAAATTTAAATTTTTATAGGGCTCCTGTAAGTTAAGAGTATTCAACCTTTTTACCTGAAAATTGTTTGTTACCACAATTTCCAAAAATTCCTCCAATTAAATAGGAAAGTTTTTGTCTTTACATAAAGCACATTATTTTATTCTAAAATATGGGTAGCTCTGTGGGTCCACGCGGGTCACAGGTTGAATACACAAATGAAAGTTAAGGGACAACCCAATTAGCGTTAAAATTATTATATGGCATTTATTTATTTTCAAATGAAAATGTTTCATAAGTTGCGGCGAATTTTCAAAATTTAATCAACAGAGTTACCTTCGGCTGAAAGGGTTAAGAAGAAGCTACGAATATTATTTTCACGATAATCCTGACATAACAATTTTAAATCTTTTGATTTATGTACTAGCATACATAAAGACTACATCAAATGAATAATGGTAAAATTTCAGAAAAAATTATGATTAATTGTTTAAAATAAAATATTTTGTTTAAGCTGAAAGTCTTGCAAGTTATAATTTAGAAATACATCAATCAAGAATGTCCTAATATTGAACATTCATTACAAACGTTTTCAGATTTAGACATGAAACTCTCATCGTAATTAATAAACTAAGTCGTTAGTCCCTTAAAATGAACATGTAGTTCATGAAGGTTAAAATAGTTTTAGAAATTGTCGTTAAAATGTCGTTAGAATGTTTAACTAAATTTAGAGTCTAAATGACCTCCAGAAAGGCCTATTTCGCATTCGTTAGAAGTTGTTTTGGAGCAACATAATAACTTTAAAGTAAATTTGCTTTCAAATAAATTTGAAATTCATGAGATTATTTACTAAATTGTGTTTTTAATGAGTAACTCTTTTGTATTTGATTCATGTGCTTGCAGGAATATATATAATGTAACTTTTAAATGATTTCAAACACAGTAAGGACTAAATGCTATGTATTTGTGAATCTGTAATGAGATATTAAAAAACAAAGAAAATAACTAATAAACTTGTTGTCAGTGTGCATACAATTCTGCCACAATATTTTAACAGAGTTTTTCGCTTCATTTTACTGCAAAAAAACATTAAAAATTCTGTGAATAAATGAGGTGGTTAGAAATGCTGTTATTTAAATTTTAACGAGACGTTTTCTTGTCATTAAAAGTGGTACCAGATTTTTTGGAAATTCCAAGGAGTCTCGCAGACATCTTGGGTTATGTGATATTCTATCTTTCTGACTAAATACAGGGCGTTTCTAAACTATGTGTCAAAAATGTAAAGGCATGTAGAGGGGCCTAAATAAGCAGATTTCATACAGGAATGTCGGTGCAGAAACGCAGCGTTGAGATGCCAGCACATTAGACAGTATTAACATCAGATAAGTGAAAAGACAAGTAAAGACAAAGAAAGCATCAATTTATTTAACAAAGAGTTTACAATAGCTGCTCAAAAGAATGACCACTTACAGCGATAATAGATTCACAGCGGCAGAACATAGATTCACGTACATTAGTAAAAATGGCAGGCATGTCACGCATAAATACAACAGCAACAGACAATCGGGCCATCAGATATTTTTTCGATGTTATGGGAGTATCGTGCACCATGCTCTTAAACCATTAACAACCAAAACAATTAGGTTAAAATTTTCAACTTTTTACCTGAACGATGTTTGCCACCACAAACTCTGAAAGATAATTTTCGCTTTATATGATCTTAAAATTTTATGTCTTTAAGTAAGGCCATTTTTTTAATTCAAAAATAGTGGTGGGTATGTAAATAACTTAAATATGTGCAATTATTTTGACCGTTGCGTGAACGCAACACCAGCGGGTAATGGGTTAATATGACCCCCAAAGAAGAAATCCAAACACGTCAAATCTGAGGAGCGCGGTGGCCAAGGAACAGATCCGCCCTGTCCTATCCAATGCTGGTCAAAGACAACGTCCAGGTGATTCCCGGCTGTCCTGAGAAAGTGAGCTAGGGCTCACACCCAACGCACGTCCAACAACTCTCGAGCTTGTCGAAGGACTATTCTCTGCTATGCGTAATACTACTTCTTCCACTTCAGGAATTCTGCAATATCTCCCAGTGCCCATATCACGCCTGGAAGCGTAAAGCGATCCACTACCGTACAACTCCCGATGAAGACGTTGAAATGTTGGGCGATCCGGCAGATTTCTACATGGGAATCGTTCCATGTATATCCTTTGAGCAGCCGCTCCATTTCCTTGCGCAGCTCCATACATGAAATGCATGTCGCAAAGCTCCGCAATGGTGTAACGATGCATGTTGCTCGAAATGCGTGCTGGAATG
Source organism: Maratus speciosus (assembly GCA_963932465.1). Lineage (NCBI taxonomy): Eukaryota > Metazoa > Arthropoda > Arachnida > Araneae > Salticidae > Maratus > Maratus speciosus. Next base: position 455,534,839 of record OZ010796.1, read on the forward strand.
ATGATTCAAGCCTGCGAAGAGCTTTCATACGCCGAACTCAATAGCACCCTCTATTGCCTCGACGCTGCATTTTCGCACCCACACTCTTCTATGAAATCTACTTATTTCAGTCCCCTCTACCTGCCTTTACATTTCTGAGGTATAGTTTTGAAACACCCTGTATAACTTCTTAGCTAATTCGTGATCGTTAAAATCTGGTCGGGATTTACATAATTTCATAAACATAAAGTTAACCTAAAAGGTAATTAAAATGGATTAATTTATCGCGTTGTTTTTTTTTTATTTTTATTTAACATTAACGTATAAGCTGATAGGTTAATTAATCGAATTCCTGAATGAATTACCATTATCATAAACTACAGAAATATTTTAGCCTACATTAAATCTAAATAAGTACGCATGATGCATCAAGATGAAGAATTAGGAGATAGTAATTAAAATTGGTATATAGATTTATTTGCATTAGACCATATTTTATGTATATATATATATATATATATATATATATATATAACTCCGCATTAACATAATTAAACTATTAGATTCTTAACTTGGGATTTCATTGATCCCATTACTTTTAACATTCATTCATTTGGGATTAATTCTTCTTGTTAATAACATTTTTCGTTTAATTTTTAACAATTCAGTTTTTAATCTCACACTAATTCATTTCATTTATTAACAATAATTAATTAAAGTTAAATTGTTTTAATAACATAAACATTGAGATCGATCAAAAATTAGCTTTACTCCTTTGAGTTTCTTACAAAATTACTATTAGATTAAATATTTTAAACATTTAATTTTGAAATAAAATTTTGCTTCAATAATGGGCTCGAAGACACACTTTTACTTATTTGATAATAAATTTCTTTGTATATCCTGGTGTCAATCAATCATTTCAACATTTTAGCAACATAAGTACTTTGCCCCTCAAAGGGTTAAACATGCCCGGTTATTATAATCCCTTTCACCGACACTGACATGAGGTTGTTTAGTTTGTCACAATGTGACGGAAATGCAGGGTCCGACTACCGCCAGGGTAAACTTCCACCATTAAAAATTAATATCTGTTTTTGCCATCATTATAACTGAAATTCTGCATGAATAAAGTTTTTAAAACAGCAGAAAATTTCTATTAACTTTTACTGGTAGACGTTTGTTCCGGCGTTTACACTTTGAAGCTTCACTGTTTTGAGAATCTGTCAATTCCCTTCTATTCATAGATCCATGATTATTGCAAAAAATACTGGTGTCCAAATTCGAGGATTTTGCACGTATTGGGAAAGAGCCTTGAATTTGAATTTGAACACCAGTATTTTCACACAAAAATATTCGCCCTATCTATTCCGGAAATTTCAGTAATTAAGTAATGTTCGTCAGAAAAAGTAGTGGCAAAAAATTAATTGTAAAAAACACATTTCGAGAATAAAAATCTGTTGTCGTGAATATGCAGCATATTGTTCATTAACCCTTTCCGGCATAGAAACATTGTGTTCGTAAAATGATGAAATAATTGACTGACACCAGAATTTATAAGCGAACTTCTTAGGAAATAAAAACTTGTTCTTCTAAACTTTCATTGTAAAAGCAAAACTTTTTTTAAATATTCTTGGTGTCGTTTGCGTGTTTAGAATTAAAATTCAGTGCTCCCGCCCTGGAACTACGGTCATTGAAAGGGTTAAAGGTTGACCCTTTGAAGGGCAAAGTACTTCTGTTTCTAAAATGGTAAAATGATTGATTGACACCAGGATTTACAAGAGAATTTATATGAAAAAAATTAAAAGTGTCTCTTCGAGTATATTGTGTAAATCAAAATTTAGTTTTAAAATGTTGGTGCCAATATAGGATTTGGGAATTAAAATTAAGTGGTATATGGGTCATTCTCTGAAAAGTGACTATTTTATTAAAAAAAAAAATGCGGCCCAATAATTGCCTCAAAAATATCAAAAATTAGCCTACAAGTACTCTCATAGTTCTTCTGATATTTTAATTTCAAAGGACTTCCATTGCTAAAATGTTCAAATAAATAATTGCCACCGGAATTTAAGAACAAATTTATTTATAAATAAGAAAAATGCTATATTTCACATACATGTTAAATAGATAAAAGTTTATAAAAAGTTTGGTGCCATTGTGGTGCTTGGGAATTAAAATTAAGTGGTTTCATAAACATACCACCGCCCTTGAAAGGGTTAAAAAAGAAAAGAAATTATAATTAGAAGTCATACTGTCAATAAATAATTTTTTTTTTTTTTTTTACCCTATGTCAATTGAAAAAATAAAGATAAAGCAGCACATTTAGAAGAGTTAATGTTTATTTGAATTAGTACATTTTTTTTTAATTTCTTCCTCTAAAATAATAAAAATTAAAAATGTATTATCTTTACTTACGGTAATTAAAAGTCTTATGAGTTTTTTAGTGCGTATTTTATTGCATTAGATTTTCTTATTTTACTGTTTAGTACATATATAAATGTAATCAGATCATTCCCTCACAATTTAAATCAGTCCCTCATATTAAAATTATGAGGGAATGACAAAATACTTCTGAAAAACATGTTATACAAAAGTGATTAGTCTTAGGTATATTTTCAGTTACTAAATATCTTTTGAAATCCATTTCTAATAATATAACAACATAAAAAGACATTTCATTAGTTTTTATTAAATTTATAATAGATGAGGGAATGACGCGTAATAAAAATACTTACTTCATCTAGTACTTCAAAGCCATATACTAACTATTCAAGAACGTTTTTGAGCAAACTACCAGATGGATACTTCCCTTTACTCTTGTACAAACTGTCGTAGACATATATAAAGCATGTGCTGCTTTCTACTAAGTAAATAATGGCAAATTTATAGTTATGTGAGGGAATGACGACAAATGCTAGGGACATCATTAAAAAGTGCCCGAACTCATTCATTATATAAAATATAAATATAATTAAATGGCTAAATATGTATTTAACTGTGTTAAAGGGATTGAGAAAAAAAATAACTATAAATATACGTGCTGTATTGGCAGAGAAAGCATTTTCTTTCCTACATATGTGAATGGGGACATAGTGAGGGAATGATATTTGCATTAAAAAATACATCAAATTGATCAAATTTCAATTTCAATAAGCAAATAATTGCAGTTTATATGTATAACTGGTTAATATTGATAGTTTAAATCACTTTTTCTTTTTGTAATTTTAAAAATATGTCTTCAAGACCCCTGGGACATAAAATTGCCACTTTTCAGAGAATTACTCATATATAATATACCGGTTCTCTTCAAGGGGTTAAACTGGATTATCAGAACATGCGAAATTCTGAATAAATGTAATTAACCATCTGTGAATTTTTTTGCATTAAAATATTGTTTTCGATTACGATGTCTAAAAAATTCAAAATTAAGGTCATTTGTTTAATCCGTGAAAATAATTTTCGCAATTAAATAATTGGTGGTTTCATGAAATTTATTATGATTTACATTTCTATTTTTAACCCAGGGGTGACAATTTGTACCTCGTTGGGTGTCAATGGTACCAGTATTTCCAAATAATTATATTCGTCTTATTTAATCGCCAAAATTGTTTGATTAAATAAATCGAAGATTATTGTTCGAAAATAAATGTGTCATAGAGAACTCGCGAGCTATAATTTTATACCCCAGGGTTAAAATTCGGTTTTACTAAAATATAAAGTAAGAAACTGTGTTATTCCCTTGTAATAGTTATTTAAACATACAAAATGATGAAAAAAAGTTGTAATTATTCAACATTTAGTTATTTTTAATAATAAAACAACATTTTTAATTACACTGTAATCGTATTTGTTTTTAAATTGTTATACCATTACACTATCATTATTTCCCTTTTCCATCGAAATAGCTTTACAAATTGCATTATGTTCAATCAGTGAATCATTTCTGCACTGTGCGAAAATTTTCTCTTTCGCCTTCAGGAAATATATCTTGTATTTTAAATTGACAAACTAGAAATGTAGCATCATCTTTACAAGATAGCATTACATTTACCTTTTTTTTAACACTTTTTCGAGAAAGTAAATTTGTGACAGGTGACAGTTTTCTCGGGTTTTTTTTTTACTTTTTCTTTTCCAAAGCACGATCTGTCAATTTTAGAGATGATCTCGGGGAAAAAAGTGTCACTGATCGTTCACACGCGTATAAATTGAATTAAATGATTTCATATGTTGATTTACGAAAGTTCTATGTAATAGAGCACCTGCTACACCGCCCCCTGAATACTAGGCCTGAGTGCTGGCACAAAAATGGCGGCTGCCGAAGGAGGGTTTTTTTTTTTTTATGTATGTACGGTCCCTTACCTTTTGGCACCAGTATTTTATAAAAGACTTCTTTAAAATGTTTAATGTCGAAAAAAACTTTTAAAAATTATTGGTACCAAAATTCAAGGGACCGTACACAGGCTGAAAAAAAAATCCGCCTTCGGCAGACGCCGTTTTTGTGTCAGCGCTCAGGCCTAGTATTCAGGGGACGGTGACCTGCATAGATTAACATACAAGATCGGACATTTTCATAGAGCGTAATGGTAATGCGATTGCGATCGCAGCGCCTTTAGTGACAATGGAGAAGAAACTTTCCATCCTTGTAATATTTTTGTTATTGAGCGTCTACCTTATTGTGATCTTTCTTTTTTTAACGTTGCATGTTTACGTTTTCAATAGAATCTTACACCGATACATGAACATAGAATATATATTCTATTTTATATATCTAATATCAAAAGCAATGGTGTAATATAAAAATATACGAAATATTGCACTCTAAAATTTCATAAATATTCCCATTTGGTAGGAAAATTTTAATAGCCGATGTTTTATTAATTTATGAAGTTTAACGTGTTAAACAATCGTTACATTAATCTTTAAAAATTTACGTATTTTCACTTTCTTACAGATAAAATAAAAATATTGTTTTTAATATAAATAACGTACAATCAATTCAATAATATTTATAATATTAACATAAAAGAAATAATAAAATTACAGATGGGAAATAATTTCTTTCGACAAATTTTTAGAATTATATAAATCTAAAAGTTAAAAATAAGTAGAGGTACTGACATTACACTCAATAAAATTTTATTCGATATGGATAAATTAACACAATACCTGAATTTGATTTTTTACAATTTAATCTCATAAACATACCTATTTACGTTCTTAACAGAATTTTCTAGGGTTTTTCTTTTATATTATTACTCTAATTATCATTTTGTAAGTTAAAGTTGAACAATACAAGTACGAAAAAAAAAGCAGCTAAATAAATAAATCATAAATAGAATATCGTCTGCCTCTTCTTCATTTTAAGAAAGAATAGATACTCAAAACGTAGAGTGTAAACATATTTCTTCAACATAGGTAAATCTCGAAGGATTGTTAATTCTTCCCCCTTGTTTAATTTTAATTAAATATTTTTGGTGCCGTTTGTCACTTTTGAAATTAAAATTGTCTTTTGCCTCGAAAGGGTTAATGATTTGGGCTCACTTTGTTTTAATTCTCAAGTATCTCTGAAGTTTTTCGATGCTCGCCAAGCAGTGTAAGGTTACGTACATACATTGGAAAACAATTTACAGCCATTTGGTGAAATTTTAGCTCTTCCAAAGTATGTATTTGAGCAAGATAATGCATTTATTCATGTTGTATACAAATTAAAAAAAAAATTGGTTTAACTCACAAAATATTACTGTTCTCGACTGGCCCGATGATCTGAACCCAATCGAAAACTTTTGTGGCATCATATCTCATACGGTTTATGCATTTTTTTTGACAATACTTCTCTGTAAATGATTCGATCTGCTGTTGAACGTGTTTGGTACGAAATAGACTCCCAAGCGATGCGGGATTTAGTTTCTTCGATGGAAAATCACATTTTTGTATGAATATCAGACAATGTAGGTGCAGTTCGATTTTCAGTTATGGCTATTTTTCTGTTAACAGACAGATTGTCTATACTTTTGCCACAATGTTAAATTTGTTTTTTTTTCTTATTATATATTATGTAAAGTGTATAAATTAAAACTTATTGTTTGTGAATGAAGGATAAGTCCCCAGTAATATATGACAGTTGAGTTACAACAATTTGTTACATACTTCTCAGTGCAGAAGCATAATGCATCATTGTCTAAACTTTTGCTGCGCACTGTACTTCCCACTTAATTTTAATTCCCAACTACCGGAAGTGTACCAGAAATTTTTTAAAGATATTTTGCTTTTATAATGCATTTAAAGAAAAGCATTTGTTTTATTTTCAATTAAATTTGTTTGTAAATTCTGGTGTCAATCAATTATTTCAGCATCTCAGCAACAGAATTGATTTGCCCCTGTAACGGTTAAAGACAATTTTAGTTCACGGAAAATAGATGTGTATATAAAAATAAGTTTCGGTAATAAATTAATGTTATTTTTGATATTACTGAGACATTTAACACTAGAACCGCCGGAAATTTTACCCAAGTGTTATAAAACTATTTTTCACCAGAATGTTTCTTTGAAACTATTTAACATATTTATTTAACTTATTTCTCTGTGGTACATATTTAACATATTTTAGAAAAAAATTGACTCTGGTTGGAATCGAAATATTTTCATATTTTGCCGGTCAAAATGACCGCTGTGGCGGTTCTAGTGTTAAATTAATTATTTTAATCATAATATAGGACAATAAAATCATTGTCACAACATCCACCTTACTACTAGTACTTAGTTCATAAAATAAAGCAGAAAATTCATTTTGGTTGAGATTTTTCCAACCGCATGTATTTACTTAAAGCAAGCATGCTCAAGTTCCAGGGCTACTTGTCCGTTTTTTAAATACTATTTACGAAGAAAATGTTTCGTGCTAGATTATTATATCATTTGTAACAAAAATAGCCTCCCAGGTACCTTTCTACATAATTTTAAAGAAAAATCTAAAATGAAGATTTTTCTTCGAAAAAAGTGATATTCAAAAAAGGGGCCGAGTGGGGGCTTGAATTTTTTATGTACAAACTTGCAACACAGTCAACTATTTTTTTTTTTAATTTTGAAATACCACTATTTTCATATTATGTTCTTCCTGTCAGATTTTTCGTAGCAACCTCGGCATTTTTTGACATCACATTTGCGCACTAACATAAATGGATTTGCCTGGACATACTAATTTTCCTTTTTCCTTTGTTTTTCGACTTCGCAGTTACAGACTGCAGTTTGAAACGCTAGTGGTTTTATTTAGTGATGGGGGGAGTGAATTATTTTACTGTTCGAATGAATCATCGGGCATGTGCAAAAGCATAGCTGCCAACCTTTGTTTTCAAAAATTCAACTTCTACCAGAAATTTTGTATAGAAAAAAAGAGTTTCTCATTTTAATTAGACCTAGTTAAAAAAAAATCCATGAAAACATAAAAGTTGTTTATATCTTCAAAACTCCAGAGGATAACTGATTAAAATAATCAAATGTCTTACAACTATGATTTTGCTTCTTTTCTTTTTACAACATTTCTGGTGGCAATTGATTAAAAATGTATACAAAAGTTGGAAACTATGTTTTTGCGCAAGCTCGGGTGATTCATTAGAATAGTAAAATCATTCATTCTTCCAATCACTAGTTTTGGATGTACCTTTGATAACAGTTCCAGTTTTGTCGAAATCTCAGATTCGCAAAATATAGAGGCCAGGGCTCTGACTCAGTCCATTTTCTTGAATACCACTTTTTTTCAAAGAAAAATCTTTTTATAAATTTCATAGAAAGTTACCTCGAAAGGTGTTTTACTTTCAATTATTGCAAAAACCTACCACGAATTTCTTTCTTAAAAATTACTGGTGTTCAAAGAAGGGCCAGCGGGAGTCCTGCATAGCACATCTTTGTTTTTAGGTGTCAATATCATCTGTTCTCTTTTTCTGACCAAAAATTAAACTGGAAATATCTTTCTTACAATGCTACAAGAACGCTGTCCATCCAGTGATGACAATAGTTGTTAACCTTTTGATTACGGGGTTGGGACATATGTCGTCCCAGCGACTATTTCTTTATTCTACTCGCACCAATTTAAAAAAATAATCTCTGCTATACACTTATATTAGGATAATTTCAAGAGAAATCTACCACAAAGAAATTTTTTTGTAAATTGTGGTACGAGTTTTATAAAAATAGTCACCAGTCAAAGCCCGTAAGCAAAAGGTTAAAAATGTCGTCGGTGTTCTAGGACAGGTGTGTCAAACTATGGGCCGCCGGATACCACTATTTTTTTTTTTTTAAAGAAATAGTCGACTTCTTGAACAGTGTTGCCAGTGGGCTACTTTTTTTTAATTCAGATTTCTTGATTGGCACCACGTTTTTGAAACGGTAAAATTCACTTTGTTTTTGGCCTTAATTAATATGTCATTAAATAAGGCACATTTTACCATTTCAAAAAAGTGGTGCCAATCAAGTATCTGATTTTTAAAAAAAGTATCCCATCTGGCAACACTGTTCTTGAATCGAAAAGATGCAATAATTAGATAAGGCAATCTTAGCTGCCAACATCTTACGCTTTTTTGTACCACAAAAAATTTATAGTAAATTTTACCTTTTTAAATTGCCGTAATCTGACGATTAAATAAGACAAAAATTTCTATTAAAATTTTGTGGTACAAAAAAGCGGCAGAGTTGACAGCCATAGGCAATGATGACTATAAAATTTTAGTGGTATGCAAAACAGATTTCAAGCGATTACCTCAATCAGAATTATCCAAATCAATGGATAGGCCGGTTGATGCAGTGTTGCCAGTGGGCTACTTTTTTAAAATTCAGATTGCTTGATAACCACCATTTTTTTTAAATAGTGAAATTCGCCTTATTTAATGACAGATTAAATAAGACGGAAATAAGGTTTATTATACCGTTTCAAAAAAGTGGTGAAAACCAAGCAGTCGAAAGCAGCGAATTACTAAAGACAGCAATAACATCTCTCCAGTCAAATTTGAGACAATTAAGAGTGAATTTCTTTAGCGTCTCTATTACTGCCAAAAAGCGGAAAAGAGTTAATTCGAGCATCTTTTGTGTTATGTTGAATTTAGTTAGAAAATTTCACTTTTCATGAAACTAGGTTTATAACTTTAATTAGTTATATCTGCATACAGGCTTTTCTCAAATACAAATTGCCTACTTTCTGACACATTTTTTAATTCATAATTGTTCGCAAACGATTCAAATTGGTAGGTGCTGTTATTAATAAACTTTGAAATCAAACTCTGTTTTCCGTTTTTCCCCAAACGCAGATTTTTTAGAAAATGCTGTCAATATTGGAATTTTGAACTGAATTTCTGGACGCGATAGTGCAGGAAAGAGGGAAAACTGCAGTTTGAAACAATAATTACATACAGGGTGTTTCTAAACTCATGGTACAAACTTTAAGGCTAGGTAGAGCACACAGTAACAATCATTTATTGTATAGGAATGTATGTGACCAAGTGACGCATTAAGATAAAAACACCAGGAGGCCAAATTAGGCCTCTTCTTTAATTTTCAAAATTTCTCATTCATACCAGAAAATTTTTATGCTATCATTTTCTTGACATTTCATAATTACTTAATAATAAAATTCTTCTTTGAAAATTTTTGGTATGAAATCGAAATTTTTTGAATTGAAAATAGAAATAGAAATAGAATTTTTTTGAAATAGAAATGGAGTTCTTGGTTGATTCCACTGGCGGTATAGGACAGTAAGTGACTGGTCGACGTTCAATACCATGCATTCAAGTAAAAGAAATCGCCATTTTTAATTGTGAAATCGTTCGTCATGGAACACTTTACATATGCCGAAAAAGCCGACATGCATTTCATGTATGGTCGTGCAAATGGCAACGCCAGAGCTGCCCTATGAATGTATCAGGAACAGTTTCCTCGCAGAAGAATGCCTGATCATAGAACGTTTCAGCGCTTACACCGTCAGCTTTTTGAAACAGGTTCTTTCTACCTCACCAGGCAGGAAACTGGGCGAGAAAGAGCTGTACGCAGTGCAAGCCTGGAAGAAATTATTTTGAATTTTGTGAGTGAAAGGCCCGAATCAAGTACAAGAAATGTTGCACAGAAATTAGGTATGAGTCATCCGACCGTTTGAAGAGTGTTAAATGAAAATCGATTTCATCCCTTCCGTTTTCAACGTATACAAACGTTGATTCCGGAAGACTATCTTCGGCGGTTCAACTTTTGTCAGTGGGTTTTGCAGCAACATGTATTGCAGCCAGACTTTACTGCTTATATTCTATTTACACGCGAGGGTGTATTTAATGCGTACAATTTCTATCTTTGGCCAACGAATAATCCACATGCAACGCGGCCACGTGCTTATCTACAACGATTTTCTGTGAATTTGTGGGCGGGTATTGTTAATAATTATTTGATTGGTCCATACTTACTACCAATAAGGCTGGATGGTCACTGTTACCTTATTTTTTTTTTTTTTGCAACAGGCTTTACCAGAACTGCTGCAAGATGTTCCGATCGCCGTTCGTAACCGGGTGTGTTTTCAACATGATGGAGCGCCCGCGCACTTCACCACTGATGTGCGCAGGTACCTGAATGCCACATTTGGGACGCGATGGATTAGGTGTGGTGTACCAGTTCCTTGGCAACTGCGATCTCCCGATTTATTGAGCCTTGATTTCTTTTTATGGGGACATCTGAAGAGTCTTGTTTATGAGACTCCAGTTGACTCAGACGAAAATCTAGTAGCTCGCATATCCGAAGCTGCTGCACGTGTGCGGGAAATGCCTGACATCTTTAGAAGTGTACGCCAATCGTTCCACCGACGCTGCCAAGCATGTATCACAGTTGGTGGGCGCAATTTTGAACACTTATTATTGTATGTATTATTATTTACTTGTAAACTACATTGTAAATGAACATTTTATCTTTTTTATTCATGTATTTCGTTTGATAAGTTTGCCAGTTTTGCGCTTTTTTTTAATTCAAAAATTTCGATTTCATACCAAAAATTTTCAAAAAAGAATTTTATTGTTAAGTAATTATGAAATGTCAAGAATAGGATAGCATAAAAATTTTCTGGTATGAATGAGAAATTTTTAAAATTATAAAAGGAGCCTAATAGCCCCCTTGTGTTTTTACCTTAATGCGTCACTTGGTTCCATACATTCCTATACAATAAATGATTGTTACTGTGTGCTCTATATACCCTTAAAGTTTGTACCATGAGTTTAGAAACCCCCTGTATGATTGAAGGTGTAATTAATTTATCAGAAAATGAAAACTGTTCAATTTCAAATCACTTCAGTAATCATGTCTGTATGTATAAAACTTCTATGTTTAAAAATTAGTCAGAAAATGGGTCCTAAAGTTTCGCATTGCTGAGCGGGAAGAATTGTTTTTCTCTTAAGAACCGCCTTAAGAAACATGGTATTAGAACTTTTTTAAATTGGTTTTCTTGAAGAAACTTTTCGAGAGATATGCCCCTAAAGCACCCATTCCATTTGAAATTTGAAAATGGAACTCCCTCAGTACCCTTTGCCTAAAAAAGTTTAATCAGATGAATTCTCCCTTGAAATCATTGAACACGCATATAGTCCGCCTCAAAAGTTTAAGCACAATCATAAAATGTTGATTTTTAATGAAAAATAAAAAAGTTAAAATAAATAGCATTTTGTTATTTATGGATTTCGCAATTCCATTTAAATAAATGATATCAAAAGTAGAAAAAAATAAATTACATATTTGTAAAAAAATAATTTAAAATATGGTCAAACAAAAATGTCTCAAAATTTTATGCACAATAGCAAAAACAACTACATATATCATTTTTACAAAACTGTTACATACAAATTATTTTTCTGTGATTTCGGATTAGTTTAAATAAACTTGCGTCCATCAAAATTATTAGTTTTTTCTATGGTTTCTGGTGGCAAAGAGTACCATGCTTCCTTTATGGTCTCTTTGAATTCTTCAAGAGAGTCATACTGTTTTCAATTGCTATAAACCTGACGGGTTAAAATGCTATAGACATTCTCTATCTGTTTTATGCCAGGATTTAAAACTGGAGAGCCAAGAATTTTTAAAATTTTCTGTAAAAACCACCGTTATGCAGTATGTGATATCGTCGATACCATGTCAAACTATCTAATGTGAAAACAATGGGCTACTTTTTTTAAATTCAGGTTTCCTGATTGGCACCACTTTTTTGAAATGGTAAAATTTGCCTTATTAAACATTATTTAATGGCGTATTAATTAAGGAGAAAAGAAGGGAATTTTACCATTTCAGAAAAGTAGTGCCAATCAAGAAATCTGAATTTAAAAAAAAAGTAGTCCACAGTTTTCACATTGGATAGTTTGACATGGTACCGACGATATGTAGATTGAGGCATTATCTTGTTCAAAGATCCATTCAGGACTTCCCAAAATGTCACCGAATGGAAGGAAATGTTGGTTCAGCGTCTCTTGAGATTTTGGGGGATTTTGTCTTCCTTTCAGAAAATCCAGAGGTCAGGCTGTTGAAGCCAAATACCCCCTAAACCATACCAGACTTACCGCTTTGCTGCATGTTGAAAAAATCCCTTGGTTCCTCTCGTAGATCATGCCAATATATGTTCCACCCATTAGGGCGCTGCCATCGAAATACTCAAGGCCTGAGGACACAAGATGTGACGTCATCACTAATCGACCGACTTCTCACGAGTGTTGGAATTCACACCGGGAAATTTTGAATAGCAATTTCCTTTTATTTTGTTTGTGGAATATCTATCATCTTATAAAACAATAGTAACTATTTAAAATTACTGGTGAGAATCTAGAATCCCCTAATAAAAAATCAGCAAGATGCGGCAACACTGTGGCATTCCGTATCTGGCTGAATTTTTATTTAGGGTTTCCGAATTCTCACCAGTAAGTTTAAGTAGCTGCTATTGTTTTATAAGATGATAGCTATTCCACTAATAAAAAAAAGGGACTTGCTGCTCAAAATTTCCGGGTAGAAATTCCAACACTAGTGAGAAGTCGGTCGATTACGAGGCTAACGAGAAAGACAGGCTACACGCGGTGGGTCCGATTCTTCTTTTTTTACAGACCGCTGGAGTCACGTGATGCTCGAATGCACCAATGAAGGTGTGCGAAAAGAGCATCACGTGACTCAAGCAGTCTGTAAAAAAGGCAGAATCGGACCCACCGCGGTAGCCTGTCTTTCTCGTTAGCCTCGGTCGATTAGTGATGACGTCACAACATGTGTCCTTAGGCCTTGAGTATTTCGATGGCAACGATTAGGGCCATCTAAGTTCGATTTTTTCTCAACACTGAATAAAACAGTAAGTCATTTCTCTCCCGCAGAATATGTGTTTTTTTACCCCAGTTCATTCTTACTTGTTAGTGATGTAGTTTCAGACATGTTTTGCAAGCCATTTTCTTTAGTATGATATAATCACATTCTTTAATACGTCTATGTGCAGTATCTTTGGATACCTGTACACCGAGATTATTTTCTATTTGCTGTATGATCATATTTCATCTAAATATGAATTTCCGTATTCTCCGATCCGTCTCAACAAACGTCATACGTGGTCGTCCACATCATGGTTTCCGTTTGAAATTATCATTTCTAGAGAGTACTTGATATACATACATCGCTTTGATCAATTTAAAAATTTTTCAGTTTTTGAAACTGTTTTATTCTGTGATTTCAATTTAAAAGTTCTTAAAATCTCACCTTTTGTGAATTTTTTACACTTTGACATTTTTAAAATGGGTGGAAATCATTTTTACATTTTTATATTTTATAAAATTGGAAAACGACGTCATACAACCTCATTACACCCGTCCAATCCAGTGTTTTTAAAAATATTTGCATAAAGTGCTTAAACTTTTGAGACAGTGCTTCTTCAAGGAAAAAAGTAAATTAAATAAAAATTAATGCAATTTTTATTTTAACCAACAAAAACTGCTTATTTTATTTAATTTTGATTAAATGTCGAGTATTTATTGTAAATTAGCCTCATATATTTTCTTCTTCAATTATTTATAACCATATTTGAACAGTGCATAAACTTTTGAGACAGACTATACTTGCCAACATTGAAGTAAACTTCCGTAAAATGTTAGTTAAATTGACCCAGGTTATACGCGTTACTAACCAGAAAATTTATTTGATGTATCATTATGGATTTAAAAACATGTTTCTCTATGAAATCTATTTGAATGAAATTCTTTAGTAAATTTCTGGTTCGAAACGTGTTTAACCTGGGCCAGTTTAACTCACATTTTACGGAAATTTAAGGGAAAGTTGGCAAGTAAGAGCACGTATTTCTTCGTTTTCTAAAATTACCAAAGTATTTCCGGGATGAATAGGGTAGGCTGTGGCTTTTGGAAGACCCTGTATATCTTGCGTCTCAAGATGGTTGTCAATGGGCGTAGTTTGGGGGAATCGCGATTGGTGATGTTTTCTCTCTAATAGACGAAGTCATCTTCAATAGAAAAAACATAGAATCTTACATATTGGTGAAAGATTCAGGGTTTGTACGCCTCCTGGAATTTTGCAGACCAGAAACTTCTTTGGCACCAATATTTTCTCATAGAAAATCTCTTTTTAAAAGAAAGCGAAATTTTGCCCGTTTAACTTAGATTTCTGTTTCTATAAAAAAAAATACTGGTAACTTTTCTGGAAAATGCCCTGACACGTACGAACCTTGATGATTTCTTCCCTATTTCTCTCAATTGTCGGAATCACCATAAATTTGGAATAAAAAAAATTCAGTCGGGTGCAATTATATTTTATACAGCTAGAAATTCAAAACCAACTTCAACGAACCAAATCCAGTTGAAATCGGGCCAATAGAACCTGAGATAAGAATATGTCCCGTGGCGTGTAGGTAGAACTAAAAACTGTCAGACAATCGAAAACTAAGTTGAATGAGGCAAACCCCATTGAAATCGGTCCCATAAAACCCAAATGAAGAATGCGCCCACTGACGGTGGACGATATAACTAAAAACTGCGAGACAATCGAAAACCAAGTTGAATGAGCCAAACACTGTTGAAATCGGACCCATAGAACCCGAGAAAAGAATGTATTATCAACGTTCGAAAATGGTGGTAACTGAAATTTAAGAAAACTTATTTTTAAAATTCAAATATAGGGGATAAACCGCTGCTATCGAAATACTCAAGGCCTGAGGACACAAGTTGTGACGTCATCACTAATGGACCGACTTCTCACTAGTGTTGGAATTCTCACCGGGAAATTTTGAATAGCAATTTCCTTTTATTTTATTTGTAGAATATCTATCATTTTATAAAACAATAGTAACTATTTAAACTTACTGGTTAGAATTTGGAATCCCCTAATAAAAGATCAGCCAGATGCAGCAACACTGTGCCATTCCGCATCTGGCTGAATTTCTATTTAGGGATTTAGAATTCTCACCAGTAATTTTAAGTAGTTACTATTGTTTTATAAGATGATAGATATTCCACAAATAGAATAAAATGAAATTGCTGTTCAAAATTTCCCGGTGTGAATTCGAACACTAGTGAGAAGTCGGTCGATTAGTGATGACGTCACAACGTGTGTCCTCAGGCGTTGTTACCGAAACACTCAAGGCCTGAGGACACGAGTTGTGACATCATCACTAATCGACCGACTTCTCACTAGTGTTGGGATTCACACCGGAAAATTTTGAATAGCAATTTTCTTTTATTTTATTTGGGGAATATCTATCATCTGATAAAACAATAATAACTATTTAAACTTACTGGTGAGAATTCGGAATCCCTAAATAAAAATTCAGCTAGATGCGGAATGCCTCAGTATTGCCTCATCTAGTGGATTTTTTATTGGGGGATTCCAAATTCTCACCAGTAAGTTTAAATAGTTATTATTGTTTTATCAGATGATAGTTCTTCCACAAATTAAAAAAAAAATTGCTATCCAAAATTTTCCGGTGTGAATTCCAACACCAGTGAGAAGTCGGTCGATTAGTGATGACGTCACAACTCGTGTCCGCAGGCCTTGAGTGTTTCGGTGGCAACGCCTCAGGCCTTGAGTATTTCGATGGCAACGGATAAACCCTTTAATTCATACCAAGGGACTTTTGCCTCAGGGTGCACTAATAATCTTCGATTAATTTGTTAAGATTCTTTTAAATTATGTTTTTAGAATTTGGCAACGTTTAATAATAACTAATATCCTTTCACCAAATTAGATAGGGAGTCGGCTTATCTGCTGAAACGGATCTCTTTTTAGTTCAATTTATAATGAATGCTTGTCCCTATCTGGTTCTTTCTCCGAATTTTTGTTCCGTCGCCGTCCGTTTTTTTTTTTTTTTTTTTTTTTTTTGCAAAAATTTAGAAAAATTATAGACCTATTTTTTAAAAAAAATCATATATTTGGATGTTAAAAAAATTTCTACATTTGCTCTGACATTTTCAAATCGATATTTTGATTAGTTTTACTAATTTTATCCAATTACTGAAAAATGTCATTATCTTTCATTTTCACGTCTTTACACTTGGAAATCAAGTCTAGAGATGTGCCATTCCGGGTGGGGGGGGGGGGATTTTTTTATGAGCCTTTTAATGAGTTTTTAATTAATATCTGGATTAATTACGGGCTGATTTTTACGAAATAAACTTTATTGATAAGACTATACTACTAAGAATTTACTATATTAGACTTAAAGATTGAAACCGGGTTATTTTTATTAATGTAGAAAAATCGCCTCGAAACGTGAAAAATTGAATAATAAATTAAATTAAAACAAATCTAATCAAAAAATCAAAAATCGGGCTTCAAGGTGCAAAATTGCATATATATCATCCTACCAATTTGTGTAGCTCTACGTGCAGCTGTGTGCTGTGTCTTCAGAACACTGTCGGCAGACACACTCACACACAAACTTATTTCCATATTATTATAGATGATAAAAGTGTTTTATGTTTATGCTAATGTTAAAATTGTTATAGCAAGACGTTTTTTCACTGATTGCTCTACCATAAGAGTATCCAAGCATTTCTCCTGAAACTCGTTCCACCACAAATTCCAAAGGTAATATTCCCCTTATTTAATCACAAAGTTTCTACTGCTTGATTTCCCTCGGGCCAAAAAAAATATAGGGGGGGGGGGAGGGAGAATAAAAAATTGAAAATCACCACGATCTCTTGGATTGCAATGCAATGCAATAGTTCAATGCACAATTCAATACCTAAATTGAAACCTCGTCGTAAAATTAATAAATCCTTTATAAACTCATTTAAACACAAATGCAATTTAGATAACTGAAAGAAAAATATACACATCATCATAAAATTTTCTTTTAACATTTGTTACACATATTATAAAATACACTGAATAATTTATTTAACATGTTACAGTGTATAGTTCGATGAGTAATGACTAAAAATACTTTAATTATAGCATAACCAAATAATGAAATATAAGGTAAAAATATAGCTATTAATATTATTTGGTAATTTTTAATTATTTATCACAAATAATATTTACATTTATAAATAAAATTCAAATAATATTAAAAAATGATATTTAGATTATTAAAAAAAATCCATCAGCCTCAATATGCATTTTAGATAATAAATAAATTTATAAATTAAAAAGAATGATTAATAATCAAAAAAAATTTAAGTTTTTATACCTAAATTATATCTTTTATGTTTGTATGTTTTTATATCTCTATGTAAATGTCTACATTAGTGTCATCAAACTGTGGCCCGCAGGGTCTTGATTCCACCACTGTTTCTCTACATTCTTTCACTTCTTCCTATCCTCATTTAATCGCAGAATGGTGTAAATGAAGAAAATGATATTAGGAAGAAGAAAAGATAAATGGAATACATAAATATAGGTATTTTTACCCGTGCTTTTAAATTTGGTGCTGCCATCTATGAATTGTGATAAAAAGAATTCTTTCAGAAATATTTATTTCCTTCTAAATAACTTGATATTTTAACTAGTACAAATCATCAACAATTAACAAAAACTTTAATTGAGATTTATACCATTATAAACGGAATAATTTGATATGTTAATTAATAATTAGCACAAATTATAACTGAAATTTTTACTATTACAGGGTTTGAACGGGTCCTTTAATTTCCAGACTAAGAAATTCTTCGGTACCAGTATTTTCTTACGGAAAATCTTTCCTTAAACAAGGCGAAATTTCGCGCGTTTAAGCTAGATTTATTTTTATATAAAAAAAAAATACTGATATTTGGCCTTGAAATAACGGTACCAGTACGAACCCTGTATTAGAGAGCTCCCACTAGGTCCTTTTTTGAACACCACTTTTTTTCAATGAAAAATCTTGCTTATAAATTTCGTAGAAACTTACCTCAATAAGCGTTTTTGTTGCAATTGTTGCAAAAACCTACCACGAATTTTTTTCTTTAAAAATACTGTATTTTATAAAACGGCCTATTGGGAGCACTGCAAATGATAAATAGGTAAATGAAACATATGAAAAGGTTATACAGATAAAAAGTAAAAAAAGTAGCAATAATAATTTTTGTGTTAACATATGAAGAATTTAAATGCGAATGATTTACAGTGTTAAAATTTCCAACTGTAATAATATGTTGAAAAAAAATAAATTAAAAAAATGAAATATCAGACAGGAAATGATGATAGTCACAAATAGTTAACTGATAATTATTCGCTAGTCTTTCTTTGACACGACTTCCATCGTTTTCTCCCTTTAACCCTTTGAAGGGCACCGGTATACGTTATATACCACTTAATTTTAATTCCAAAACGTCACATTCACACCAGAATTTAGCAATTACATTTTGTTTCATATAATGCACGCGAAGAACAGCTTTTACTTAGTTTGATATAAAGTTGTTCATATTTATGAACCGGTGTCAATCAATCATTTTAAAATTTTAGCAACAGAAGTGCTTTGCCCTGAAAGGGTTAACCAGAGGTCGGAGCATATAGGACAAATTCTATTGTTCTTACCAGTATCTTTTATCAATAACCCTCATGATATATTCCTATTGCATATCTTATAAAAATTTCTCTTGAAGATTAATGATAAAAGATACTGGTAAGAACAATAAAATATGTCCTATATGCTCCGACCCCTGCTTTAACCCTTAAATTCATGATTATTTATTTTGTTTCGAAAAAAATATATATGATTCTCCGAAAGGTTTATAACACAGGAAAAATAATGAAAAAAATCAGAGATACATTTTTCGTACAACACGGCAACCTTTTCTCATGCTGTACATCTGCAATACAAGGGGAGACTAGGGAGGGTTGACCCACTTTTTACTAAATGATTTTTAATTTTTTAAATATTGAACGTTGAATAAAGTTTTATATATAATTTTATTCGATATACAATCAGTTGTCAAAATAAAATTACTACATAAGTGTAATGCATAAGAAATTTGAAAAATGATCGATTTTAATCATGAGAAAATAATGGGTCAAGGCTCCCCACATATGGGAGGGTTGACCTAATATATGAGAGGCTTGACCCACTTTGTTTTATATTTAAATATTTGTGAGGAGAAATAAAATCTGTTTAAAAAGGCAATATAACTTTATGCTACATGCTTTAATTATTATAAAAAATATTTTTGAAAATATGATGCCTAAACAAACCTGTTTAGACGCAATCGCAAGTCAGAGGTGAAAATTTTTGTCTTAAACAGAATTTCGTCCGAGCAGGTATAGTTGTACAGCAGGGAAAATGAAATTTTAACATTTAAGACAGTATTCCGTTAGAGACAGGTTCCGTTTTCATAGGGTTTCATGTATTATTATTTCCGGAATTTATAGCCAGTGTCCCGCTTTTTCTTTTTCTTTTTATTTTTTTTTTTTTTTTGTCTTCTTTTTTTACTTTTTGTGACACTCGACCTAACAACTGTAACTGTCTCATAGTTTGGCTTCGCCTCACTGATGCTGGTGAAATTTGTCTACATACCTTCCAAAAGTTTTTCGATCAATACTATGTTCTTTTGCAGCCGCATGTGCACTTAACTGATCATTATCTTCTTTATCCCTCTTAGTGGCAAAGTACTTTCAGTACTAAAATGTTGAAATAGATGACTGGCACCGGAATTTACGAGCAAATTTATTTGGAAATAAGAAAAAGGGTATATTTCACATTCATATTAAATGGAAATGATTCTAGGAAAATTCTGGTGCCATTGTGGCGTTTTGGAATTAAAATTAAATGGTTTCATAAGCATACCGCTGCCTCTGAAAGTGTTAAGACTGCTGCTTTCATACTTTTTAGACCTTTCCAGTGTTTTACACTGTTTCTATTTACCTATTGTAGTAATATTTAAATGGATAAAGTCCCTATCAACTTTCAGATTTATATTTCATTAAATTTTTTCTTCCAGTGGATAGAATAGCAATTTTCCACACCTTTCTTTAATCTAAACATTTTCTTTTCCATCACCCTATTTTACCGTGGCTTTACAGAATAAATTTACATTCTTTTTTATATATAACCATTAACCCTCCGAGCGTCTTGCAAAAGGGTAAAATTGTAATGTTGTTTTCTTTGCATTTTGTTTTAAATGCTAAGAAAATATGATTCTTTCAACATTATGAAAAAAACTCAATTACAAACATGAATGTAATCCTTGAGAGTATTAACCATTCTTTAAAGTATTTAAAATTCATTAAATCTGTAGAATTATATTATCTTAAATATTGCTTGTATTGCTGTGAATCCTGGAGCTTAGTGAACGGAATATTACGCCCCAAACACTTAGACGGTTAACCGTTCATTATGCATAGTGTATAATAAAAAGATTTCATCTGGTCAACCCTCCGTCACATTGACTGGGTCAAGGCTCCCCACATAGCCCTTTTCTAAAGAATAGCACATTGTTATGCTAACTTACTGTACAATCTTTATGCCTGGAATGAAAGCTCGATATTTCTGCATTACTTAAAACTTACTTACTTAAATTTCTATGATATATTTTATCTGTAAAAAGCTTACAAAATATTTCTAAAAAACACAACTTTTAGGTTGAAAAAGTCTCATAATTGATTTTTTCCACAACTATTTCGATTATCTGCAAGAAACAAAGACTGTTGTTTGAGCATTCCAGTAGCTTTGGTTGACACCTAATGATAAAACTCTGAAATTCTTTTAAATATGGAAACCGATGGGTGGGTCAAACCTCCCGTATGGTCAACCCTCCCTAGTCTCCCCTAAAAACTAAAATATTGTAAATTAGTAAATATTCTATTAAGTACGAATCTAAATACCTTATTTTATATATTTTTTTTTATTTTGTAAAACTTAACCCTCAAATGCATAAATTATTCTTTTAGAATTATGGTTTTTACTCGTATATTAAAGATTAAACACCAGAAATTTTAAGATAGGTTTTTAACTTTATATTTTTGTAATTTTTACAGGAATAATATTTCTGTATAAATATACTGGTTGCTAAGAATTAAATAAAAAGCGATATAGATATGCATTGCTACACAATTGTGTAGGTGATCCTAAAGAAAAAGAAAAAACATTTTCCCCTTTTTACGCTATTTTAATTCGAGCCTGCACCCACAGAATTGCATGGCTCCTCCCTTGGCATAACCTGACATCATTTTTTTTTCAATCAAATATGATCATATTAATTAAGGGAAACATCAAAACTTTCCATTTCTACCAAAAACTTAGCTGCCAACCTCAAACTAAACTTCCGTATTACTTTCGTTAAGTTGACCCTAGTTTAATACGTTTCAAACCAGAAAACTTTTTAAGAAATGAAAATAAATATGTTCCACGTAGAACCCTGGAATCAAGTAAATAAACATTCATTAAATAAATTTTCTGGTTCGAAATGTGGTTAACCTGGGTTAAATTAATCCATACATTACGGAAGATTAGCAGAAGGTTGGCAGCTATGACCAAAAATCAACCGGTCTTAACCCCTTAACGATCGCATTAAGTTACGATTTAAAAATTCAAATTGCTTATTGGCACTTTTTTTAATAAGAAATTGTCACCTTATTTAATAGCAGGTAAAATGATGCCATGATAAAGTCAATTACACTATTTTATAAAACTGGTGGGAATTAAACAATCTGAATAAAAAACACAGCCCGTGAATATCACGGGAGCGAGAATTAAGGGGACCGGGTAAGCTAAATTCTATCAAAAAATCGATTTTTACTTTTCTATATCATTAAATAGTTTAAACTTTTATCTTTTCAACGATGTATTACACATGTTTATAGATAAAAGAAAGTGTTGGGTTTTTCATTCTTTCTAAGAGCACTTCACAGCAGTGAGCTATTTTTTTTTAATTCAGATTTCTTGATTGGCACCACTTTTCTGAAGTGGTAAAATTCCCACAGTTTTCGCCTTAATTAAAATGTTATTAAACAAGGCTAATTTTACTATTTCAAAAAAGTGGTGCCAATGAAGAAATCAGAATTTAAAAAAAGTAGTCCAGTAGCAACACTGCTTCACAGCTTTAATTGACTTTTTCTCAAAACTTCGATTTTTCAGATTTGTGTTCCTTTTTTTTCAATATATATTAAACTTAAGAACTCAGATTTTTCTAAATACCGTAATTTCTGGCGTATAATCCACGGACCAAACAATCATTTTTCGACCCAGAAATATTTTCATACAAAATGTAACTTTTTAGATCGCGGTAAACATTTCGCTTCAATTACTAAATAAAATTTCTGGGTCCAAACTGAATTGTTTGATCCGCGGATTATACGCCGGAAATTACGGTACTTATGTTATACTGCATACTTTAAAACAGTGATTTAATGATTTGTTGAGAATTATTCATTTTAGGCAGTGAAACCTTACCAAAAATGCTAATTTAAAAATGTCTTTCAATAAATAATTAATAATTAATTTTCAGTTTCACTTAGAAAGAAAATGGCCTGTTAAAATACGTAAAGCATGTTATTTAAACTACTCTAAAAAATTTAGACCTCTATCTTTCACCATTTCTTAGGAAAAACTACATAAAGTTGGTGTATTTTAACATGGCCGAGATCTTCAACTACGATTTTCAAAGGATTAAAACTTCATTTTTTCTTTGATCTAATGTTCACAAACTACATTACCTCAGATTTCACAAATTACTGTTGACTCGTCAAATGAATAGTTGCCAAAATTTTACGCTTTTTTTTTTTTTTTTCAACACTGAAATTTAATAGAAATTTTTACTTTATTTAATCACATAATTCGGCGATAAAAGAAGACAAAATTAACTGTCAGTTTTAGTGATAAGAAAAAAGAGTACAATTTGGCAGCTATGTAATTAAATCTAAAACAATTCACATAAAACATATATCATAGATATATAAAATGTTTCATGAACAAAGGAATATATAAACCCAGAACATTCAAAAAAGAATGTTCCTTATTTTTTAAGGAATACTTAAGCTCTAAACAATTCAAGATTAAGGCTGTTCTCAAAATCCAAAGGAGATACTTTCTGACACATTTCCGAATTCCTTTTTGTTCGGAAACGCATGGTGTTCTTATTCAGTAACTATGTAATCGAATGGCGTACTACATTTTTTGGTAAAGCAGAAGATTTTTCAGAAAATACTGTCAAAGTTGGATGTTTTGAACCTAATTACCGACGCGGCAGCGCGAGAAAGGGGAAAAACCAGTCGTCACGTGACAAGAATCGCTTATAACTCGATAAGTGATTTATTGATTAAAAAGGGAAACGCTATTCGATTCTAAATCGCTTCAATAGCCAAGCATGCCAATTTTATGCCTTTACGTTTAAAAATGAGTCGGAATATGTGTCAGAAAGTTTTGAGTTGTTGAGCAGGGAATATGAACACCGTCTTAAGACATTTTGCCTTTTTTTTTTTTTTTTTTTTTTGCCCCCGATATGCTATTTTTTTCGGGCGGCAATTAAAGTGTCGTCTCTAAAAAATAATGTTACGTTATATAAGCCAGCCGTAAAACAAAGCAGATGTATCATTGTACGGTCAAATACAGATTCTGTACAGATTATCTGTACAGATTATCTGCGATGCTTCGATGTTTAAAAAATTGCAGTACGTACTGCAATTTTTTAAACTTCGAAGCATTGCACTTTTTCAGTTTTTATACAATATAGGGAAAAAAATACTTTTGAATGCAATTTGTTTGAAAACTGCATATCAATTTATTTTTGCTATATTAATTTTTTTTTTTTTAGTTTTTAACGTCATTTCTTTAATTTTGGCAAATTTAATGTACCATTTCTGTAGAAAATCATCCGTGGTAGAAAGTAAAGGAAAAATAGTTGGAAAATAGTATATTATATCGTTTTGTTGCCATTTTCCCATAACAACTGAAAAAAAATGTAATTAAAATAAGCGCTATTCTGAAAAAATATAAATGAATGATTTCTGATAAAACATGGAGCTATTATAAACTATATTTAATTTTAAGTATCTATATTAATGTTACAAACAAATGAAAGCGTATGAATCATTAGATGGACGTTTTTTTGTTGCTGTTTTTTTTTTCTTCTTTTGTCCAGTTTCTTGAACAACGACATCGCTTTTTGCTGGATTTGTGTGTATTATTCTACGATAGTGACGTCATATGCATACTTTTCTATAGATTTTGTTTAAGACTGGATCGTAAATGTGAAATTCTTCAGCGGGTGCGAATGACGTCATTTTATATAAAATAAAAGCTTGTGTTTTAAGTCTTAAAAGCGAAATATGTTTTGCACTATCTACATTTATATACATTTTTTTTCATCAGGGCGACACTAAATTCTGAAAAAATAGAATTCCTGTTTTTTAGTCTTTTTATTTTATTTTATTTTATTTTTTCTTTACATTCTTTAATTTTTTTTATTTTTCTGCCCATTTCTTTTGAGCATTTTTTTCCTTAATAAAAAGAATAAAAAAATAAACAACATCAAAAATAATAGCTAGTCCTTCGATACATTAAATTATTTCTATTAATGTGTTGCAGAATCGGTAATTACAGATAAAAGCAAATTAGAAAGCTTATTAGCTAGCTGAATATCAAGCTTTTTTTTTTTCGTGCAAAGAAAACAATTAGCATTAAATAAACATCTTAAAAGATCTTATTATGAATCTGAGAAATTAATATCTTTTTTTCTTGAGCGAATTCATTAGTTTCGTATACTGAGGTATCTTCAGATTAAAAAGATAAATTTTTTTGTTAAAAAAATATTTTTCTTCCTTTAAGACAGAAAGTATTCCTCGAGAGGAAACAACAACAAGAAAGTGCATGAAATATTAATGACAACAAATGTACCTATTCATTTGTAATTATTTGCATCGCTGTCACATATTTTTATCAAGCTTTTGTCTATTGTGCAACGTGAAATATCATTTAAATAAACAACTTAAAAGATGTTTCCAGCAGATTAACAGATTAATATATTTTCTTCTTGCACGTGTTTATTAATCAGGCACACTCGGTGATTTGTAATTAATTTATATAAGAAAACATAAAAACATACAAAATGTTAAGGAGAACAAATGTAAGTTATCGTTTATATTTTTCCAAACGTCATCACATATTTTCATCGAGTTTATCATTTTTGTACAAAGTAAAACAATTAGCACTAAATTAACACTAGAAGCGCCGGAAATTTCACTCAAGTTTTATTTAAAATATATATATACCAGAATTTTTATTTAAAGCTTTTTAACTTATCTATTTAACTTATTTTTGAGTAATTCATATATATATATATATGTATTTAACTGCTTTTTAGAGAAATTTCTGGTTCAAACCGAATTATAAAAATTTGGTAGCAGTCAAATTGACTGCTCTTGGCGCTTCTAGTGTTAACCCTCTCGCTGCGCAACCCGAGAATTTCTCGGGGATGCATTATTTCCGTCTAATTAATCTTCTTGATTATTCCCACCAGTTATTTTCTTATTTTAAATTTTGCCTTATTTAATCGGAGCATTTTCCCGATTAAATTAGACAAAAATTTTTGTTTTGAAAAACCAGTTACAAAGGTTTTAAATAAGCAATTTTTGAAGCTACTTTGATAAAACAATTACGCAGCGAGAGGGTTAAATATTAAAAGGTATTTCAAGCAGTCTTAGAAATTAATATCTGGTTTTCTTGTACGTATTCATTAATTCAGTATACTCATACTCAATGATAGAATCAAACCAATAGAATTTTTGCTTCCGCTAACCCTTTCAAGAGCTGTGGTCACACGGCATGACCACCTAATTTTAATTCCCAAACTGACAAATGGCACCAAGAATTTTTTTTTTTTAATTTTACTTCTATAACCCCTTGAGGGGCAAGCAATTACGTTTGTGAAATGCTAAATTCCCACCGGAATCTTTGAAAAATTCTATTTCAAAATAAGTAAAAGCAATTTTACGGCTTTTTTTCATCAAAGCTAGAAAAGTAAAATTTGATAAAATTTTTCTGGTGTAAAACTTCATTAATCGTATGTGGTGTACAATATATACCGGTGCCCTTCAAGGGGTTAATGGAAGTGCAAAAGAGCATACGTTTTTATTTCCTAAGAAATTCGTTTGAAAATTCTGGTATAAGTCAATTAATTCATCATTTTACGAATAGAATTTTTCTGCCCCTGAAAGGGTTAAAATATTTCTTGCAAGAAAATAACAAAAAGGTGCATGAAATGTTCATGAAAACAAATGTAAGTTTCCATTTGTATTTTTTTTTTTTTTTTTTTTTTTTTTTTTTGAATCGCCATCACATAATTTTATCGATCGTTCCTTTTTTGTATAAAGCAAAACCCTTATCATTTAACCTTCCGTCTACCAGACGGGTCCATTGGACCCGACATGTACATTCAAAATATTTATTCAAACCAGAAATTTCTTCAAAACAAACTAAATGTCTAAATCAGGCAATAATAAGTTAAATAAACAAATTAAATAGTTTTAAGTAAAAATTCTGGTGTAGAATGTTTTTATAAAACTTGAGTAAAATTTCCGGTAGTTCTAGGGTTAAATAAACAACTTAAAAGATGTTTCCAGCTGTTTAACACTAGAACCGCCACAGCGGTCGTTTTGACCGGTAAAAAGTGAAAATATTTCGATTCTAATCAGAATTTTTTTTTCTAAAATAAGTTAAATATGTACCACGGAGAAATAAGTTAAATAAATTTAGTTAAATTATTTTAAATAAAAATTCTGGTGTAACAGAATTTTATAACACTTGAGAGTAAAATTTCCGGTCGTTCTAGTATTAACGCTTTTAATGGTGATGACCACAAATGTGACCACTTAATTTTAATCCGAAACTGCCAACCGGTGTTGCCAGTGGGCTACTTTTTTTTCATTCAGATTTTTTTATTTGCACCACTTTTCTGAAATGTTAAAATTCGCCCTATTTAATGACATATTAATTAAGGCGAAAATAAAGGGAATTTTACCACTTCAAAAAAGTGGTGCCAATGAAGACAGTTGAATTTAAAAAATTAGCCCACTGGTAACACAGCTGCCAAACAGCACCCAGAATATTTTTTATAAAATTTTACTTTTTAAAATGAACGTAAAGAAAAGCTAGTATTTATTTACTAGTCGTTTGTAATTTCTAGTTGAATCAATTATTTCACCATTTTACCAACAGAATCACTCTGCGCTTGAAAGTGTTAACTCTTTCATTCATACGGGCCTCATATGAGGACAGATAAGTATTGCCTTAAAAAGCAAAGAGAAATTCAGTATTCATTTATGGAGATCTGATTTGTGGACAGATAATAGCTAGCATTCAGCACAATAATAAAATTATTTTATAATGGGTTCTCATTTATCACAAAAAAAAAAAAAAAAAAAAAAAAAAAAAAAAAAAAAAAAAAGATTTTTTTTTTTTTTTTGTGAATAATGCAAAATAATGAAAAATAATTTATGCATGAAAGGGTTAAGAGACTAACATAGCTGCCAACGCTTCCAATTTTTTGTACCACAAAAATTTTATAGTAAATTTTAACCTTTTATAATTGCCGTAATCTTCCGATTAAATAAGGCAAAAAGTTTTATTAAATTTTTGTGGTACACAGTGGTGGAAAATTGGCGCAGAGGAGGAGCATATTGACACCACTAATATTTTATGGTAATCTTCAGCTTAATAAAAACTGTCATTAGATAAAACGGAAAATTCTACTAAAATTTAGTGGTGTCGATAGGCTCCTCCTCTGCGCCAATTTTCCACCACTGGGTACAAAAAAAGCATAAGAGTTGGCAGCTATGGATTAATATTTTAACCCTTTCAAGGGCGGTGGTCACACGACGTGATTCCAAAACTGACAAACGGCACCAAGAATATTTTAATAAAATTTTGCTTTTATAATGAAAGCGTAGAAAAACAGCTTTTTATTTTCTAAAAAATTCGTTTGTAAATTCTGGTACCAGCCAATTATTTCATCCTTTTACGAACAGAATTTTTCTGCCCCTGAAAGGGTTAAGGAGAACAAACGTAATTTATCATTTATATTTTTCCGAAACGTCATCATATAATTTTATCTAGTTTTTTATTTTTGTACAAATTAAAACAATTAGCAATAAAGGAAATACTTAAAAGGTATTTCAAGCAATCTGAGAAATTATCTTATTTTCTTGTACATACACTGCTCAGCAAAAGTTTAGACACTGGTCATTTTTAACCTTTAAATAAAAAATACTAACACTTGGGTTATACAAATGACTGTACTTATTTTTAAATATATTTTAAACGTTTTAGGACAGAAATAACGGTTTTAATGTAGGATATTATTTAATTTAACTGAAAAAAGTGAAATTTGCATATTGCAAAAGTTTAGACACTTTTGTGATTTTTTGGCAATTGTTCACGGAAAAACGCATATTTCAAACTTATGACGTCACATGCATGAAGTATGTAAGTGCACCTCGCGATAGCATCTGTTAGTGAAGATGCCGCGAGCAAGAAATTTTCAGTCAGATGAAGTAATTAAAGCATGGAAGCTGAAATCGAAAGGGGAGACTGTTGCAGAAATTTCAGCTACTTTGAATTGGGCAAAGGAGTCTGTTTATTAAGTACTATCTAAGGGTGACTCTTTCAAAGCAAAACATAGATCTGGAAGGACTCGTGTGGCCAGAAAACGAGATTATAGTAGGATCCATAAACTGGCATCTAGGCAAATGATGACTGCTAATCGCATTAAAAGTGAGTCAGAGCTTTCTGTGTCAACGGATAATTTCGTAGATGCATTAAAGAAAAATGTACATTAGTTTACATGAAAATGATGAAACAACCAGCCTTGAAATCTCACAACAAATTGACCCCTTTCCTGTCGCGGAGTAATTCTTTTTATAAACTGTGGAAATAATGGACTGATACCAGAATTTATAAACGAAGTTATTAGAAAATAGGAAATTACTTATTTTCACGTATATTATAAAAGGAAAATTTTAATTAAATATTCTTGCCATTTTTGGAATTAAAATTATGTGTCCTTTGCCCTCGAAAGGGTTGATGAGTTGGGCCTCACTTTGTTTTAATTCTCAAGTATCTCTGGAGTTTCTCAATGGTCGCCAAGCTGCGTAAGACTACATGCATACATTGGAAAACAATTTACAGCCATTTGGTGAACTTTTATCTCTTCCAAAGTATGTCTTTGAGCAATATAATGCGTCTATTCATGTTACCTACAAATGAAAAAATTGGTTTAACTCTCAAAATATAACTATTTTCGACTGGCCCGCGTGTAGCCCTGATCTGAACCCAATCGAAAACTTTTGTGGCATCATATCTCATACGGTTTATGCAATTTTTTAACAATACTCCTCTGTAAATGAACTTCGATCAGATGCTGAACGTGTTTGGCACGTAATAGACCCCCAAGTGATGCAGGATTTAGTTTCTTCGATGGAAAGTCACATTTTTGCATTAATAGCAGACAATGTAGGTGCAGTTCGATTTAAATTTATAGATATTTTTCTGTTAACAGACAGATTGTCTATACTTTTGCAACAATGTTAAATTTGTTTTTTTGTCATTATATATTATGTAAAGTGTATAAATTAAAATTTATTGTTTGTGTATAAAAGATAAGTCCCAGTAATATATGACAGTTGAAGTACAACAATTCGTTACATACTTCTCAGCACAGAAGCATAATCGATCATTGTCTAAACTTTTGCTGAGCACTGTATTCATTAATTCGGTATACTCAGTGTCTTCCAATAAAATTTTTTGCTTCCATTAAAATATTTCTTGTAAGAAAACAAAAAAGTGCACGAAATGTTCATGAAAATAAATGTAAGTATTAATTTGTATTTTTTCGAATCGCTATCACATAATTTTAAGAAGCTTTTCTTTAAAATACTCATTAATGTAATTTTTTTGTAAATAAATACTGCCTTTTCTTCACATTCATTTTTTTACATTTTCTACAACGCGGGATAACCCACCATTGGCATAGGCTTCCAGATCCCGCGTTGCAAGTTTATTCAAAAAAAAAAAAAAAAAAAAAAAAAAAAAAAAAAATTACAATATTTAACAATAGTTTTAACAATAAGAAATAATGGTAATAGTACAAATAATAATAATAGTAATTATAAATATAATAATAAAAGTAATAATAGAACAGATGAGCTGAGCGCTTTACAGACGAAAGTGTGTATTATTTTCAACACGAATATGATTGATTAATTACAAAAGCAGCAGATGAATAAGATGTTCTTAAGCTCTACATATTCTCAGGTGCATTGGTTTAATAGTTATTATCATGAGTTCAAGTGTTTTGTTGTGAGATAACTTTAAGGTTATGGATAACCTGAGTGTATGGCTGTTCTACGTACAAGAGTTTTCTAAATTTTATATTCTCGATTTAGTTAGGCACTGTTTGGCCTGAAGTTCATGTTTCTGTTCATTAGTGCTAATCTTGTTCATCTATTGGCATTTGTGGGTTTTGAAAAATTTGTTGATTGTTTTCTAGTAACCGCACACAATCTATTATTTTAGTATATAGCATTGGTGTTTTCAGCACAAATTTGAACCAATGGTGATGTTCTATTGTGGCTGATTTACGGATATGGAGGGTTGATGTTAATGGACAGCTGAGCACATAGTGAAGAGAGTTACCAATTTCACCACAGGTACACAGTGGCGACGGAGCTTTATTTATTTTGAATAGGTAGGACGGGAAGGGTCCATGATTAGTTGAGAAGATATACAGGTTTCTATGTACTAACATGAAGTCTGTTGATACTTTTGGACATAATTTGTAAGTAAATCTGCCAGTGGTACCATAATCCCACTGTTGCTGCCATTTGTCTATGGCTTCTTTTTTCAATTTCTTTTTAAGGTGTGAAGCTGGGTATGGATGAAATATTTCTCGTACTTTAATATTTGTTATTGCATCTTTGGCTAGTTGATCTGCATGTTCATTTCCTTTAACACCTGTGTGTCCCCGAACCCATTGAAATTTAATTGATTTAGATGTTTTCTGTAAGGCTATTATAATTTTTGATGTGATAAAATCTGTACTAAAAACGTTCTCCAATAATGCAAGACTTGACTGGTTATCTGTGTAAATGACGAAGTTCCCGTCCCCTGAGGAGTCTGCCCATAATATTGCATCTAATATGGCGAGTTGTTCAGCTTGAAAGATTGAATTTGATATTTGTAACTTTATTTGATGAGTATGGATGCATTTCCCTTCTTTATAAACACAGAAAGCATACGCTGTGCCAGCATCTGATTTTGAGCCGTCAGTGTATATATTTATTGTTGAAGTGGATGGAACTCCTTCTTGTAGTAAAAGATAATCTTGATGTGGGGAAGGTATGGATGAGGATATTTTCGGTTGATAGAAGACTGGAAAGTTGTCCTCTATTGGAATACCCAGACGTAGGACCTGTCCTGAAATTGCTAATGTATTTAATTGGATCGCCAATGGTTGAATGCCGCACAATACATTCAAAGCTGCCGTTGATGATTTTCTATAAGCTCTCGACAGAAGCAAAAGGCATTGTGTCTGAATTGCCGATAGTAGCCTGTAGCCATGTGAGACTGGTAGGTGTGGAAACCAACATGAAGCGGCATAGGATATTTTTTTTTCTAATATTTGTAAGTACCAGATTTTTAAAATTTGCTTCGACAGGCCTCCATATGCAGCGGCGAATTTTAGAAGATTTTGTGATATTTGATTAATTTCTATACGTTTTTTATTCAGGTGCGGAAGAAAAGACAGTGTTTTATCCAATGTTAAGCCCAAGTAGTCTATTGTATTTTCAGATTTAAGGGAGTGCCCATCCAATTTATATATTGGTCCTCTCTTCAGGAAACGTGGTTTTCGAAGATTTAACACTACACATTTGTCATATGAGAACTTCATATCCGTTTGTTTCGCCCAATCACTTATTATTTGTAGTACCTCTCTTCCCATCTGCTCCAACTGTCTTCTTGTTTGGCCAAAAATAATTAGAAGAAGATCATCGGCATATGCTATTATCTTAAAGCCATGTTTCTTTAATATTCTCAGTAATTTATTCAAGAATATTCTCCAAAGAAAAGGTCCAAAACAGGACCCCTGTGGGCAACCTCTTCTAAACCAGTGGATCTTTTTTGACAGCCAATTCGGCATTGCTCCTCTTGTTGAAAGAAATGATGCTGCTATGTTTATTAATGCTTGTTTTAGTTTTAGGAATTTTAATTCTTCTAAGGTCTCTGGCCAGGGTAGTCGGTCAAATGCATTCTTGAAATCTAGGGATATTAGGGAAATATAATTATTTTTCTCTTTGAGCAGATTTATAAATGAGAAAAGTTCGGCTATCGCTGACTCCGTCGAACGACCTTCTTGGAAGCCATGTTGTGATTTTTGTAGTTCTTTTTGGCTGCATAAGTTAAAATTTATCCTTTTTAATAATAGTTTTTCATATATTTTACCGAAGATTGGCAGTAAGGAGATTGGCCGATACGAAGATGCGATGTTTGGTTTTTTAGAGGGCTTTATGAAATAAACCAATTCTCCAATCTTCCATGTTTTGGGGAAGTAATTTAAATATAGCAGAACATTGTACATTTCTAGTAAGAGAGACTTATGATGCTTGAATAATTGTCGTACTATGTTATGATCAATTTCATCGGGCCCCGGGGCTTTGTTCCTGTTGAATGAGTAGATGACATTTTTAAGTTCTTTTAAAGTAAAATTTTCAATTGCCTCTGCCTTCTGCTGGTTAAATAATGAGTCCGCTGGCATTTCTGATTGGCCGAATATTTCTGTGGTTAGAGTTTCGTAGAATCCTTCTGCTGTTTCCGTTTCTTCCTCTTGTTCTTCTAATGAATACAGTTCTTGATTATGATAATTTTTAAAAGCTACTTTTTTTATTTTTCCATAAGGGTTTTTGGATTGTGTACAAAATCTTGTCCATGCCTGTTTTTTCGCGTTCAAAATTGCTTTTTTATACATGGCTCTTTGTGATTTAAATTTAATTATATCTTGTACTGTAGCTGTCGGGAGCTTTGTTTTTCTTCTTAGAGCCCTAACTAAATTACGTTTTGTGCGTAGCTCATCGTTCCACCATGTTATCTTCGGTTGGTGAGTGCTTTTTCTTTTCTTGAGTGTCTGATCACATGTTCTTTTAAGTAGTTGGTAAAATTCTTCATATTTTTCTTCAAATTCCTCAGTGGTTTTTATATTTTTGAAGTTGAAATTTTGCTGGTTTAATTCTTTTTTAATTTTATCGTTGAATTTTTTAAATGATGTTTGTTTTGTTCGATATCTTCTGTTTGGTAACTGCGGGATTTCAATATTAAAGCTCGATGTGATCAGTCTATGATCTCCAAAGTCCATATCTGGGTGTACCATCCAGTTGTCCAGTAAAGGGAACAGTGACATCGATGATAGTGTAACATCAGGCCAGCCTTTTCTTAAAGTTGTATTGTCCTTTTTATTAATTAATTCATACGTTGGTAAACTATGGGGATCGTTTAGTAACAAGAGTCTTTTCGTTGCCATATGCGATATTAATTTTTGCCCTTTGTCATCATCTTTTTTGTAACCCCACAAGGCACTGTGTGCGTTTAGGTCTCCAGCCAATAGGAATAAACTGCTGGAGCCTTTTACTTCTAGCCAATCATTAAGATCATTTTGTAAATCGGTTGACGGGGGTGAATATTGTGATCCTATTGTTAATAAATTATTTATTAATTGAATGTTGATGAAGACTGAATGGTTGTTTTTCTTAATTTGAATATGGCTAATTGAAGGGTTTAGTATTATAATGCAGCAATTTTTTGTTACTGAGAAGTAATACGGTGTTGAAAGTGGTAGTCCTAATGGGCGATTATCTGAGATATAGTAGTCTTGGAGGCAGGATATATCTATTTTTTCCTTTATTGCATGGCGTATGTAATCTGCTGTCGCCGTTTTGCTGTTTTGCAGATTAATCTGGGCTATTGTTAAAGTATTTATGGAAATTGGCTGTTTGGTGTTATTGTTGATATTTGATGATGATACTGAAGAAGAGGGTTTGGAGATATCGGAAATGTTCTCTATGTTGAATATTGCGCCTGTGAAAGGTTTAGACGTTGGTTTCTATTATAATAAAGGTTTTGAAAAACATGACATTGGCTCGACGACGCACTATGCCTGTACTCAAAGCGGTTACCAAAATTGTCCACTGAGTTGAAACAATTTACGCACTGGTGCTGTTCTGGGGTACGCTTTTTAGGACAGTAATCTGATTTGTGGTTATGCATGCAATATTCGCATGTCTGTTTTCTACGACATCTTTCTATTGGGTGTCCGAAAAGCTGGCAGTTACTACATCTTATGAGTGGAGTGTAGTGTGATATTCTACAAGATGCTAATCCGATAAAGATTCTACCTTGTGTTAGTAACTGAAATGCTTCTTGTTCTTCTAGTTCTATCATTAATTGATAGAATTTGTTTTTTGGTCGTGAAATTACCTTTTGAGTATTATCTTTTATGTCGTGGTTTAATTCCGATTTCAGTATATCTTGTATTTCTTCATGTTGTACATATTGTGGAATACCAAGTATGATTATCTTTTTCCTTTTTTCCCCTAAGAATTTCATTTCTAATAGGCGCTGTAATTTTTCGTTTTTCTGCAAGATATTTAGTGTGTCATCTACCTCTTTTGAGGTTGTTGCTTTAATTATAAAGGAGTTTTTATCTCTTGAGATTGTACAGGAGAGCTTCGGTAGTTTTGGTTCTCCTTTTAGTTCTCTATCCACAATCCCCCTTAATATGCTCATTGACATTTTTGTTTCTTTCATCCTCGTTAATAATATTGCCGATTTAGACATTTGTGGCATTTTCCTTGAAATTTGTTGATGGGCTTGATTATGTTGGGGAATTGATTTTTGTGCTATTTTTGAGTAGGAGGTTGAGTTGGCAACGTCAGCATCAGCCTGGGAGATTATTGATGGTGTTTGTTGATTTGAGATTTCATCACTTTTCTGATTTCCTATCAACGTTAATATCTGTTGGATTTTTAATTCCTGCTGTTGAAAGTTTGTTTGTATTTCGTGCTTTAGTTCTTCCTCTCTCGCCAGGGAGTGGAGAGTCGTTTCTATATATACTTGCTGCTGTTTAATTTGGTTTTCTTTTTCTTCTATTTTCTCTGTTTGCATTTCTAACGTATACAAGAGCTTTTTTATTTCATCTTGTATAAATTTAATATTTGATTTTTCCATGGTTATATTCTTTTCTTGCAGTATTGTTTCTACGGTTTCCAATATTCCAAAGTTTTCTTCTATTCTGGATTTAATATAGTTTTGTGCTTTTTCTTTTAGCATTTGCACTTCCTGGTCCTTCATTCTTATGGTATCTTGATTTTCTGTTATTTGCTGATGGAGCTCTCCTTTTATTTTGTTTATTTTTTCTTCCATTTCTCCTTTCAAGGTTTCACTATATTCCCTCAAGTGATTTACTTCTTTTTCTTTCTCCATTATTAAATGTTGCAGTTTAAGTGTCAAATTTTTCTCCTTTTCTAGGGCTTCATTTGCTTCGACTATTTCCTTTTCTAAATTTGTTTTTACTTTTTCATACTTAATGTTGTTTTCTTTTAACTCTTGGAGGATGTTTTCTCGATATTTTGCTGCCTCTATCTCGCACTTTCCATCATGTTTTCGTAGTAATCTGTCCATCATTTCTATCTTCTCCTCAATGCTCATGATTTTTTGCATTGCTGTGTCAAAATTTTGTAATTTGTTGCTTTGTATAGGTGTAGGCGGTTTTCTCGATCTCCTTTTAATGACTGACTGTGAAGGTGTTTTTATACTTTTTGTTAGATCCTCCACTGAGGAGGAGGGGTAAGATCTTGATAATCTTCCTTTGCGATTTCTGAGGCGTTTTGGGGTTAGTGATTGAATATTAGACATATTTAATTCATTTTCATTTTCTGAGGACATACTCATTTTTACTGTATAAGCTCAAGCTGAGTACAGAAATAGTGGCCACAGTTACTTTTTCTCAGCGTCTGTGCCTATTCTTCTTTTCTTAGAAATGATTATTTAAATAACAATTGTTTACTAGCTTTTAGAAATTTGGAGATAATGCTATCTAATAGTAGATACCAGGCATTGCTAGAGCACATTCCGGTCTAGTTGAAGGAAAGGAAAAATAGTAAAGGGAATAGCTAAAACCAGTGAACTAGATCAACGAAATGACTAAGAAAAAAGATGATTGCCGAAACTGAACTATTAAACTTTTGAGAGGGAGAAAAAAAAAAATAAAGTTATTGATAATACTTAGAGTGGATGGATATTATGGAAGAGAAAGGAGAGAGACTTATTTTAATGTGGAGAGTGAGTACAGAAGTTTGGAATACATAATAAGTTACGGGGGGATACACTTAAAGTTAAAGGGGCAGGATATATTGTGGGCTTGGCTTCCCGAGCTTGGAAGCACTGTTAATGCTTTAATAATATGTACACTTAAATGTGTACACTCAAAGAAATTTACATAATTTTTACAATAATATTTACAATAAACCATATGGTGAATAGATCAAATCAATTGCAACTATGCATTCATGTAAAATGTTATTATAACACTTTGACTGACATTAGTCTTTAAACAATCACTGTAGTAAGTTAATGACATTGGGTGGACCTGGTGAGTGGGTTTCTGAGCCAGTGAGAAGAATTTTGAAGGTAGTAATAGCCTATATAAAGAAGTAATAATCTAAACAAAAGCTATAATAGATTCGGGAAATTATAGTAAAATTAGGACTCACCACTGAAGTCTGTGTTCCTTGCTGCGCTTGAGTAAGCTGTAATCCCCATTGGGGCAGTAAGAAAGTATAAAAATGGGAAATTTAAGGCTCATGGCGCCCTCCATTGTCACTAAAATGAAGTTAGCTTAGCAATGACTCAAGAAACTGGAAGCTTAGTCCTAGTCCTTTCTTGCCAGGTAATACAAGTGATGGGGGAACAAGAGAGTCGAAAAATAAGCAGAAATTGCCCTCTATTGGCATAAAAGTGAGGTAATCATAGAATAGAATGCGGATACGAGAAGCTTAGACCAAGACCTTTCCGTCAAGGTACTACAAGTGCCAATATGGATAACAATTAAAGAAATAGCCCCCTTCCCCCCTATTTCCCCCCTGCTAAGCTAGAGTAAGACTATATACGCCAATCGAGCGGCGTGCTCAAATAGTCCGGATAGGGAAGATGGGCCACTAATCACAATAAATGGGATGAAAAAAAAAAATAAATAAATAAAAAAAAAAAAAAAGAAAGACAATAAAGAATAAGTCTAAAAAAACTGAAGCTGCGCTAATACCTCCGGGCCTTCAAAGGGGAAGGAAATTAAGAGTGGGAAGGCAAAACAAGGGATCCTAGAAGGCTAATAAATGAAGAAAAAAAAAACCCATTAATCCCTGCACATGTGTGGAAGAGTAAAAAGGTGAGAATTGAAGGCTTAAGGCGCACCCTATCGGCGCAAAATGAGTTAAACTTAAAAAAGTTAACTGTTACGAGAAGCTTAGAGCAAGACCTTTCCAACAAGGTATTACAAGTGCCTATAAAAATAAATTTAAAGAAAATGCCCCCTCCCCCCCTAACTCCCCCCCCCCGACATAGCTAGAGAAAAACAATGCATGCCAATCGATGCGGCGTGCCCGAAATAGTCCGAATAGGGAAGACGAGCCTCTAAACACAATATTTAAGGGTGAAAAAACAATTTTAAAATTTTAATAAAAAAGCAGAATAATTGTGAATTAAATGTACGACTGCACTGGAGCCCGCAAACCATCAGAGGGATCCCCTAACGACACAAAAGTGAATTAAACTTAAAATTGATAACTGTTAGGAGAAGCTTAGACCATGATCTTACCGAAAAGCTATTACAAGTGCCTAAAAATAAAATAAAATAAAGAATAAGCCCCCCCCCTCCCCCCTCCGACAATGCTAGAGAAAAACAATGTATGCCATTCGATGCGGCGTGCCCAAAATAGTCCGAATAGGGAAGACGAGCCTCTAAAGTCATTATTTAAGGGTAAAAAAAAAAACCAATCTTCAAAATTTAATGATAAACCAGAATAATTAATAAATAAATAACGTGTTGCTCTGAAACCCGCAGACCTTCAAAGGGCTAAGAATCTAAGGGTGGGAAGGTATTTAGATTGAGACTCCGTAAATATAGACTATAAATGCTCAGTTTTACTGTAAATCTGTCTTAATGAGCGGTAACCGCCACTACGAATTATTATTATTATTTTTTTTTTTTTAATACTTTAAATGTGACACTTAGTATTCGTGAATATACTCTTATTCGTTAAAATAATTAAGTTGCGTATGCTCCACTCCATCGAATAAAACTCCTTTCAGATATGGGATATAAATCCAGGTATTTGCATCAATCAATCAATCAATCTTGAGATTTCAGAAAATACAAAAGTTTAAGAGCTAATTAAAAATACTTCTAGTCAATTTAAAAATACGAGGATGGAGGCGGAGCAAAAAATAGAGCCCTATCTTTCCGAAAAACCACTACACTAAACGATAACTCAATTTTAAGTATTTTATTTGAATTTTTGAAAAAAAGGTCACTCCTATGTTAACCTATGAAAAAATCAAAATGTTGAGATAGCAAAACGACACAATTTCAAAGAATTTTTAAAAATATTAATAGTTAACTTAGAATAACGTAAGTGACGGCGGAGCAAACTAGAAGGTCTAGAGTTATCAGAGATGGCAATTGTTAGACAAAAAAAGTTAATCTTGATAACTTTTAAGCTATGATAAAAAGGTAAACAAACGGCCGTTTCCCATGTATTTGTATAGGAAACGCCAACGTGACAGGTGTCAAAACAGCATATTTTGAAAAATTTATTTAAAATACTTAGGGTGCTCAAAACTATACAAAAGTGGTCACGGAAGAAAGAATATATTTCAAAGTTTAGTGCCGTGGCATTTGTTTGTCAAATATATTTAGATATGACAACTTTACAGACTTAGCAAAAGAGGTGACGCCACCATGGGAAAAAAAAAATTGCCAAAGTAAAAAAGTGATGCTTAATCAAATGCTCATACAAAATTTAATACTGCAGATAACTTGATGAAATAAGTACTAAATGAAAGACAAAGCTCTAATGAACACAAATCATGCAACAAAAAACAGTTAACAATACGTTATATATACACAATAAGTACATGAAAAAGTGGCTTTTTGAAAATGGCGCTATTTTGCACTACAACTGCAAAAATTCAAAAATTTGTATCTTGGTTAATTACAGTCGTAGAGACATGTATAATAGCTTAAAATGCTCGTATTTAAGTATAGAACAATAATAAAACAATATAAAAATATTTACACAAGTGTATGTAGTACTAAAAGCTCGAGAAGTCAGAAAAGCGAAAATCGCTGGGGCGAGATTAACAAAAACTTTAAAAAACCATATCTATTGAATAAATTCATGAAAATAAGCCCACAATATATCAAAAAAATCGTTCTATGAAGAGGAAGAGAATGAGACCGGAATCATGCTTCTAGCTTACCTGGTTACGGAGTTTTAGCCGCCAAACATAGGAGCTACGAAAGGTGCTGCAACAAGGTTGGTGTGACAGTGTGCTATTCTACAGCTATGCAAGTGATGTAACTTCTTCACATTCATTATAAAAGCAAAATTTTACTAAAATATTCTCGGTGCTAGTTGGCGGTTTCGAATTAAAATTAAGTGATTACATTTGTGACCACCGCCCTTGCATGGGTTAAACAGATAGAAACGTATTTTAAGTTGTTTATTTAAATGATAACAGTTTTGCTTTTTACAAAAAGGAAAAGCTTATAAACTATACATAAAAATCACTTCAAAACATCAAAATACTCATTAATTGCTAAGTGATAAACGTGAATTTTAAAACGGCAAAATACCTTTATTTATTTACATTTCGAGATGTTTCATTGCATCTGACGGCAACATTCTCAAGAAAATAAGATGATAAAATATTTTCGCAAAAATTCAAATTGAAAAACTAGTAAACAAAAACAAAAACAAAAATCACGTGAACACAAGCATAATGAAATTATTATCTTACCCAGTTCTGATCATGCAATTAGTTCTATTGATGAGTTTATCCAATATTTGAATAATATCATTTTATCTTAGAATTACTTAATAGCCAGTCTTGATGTAATCTCTTCATAGCCATCTATTGACACCCAAAACGCTGTTATAAGAATAAATAGCTGTATTGACCGAATGGAGAATATAAACGAAAATATGAAAACTACATTAATAATATCTCTTAATCTTATAGTTAATAATAATTATTTCACCTTTGACAATAAAATCTAAAACAAAATAATGGGGCTCCAATGGGTTCTCCTATATCAAAATTTTTAGCCGAATTTATACTACGACCTCTAGAAACAGATATATATAATAAATTGGATTATACCATACATGGGTCAGATCATGGAACTATTAATAAAGAGGAACTGACATATCCTTAAAATAGTGAAGCATCAACTGTAACCGCTATCGCAGGCGTTGTTTACGGCCGGTGGAAACTTCCACCAGTATGCTTATATAGAAATGTTCAACTTATTTAAACGCCTTAATATTACAAAATTTCAGTCATAAATAATGGTAGAAACAGATTTTCATTTTTACTGGTAGGAATTTGTTTTGGCAATAGTTAGGTACTGCGTTTCCTCCATATTGTGACAACCAGGGAAACAAACTGACAGTTTTAATAAGCATACTGACACCAGTAAAAACAAACAAAAGTTGTTACGACATTTTTGAGAAAAATTTCCATCAATAAGACGTAGAAATAAGACAAAATTTTCTATTAAATTTTACTGGTGGGATGTTCGCCCTAGTGGTAATCAGAAACTGGAGAACCTATTTAAAAAAAACAGCCGCCATCTTGTGACAACCTCCTCAGTTACTTCACTCGCAACTGGTAGACAACACACTACATGTCGCCTCCTCTTTATTCATATCTCCATTGGGTCAGATACGTAGATGACATTTTTATCATATGGCAACATGCAGATACCTTAATCAATAACTTCTTAACGCAGATTAATAGGTTTGACTCTAAAATTAAATCTACATTGGAAATGGAACAGAATGGTACACTACCTTATTTGGATGTATTACATAGATGCCAACATCTCTTAATTATTCCGGAGTCCGATCCAAAATTTGCATGTTCAAACCGGAAAAAATATATAAGAAAACGTGGCTTCATTTTATGAGGTGTATTTTCTATTTCACTTTGAAATTTTTGGTTAAATAAAATTTCCGGTTGAAAACATGTTCATCTTGGATCAGACTCCGGAATAATTAAGAGATGTTGGCATCTATGGTATTACTAATCAAAACACGTCAAGGAATAGAACGTACTGTTTACAGAAAACCCATTGCTAATCAGCCCACTATACCTCATAACGCTCAAGTACCGTTTTCATACAAAGTTTCTGCATTTAGGCATTCTATCAAAAGAGCTTTCACTGTTTGTACCCCGGAGCAGTTAGACAACGAAATAAATAATATATGGGAACCTCCATGGCAGAAAAAAAGTTTTGCTGAAAAGTTTTTTAAGCGGAAATATAAGTGTGATACATCAATTTAAAGCTAAAGACTTGAAGTATATGAATTTGTAAGTTTTAATTTCATAAGAGCAAGTGTTTACTGAAAATGAGCTGGATACTAACAGTATAAAACTATATTTACATTTGAGCTTAAAATACAACTTATTGAAATGTATGATTTTTTTACTTTTTAGAATTCAATAAAATTTCTATGCGCTCAAATCAACAAACTATTATCATATCCTTAAGATGTACATAGATAAAATCTTTTAGATAATGTCTTTAATATATTTTTGGCTGTATTTAAACGTTTATACTTAAATGTCACAAGAGTAACGGAAAA
Organism: Maratus speciosus; assembly: GCA_963932465.1. Lineage (NCBI taxonomy): Eukaryota > Metazoa > Arthropoda > Arachnida > Araneae > Salticidae > Maratus > Maratus speciosus. Next base: position 455,577,169 of record OZ010796.1, read on the forward strand.
CATACAAAAGTTTTAATAAAAAGAAATCTACTTAAAATTTTCACCCAAAACTTCTAATTCTCTGATTTCGAGGTATAATACATATTTTACATTAAATATTTTGTTTATGCTATGCATGGAATAGACTCTGGGGAGTTGTCACAAAAGTAACAAACGTCTGTGTCACAAGAGTAACACATAATACCTTTGTCGGTAGTTTGATATAAAACTGCGTTACGACCAAAACAAACAGAATGCTTAAAGTTTTGTTGTTTTTTCTCTCTTATCAGAGCAGTTCTTGAAATAGTTTTAGGTATAACTAAGGTTTCTTTGTAAATTTTAAGGAAGATAAAATATCTTTATTAGTGTTTTTTTAACGGGTGGATTCATTTTTATTCATTTTTGGTATTACTTAAGATTATAAAATAATCATGACAAGTAATTAAAGATATAATAAAACAACTCAACTCGTGTCATTTTTGTGTGCTTTCTTTTGGTTTGAAGCACATGGTCTTTGATTAGATATTTTATAGACTTTGTAAAGCTTCGTTTACTAAATTCTGCTGTATAACCTACAGAGGTTCTAATAGTAACTCTTATGGAAAGGATTCTGATAGTATATTTTAAAGGAAAGATTCTAATATTGCTTTTTATACACGACACTGTTTTAAAAATCAGGAAAAATTCTGCTAAGCGCCAAAAATTGTAGAGAAAAAATAAGAATGAAATTGAATATGTTGTTGTGAGAAAGAAACAAGACAAAATGTATACGGTGAAGAAAAATCTTAGAACCAGCAAAAGCTTCAGCAAGAAAATGGAAATATTAGGAAAAGGGAAAAAAATTAGCTAACTTCAGATTCTGTAACGGAAAAAATCTAACTCCACATCTTTGGAGAATTTTATGTCGATGAAGATTTAAGAAGAGATCATTTTTAAGCGAAATCTGCGTTAGTTAAGCGTGAAAAATGTCACATAATTTCATCAATTGTAGGGAACATTTAATAAAAGAATACGTTTTTTTGTTTAAAGAAGCTTTCCTAAATTGAAAAATTGGAGATTCCTGTGCAGCTTTAAAGCGTAGTTTCATAAAACAATAGAAAATGACTCATCAGAATATCTCCATTTGTTGCTGTCACGAAAACATTCAAGCAATTCATAATGTAGTAACTGGTGTATTCCCTGCATTAAACATTCCTGTGATGGATTTAATGACTTTGTCTGCCGAGATACGTGATAATTAGAATTTAGGAATTCAGAATGTCTAATTTTCGGAGATAACATTGAAGAATTATTTGAAACGGAAGTCCATAATACAGAACTTCTTATAAGTTATTGTAAATAGCAAAACGTTGATAGACGGTTTGCTATTGACAAAATGTTTATCAACATCTTCTCAATACTCTTACTTTTCAAAACGTTGATAAACGTTTTGAAAAAGTAACAGTTAAAGAAACCATTTCTGACTGTTTAAAATTTTTCGAAAGCAACTAAATCCCTTTCTGTGGCACACACTCATTGAAACTTGTACAAGGGATTATTTTCGTAATGCCAAAAAAAAAACCATTTCTCAAAGAATAGTTATGCCAGTGGATTTTCTGGAAACTGTTTTATTTTCATGCCAAGACGAAATTTTGGTATGAAATACTACATTACTCGTCAAATCCACAAGCGACTGTATTTTCAGCTTTTTATTTAGTATGGTCCCAATAAAGTAAAATCTTATGCTATTATTTTAGGCAATGTAACTCATAATCAATTTTTTTGTAAAAGCTTTCGTATGTAAAATTTCAACGTTGCATCTTTAAGGGAATTTGTATTTTCCTAAAATGTACCTGTTTTACTTTTTTATATGATGGCTGTGCTTTCCAATTTAAACAAAAAATATAACTATGTAAATATGCCTGCAATGACTCCTTTCTCAATTAACTTAATTGGGCATATTTTTTTTTAAATACTCCTGGTATAGATGCTGTAGAATTATTTTGTGTTGTTGTATAATGATATATATGGAATGAAGTGCGTGCTAAAAAAGCAATTCTAAGATATACTATTTATTTTGTCAAAATAAATAAAACAATAAAGTTTCATTACTTTGCGAGAAAATACCAACAGCGAAGGGTATTCAACAAATACAATTTGTTAAAACCATGAAAAATGACACTATCTACTACAAACCTTACACTAATATGATTCGTACAAAGAATTTGTGTTTCATTAAGTGAACCATGATACAGGAGAAGTTGCAAGTGATATTATTGATAATGAAGACAATGACTTATTCTGTTAAGTAGCAGAAACTGAGAGGTTGCTATGTGGTTACTGTGTTTGTTAATTTTAGAATTTTTTACATTATTTTATGTTATTTTAAAATTAAACCATCATTAAAAGTTGTTCTGTATGGAAAATATTTTTTTTAACTTATTTTAATTATTTTGTTTAGTAAACTGAATTTTTGCTGAAATTACATTATAGACAAAATGTTACAAGAGTAACACTTAGCATTTTGCAAAATCAAATGTAACTAATTCATGTGTTATCAGATAAGTTCAATGATTAATGCTTTTTAAAAAGATATAAATACTCTGATATATTCTGTAAATTTTATTTCTATAGTCTCATATAATTCACAGAATTTCTGCGTCAAACACAACTTTTGAAAATTGCATTTTTTTTTGTGGTCACAAGAGTAACAAAATTTTCATTTATTATCTAGCCAAGTAAAATGCTTTTTGTTGCAAATTGTATATGGTTTATGAAAGTATAGTACATGTATTTTTAAGAAGTTGCATCAAATTTATCTTAAATATATTTTGTAATAAAAGAATAAGAAATATATATGGAAATTTTTCTCTGGTGGTCACAAGAGTAACAGTGGACGTTCCCATATATGACATCGCAAGAAACAATGGTTATAAACAAAGCACAATAAATAAATTAATTAAGAGCTTCGAGAATAAAAAGAATGGTAATTTCGAAGTATAAATTTCTAAGTTATCTTCTTTGCAATATCTTCCTGGATTTTTCGAAAAATTGAAATATAAACTCAATAAATACAACATTTCCATTGTTGCAAAACCATCCGCAAAATTAAAAAAACACAATATGTAAGAAAATAGACCCAATAAAACCAAATCAAGTATCAGGGGTATATGAAATACCTTTCACCAAAGAAAATGGGACAGTGCAATTTTATATAGGAATGACAAATAGAAAGCTCGAAACTAGGATCAAAGAACATATAGCAGACATCAAATACAGCAAGAAAACTACAGCTCTGGCCAGACTATATAATAGAGAACCTTTGAAAATATATTTTAAAAATAGTAAAATAATTTATCCTTCAAGATCTTATTTGCCATTCATCATCAGAGAATCAATAGAGATCGTTTTACGCAATGAAAATATTTGCAATGATTCAGCCTCATGGAGGTTCCTAAAATTTAGAAAGAAATGCTAGTTAGGATAATGAAATAATAATACCGTAAATTCCGGCGTATAATCCGCGGATCAAACAATTCTGTTTGGTCCCAGAAATTTTATTTAGTTATTGAAGCCAAATATTTACCGGGATTTAAAATGTTACATTTTATTTTTAAAAATTTCTGGGTCGAAAAATGATTGTTTGATCCGCGGATTATACGCTAGAAATTACTGTATAAAATAATTCACGTTCGCAAATTTCCATTGTAATATTGCATTATGCTTGTGTTCACGGGATTTTTGTTTTTGCTTGTGTTTACTAGTTTTTCAATTTGAATTTTTGTGAAAATATTTTAACATTTCATTTTCTTGAGAATGTTGCCGTCAGATGTAATGAAACATGTCGAAATGTAAATAAATAAAGGTATTTTGCCGTTTTAAAATTCATGTCTATCACTTAGCAATTAATGAGTATTTTGATGTTTTGAAGCGATTTTTATATATAGTTTATAAGCTTTTCTTTTTTGTAAAAAGCAAAACTGTTATCATTTAAATAAACAACTTAAAATATGTTTCCATCTGTTTAACCCTTGCAAGGGCGGTGGTCACAAATGTAATCACTTAATTTTAATTCGAAATCGCCAACTAGCACCGAGAATATTTTAGTAAAATCTTGCTTTTATAATGAATGTGAAGAAAAGGAAGTATTTATTTAATAAAAAATTCATTCGTGATTCCTGGTGTATCAATCATTTCACAATTTTACCAACAGAATTACTCTGTGCCTAAAAGGGTTAAGAGATTAGTATCTTAAGGAGAACAAACGTAAGTTATCATTTTAATTTTTCCGAAACGCCGTCAAATAATTTTATCGGGTTTTTCTTTTTTGTACAAAGTAAAACAATTAGCACTAAATGAAATACTTAACCCTTTCAGAGGCAAGGCATTTCTGCTCGAAAGCTGTTGAAATAATGAAATAATTGATTGACACGACAATTTATGAACAAATTTAATTGAAAATAATTAAAAACTTTTCTTCACGTATATTATAAGAGCAAAGTCGTACTAAAAATTTTTTGTTGCCATTTTGCAATTTTCAGATTAAAATTAAATGTTTGCACCATGCAAATGGCACCCCTGAAAGGGTTAAAAGGTATTTCAAGCAATCTAAGAAATTTATATCTTACTTTCTTGTACATATTCATTAATTCGGTGTACTTAGTGTCTTCCAATAGAATTGTTTGCTTCCGTTAAAATATTTCTTGTAAGAAAACAAAAAAGTGCATGAAATCAAATGTAAGTATCCAATTGTATTTTTTCGAATCGCTATATCGTCGGTACCATGTCAAACTATCCAATGTGAAAACAGTAGGCTACTTTTAAAAAATTCAGATTTCTCGATTGGCACCACTTTTTTTAAAATAGTAAAATTCCCTTTATTTAATCTTATTTAATGACATATCAATTAAGGCGAAAACAAGGGGAATTTTACCATTTCAGAAAAAATGGTGCCAACCAAGAATTCTGAATTTAAAAAAAGTAGACCGCTGTTTTCACATTGGATAGTTTGACATGGTACTGACGATATCACAATTTTATCAAGCTTTTCTTTTGTCAAAAAGCAAAAGAGTTATCATTTAAATAAACAACTTAAAAAATGTTTCCGGCTGTTTAAGAGATTAATATTTTCTTTTCTTGTACGTATTCATTAATTAGGTGTACTCGATGATTTCTTTTTGATTTTTTTTTTTAGCTTCCTTTAAAATATTTATTTCAAGAAAGCATAAAAACGCATGCAATGTTAAGGAGAACAAACGTAAGTAATATTTATATTTTTTCGAATCGCCATCACATAATTTTATCTAGCTTTTCATTTATGTGCAATTGAAAACAGTTGGCACTAAATGAACAACTTAAAAGATATTTCCTGGAATCTAAAAAATTAAAATCTTATTTTCTTGTACGTATTCGTTAATTAGGTATACTCATTGGGCATATTTATATCATCTAATACAATTTTTTGCTTTTCTTAGATGAAAACAATAAAAAAATGAATGAAATGCTAATAAAAACAAATTTAATCCTCTGCACAGAACACAGGTCTCTCGGACCGGTATAATATACAATTTTCAACAATGTTTACAAAGATGTTCCGTGCAGAAGGATAAGTATCCACTTAATATTCTTTATTATTCGAATCGCCATCACATAATTTTATCGAGCTTTTCTTTTTTGTACAAAATGAAACAACTAGTTGAACAACTTAAAAGATATTTCCAGCAATCTATGAAATTATCTTATTTTCTTCTACGTATTCAATAATTCGGTATACTCAGTGTCTTCCAATAGAATTTTATGCTTCCATTACAATATTTCTAACAAGAAAACAACGACAAAAACAAAATGAATGAAATGTTAATGAAAACAAATATAAGTATTCATTTGTATTTTTTCGAATCGCCATCACATAGCTTTATCAAGCTTTTCTTTTTTGCACAAAGTGAAACAAATAGCACTAAATGAACAACTTAAAAGATATTTCCAGCAATCTGAGAAATTATTATCTTATTTTTTGTACGTTTTTGTACAAAGTGAAACAGTTAGCATTAAATAAACAACAGAAAAGATATTTCCATCAATCTAAGACATTAATATCTCGTTTTTTTTTTTTTTTTTTTTTTGTACGTATTCATTAATTAAGTATACTAAGTATATTCATTAAAGATAGAATGCATTTCTATTTCCTTCAAGAAAGAAAGTATTAATTGCGAGAAAACAAACAAATATACATGAAATGTTGATGACCACAAACGTAAGTATTCATTTGTATTTTTTCGCATCGCAATCATATATTTTTTTAAACCAGAAAACTTAACAGGTGATTACGTGCACAGAATTTTATCACTTCAAAATCGACAAAATTGTGAAAAAGGATGAATTTGAACTAATGGGTGACGGTTCAACATTTGTTTTACTCCTACACCAAAAAAGCAAAACAGATAAAATCCTTTTTTGTAAAGTGAATAACTGATTCTCGTGATATTCATCAATCTCATTTGTCTTCTTTTTTAAAACTATTAATTACTGCATAAATTACAGGTAAGTGAAAAATATTTTGAAACGTTACTTTTTTTCATGTTGTTCCCTGCAGTTTCTATGAGTATCTGGCACATAATTTATTTCGTTTCAGCTACTTTTTTGTTTTCTAATTCAAAATAAATAAATAAATAGTAATTTTCTGTTTTCTGTAAAGTTACAGTTATAAATATATATATATATATATATATATAAGCTATTATAATTTAGGATTAATGTTGTGTTTTAACTGGAATTTAAGACATAGAATAAGATTTAGATTTTAAGACATTCCCCATTAAATCCGTTCATTGAAAAATATTTACGATAGCATAAGCTCGAGAAACCTATCTAGGAAATTAACTTATGGAAGACTTTCAGTAGAGAGTGAAGCTTCTACTGTTTTAAAACCCAGATTTCACAAAAATACAGTCGCCAATGCGTTCAATCTGTCATTAAATAAGGCAAATATTACTATTTAAAAAAAGTGGTACAAGGTGCGTCCGTTCTTTGGAAATTCCAAGGAGTATGGCACCGCTATTTCAAGTTAAAAATTCTATTCAAATATATTTACTTCATATTAGAAATATTTCTGCGATGAATCGTAGAATTTATAATTTTTTTCCGCGTTTAAATAAGGCAAAAAATTCTATTCGAAAATAGTAGTAGAACTCTACACACCCTGGTTGTAGTAAATTTTTAAAAAAAACGACCAACAGTGATTACAGGAAGCAATCTATGCTAGATAAATCAACGCCCCCTAGATAAGCGAGAAGGCCTTAACACGCTTTGTTTGGACGTCACGAAACGTCACAAATAATAATTAATAATTCTACGAGCAAACGAAATCGAAACATGCAAGTTGTTAGAATTTTTTTCTTTGTTTTCCCCGCTTTGTGTGACGTTTCGTATCGTCACAACAAAGCGTGTCACGGCTTTCTCTAATTAGGGCTCCTATAATTATAAGAGCCTTACTCCAAACTAGGGGGCGTTGGATAAATGAACTGAATGTGGAAAACCATGCGACTGGTTAAATTCAGAACTATGTATCTGTTTCAGGCCATGCAGGAATAGGGTTCATATCGACGTTGCCTACCTCCCCTAGTGTCCCCAGATTGTTGATTGTCACCGCTTTTTTGAAATAGAAATATTCGACCTATTTAAAAATAGATACAAAATTCTGAAAAATAAGGTGAATTATACTATTTTAAAAAAGTTCCCAATCTGGCAACACTAACCTCCACTTAACAACGGAAAGACAAGAAATTTTACTCAAGTTTTATAAAAAATACTTTAAACCAGAATTTTTATTTAAAACAGTTTAATTTATTTATTTTTACTTTTTCCTTCTTTATTTCCTTTAAACTTATTTTATAAAAACATTTCTGGCTCGAACGGGAAAATATTCATTCGGTACAGACCAAAAAAGACCTACACCGTCATTCTATTGTTAAAGTGAGTAGAACGTGAAATTTTTAAATACTCTATATAATAGCGGCCAACTTTTACGCTTTTCATTTACCACTAAAATGTAACAAAAATTTGTGCATTATTTAATCGGTAGATTTCGTCGATTAAATGAAACATTTATTATTAAATTTTAGTGGTGATAAAAAAGCGTAAACGTTGGAAGCTATACTATATACTAACATCAGTTACCTATTGGGTCATCCGGAAAGTTCTGCGGTATACTTCTGTTGAGATAATGTTGAAATGGTTGAATGACACCGGAAATTACGAACAAATTTATTTCAAAATAAGTGAATGATTTTCTTCACGCACATTATAAAAGCAAAGTTTTATTCCAAAATTCCGGTTTCAATGTGTCATTTATAGATTAGAAATGTGTCAAAAAATCTCAGAACTTTCCGCATGACCCAATACATAATTGCGAAGCAGTTGAAATTTAACACATATTGAGCGTCTTGTTCTCGCTAGTTGCCGAATCTCCCAGATTTTTAACAACACTATTTAAGAATAGAAATACCTGCTTTATATAATCGCAGAACTCTGTGTTCAAATAAAACTACTACTTCTATTCGTAAATACTGATGCTTAAAAATCAGTAGATAAAGAAGCTATGTTCTCCCTTTTTTATCAATAAGTCCCGCCTAGTGTTATTCTTGCATGTTGCATTTATTTTTGTTATTTATGTTTACACTTAAATTGAATCCATTTAATGACGGTAATGATTCTTATTTATATATTTATATACATAGTACAGTGATTTTAAAAATATAAATACCATGTACAGATGGGTGACAAAATAATACGAACACCCAAGCAAAAGGCATGGTGCATTTCAAAGAAGAAGAAAACGCATATCACTTTGCACTCAATTCTGCCACCTAGTGGTTATGAAAGGTAAGGTATCAGTCGCTCAATACCAGTCATAGGTTTTGCATGCGCTTACCATACGCTCTGAAAAACTCAATAATGACTGACCTGTCAGAGTTCGAAAAAGGAATGATTGTTAGAATGCAGCGCGATGGTTGCTCCGTGACGGAAACAGCCTATTACTTGGGCCGTGCAAGGGGTACTGTATCAGCCGTTAGGAGAGCATACACAAAATGCGTTAAAGTGTCGTCTGTGAAGTACAACAGTGGAAGGAAAAGAAAGCTTTCTGAGAGGTATAAAAGAGAGTTGTCCCGCATAGCTGTCCGAATGTGTAGCCAATCTATATCCCAGATAACGTAAGAGATAAATAGTCATCTCCAGAATCCCATTTCTACAAGAACTGTCGAAAGGGAACTTCATGCTTCGAAAATTTATGGAAGAATTTCAATTCGTAAACCATTGGTGACATCACGTCATGCTTTTCAGTGATGTCAATGGTGTAAAACACAAAAAAAACTGGATTCCTCAACAGTAGCAACAAGTCATTTGGTCTGATAAATCAAGCTTCACCATATTTCAGACAACTGGACGCGTTTAAGTGTGGAGAAAGCCCGTAGAAGCATTTTCTTCTGACTTTCTCTTGCCAACTGTGCACATGGAGGCGGTTCCCTTATAGTATGGAGTGCAATATCCTGGCGTGGTCTTGTGCCGCTTGTTACTCTGCATGGGAAGGTTACAGCTGCTCACAATGTCAATATTCTGGGGGTTCATGTGCGTCCTTTTCCCAGACTTTATTTCCAGGAGAATGCCCGCTTTATCAAGACAACAATGCTCTTATCCACACTGTTAAAATCATCCAAAAGTGGCTTGAAGAACATGAAGAGAAAACGGGACATCTTTCTTGGCCCCCTCAGTCTCCTGACTTGAACAATATTGTATGTTTGTGGGGGTATTTGGAGTCAAAACTCCGTGATCGATTTCCGCCACCATCGACGCTTTTGGAATTAGAGACTGCTCACCACAAAGAATCGCTTCGTGTTCCTTTAAATGCTGTGCACGACCTCTGTGAATCCACCCCATGTCGCATACAATCTGTAATTAAATCAAAGGGTGGTCCAAACTCCTACTAATAAAGCTTTTCTCTTATTTCATAGGTGTTCGTATTATTTTGTCACCCATCTGTATATTTTTAGGCAAAGCTTAACTTTCATTAAGTAACAGTAAAACCACTGCTGCTAACTCTTACGCTTTTTTGTACCACAAAAATTTAATAGTAACTTTAACTTTTTTTCATTGCCGTAATCTGCCGATTAAATGAGCCAAAACTTTCTGTTAAAATTTTCTGGTGTAAAAAAAAGCGTAAGAGTTGGTAGCTATGGTAAAACCCATAGGCGGAGTTACAGAACATCCTTTTACCAACATCCTTTTACGTGGCAGGACCAAAATTTAATCAGAATTCTACCGGGCTGACAAACACTTGCAAAACCAAGGCACACATTCATCACTATTTTTGAACAATAATTTTAGATTAGTAGAGTTACTATATCGTTCTAACTTTAATGAGTCTTGTACCTTTTAAACGCGTCGAAAATTAACGAAAAACTTCAAAGTTTGAATTAGTCTATCTTCAAAACCTTTTTATATATAAACATGAAATTTTGGATATTGATTAAACAGATTGTGCTTTGTAGTATGCTACCATTAGAAATTTATTACCCTTTTACAGAATTTGTGTATTGTTGAAATCAAAATAGCTCTTTTTTTCCTCCAGAAGTCATTGCGCGCATGATATCTTGAGAAAGTGTGTATGGATTGTCATGGTATTTGGTAAAGATACTAAACAAATATGTGTGTTTAAAATGAACTACTTTTATGTATTTACAATGGTAATATTTTTAGTTATGACTATTTTTATTCATTAAATATACATTTTTTTTTTTTTTTTTTTTTTTTTTACAAAAATACTTTTTTTATATAGTTAATGGAATAATTTTGGCCTAAGAGTAATTCATTTTAAACACACAAATATGTTTAGTATCTTTACCAAATTTCATGACAATCCATACATACTTTCTCAAGATATCATGCGCGCAATGACTTATGGAATAAAAAAAAGAGAGATTTTGATTTCAACAATACACAAACTCTGTAAAAGGCTAATAAATTTCTAATGACAGCATATTACAGAGCACAATCTATTTAATCAATATCCAAAATTTCATGTTTATATATGAAAAGGTTTTGAATATAGACTAACTCAAACTTTGAATTTTTTCGTTAAATTTCATCGCGTTTAAAAGGTACAAGACCCCTTAAAATGCCTGCTGATCTTTAAATTCTGACAAAAAGCTCAAAGCCTTCATAACGCTTATAGCTACTTCCATTATTCTACATATAATCAGTCACAATACCTACAGAAACTCCTTTTTTGCGGAGAAAAATTTAGTTGAAGAAATATTTTTCTATTATTACGTTTAATCAGAGAAAGGCAATTGTTTGCTTACCCAACAAACTAATCAATCCGCCTGGCCAAAGTCTGGTGTTGACATTCCCAGTCTTTGTTCAGCTGGGCTGAAACTGATGATCATTGAACCTCCTATGAGCATATTATTGCTTACAACAAGCGATAAAAAAAGAAATAAACGAAAGAGATTGATATTCGAATGGTAATAATGTAAAGGGAGAAAAAGAAAAAAAGGGATATGGGAAAAAAGAAAAGTAACAATCTTTCGAAAGTCTCGTTACTTTTTAAATGTTTTTATCCTTAAATATTTTAAATTTAATCTTCATAAAAATTCTGAATCTTTAATATTTAATAAAATGAATTCTATAATGAGAAAAATTTATATTAAGAACATTGCGCCTAAATACAATGCTATTTCTCGTAATTTCAGCACATTTAGGGTATATTTCGTATTTATTAAATACAAAATGCCAAAAAAGAATTTATTGTTATGCTTCTAGATCGAAACTAATTTTCTTTTGAATTATTTTTGTAGCTATCTGAGCAAAAATATATCATTGCATAGCTGCCAACTTTTACGCTTTTCTGCTACCACTAAAATTTTGTAGAGAATTTCGCCTTGTTTAATCGGGAGATTTCGACAGTTAAACAAGACAATATTTACTAGAAAATGTTAGTGGTAGGAAGAAAGCGTAAAAGTTGGCAGCTATGTCATTGTCAAATTTAGGTCTTTTCTGTCACTTAAACTTAAATAATATATCCAAAGTATGTAAACGTGACAATGTATTTTGTGTATCTCAGCTCATCTTAATTTTATAAAATTATTCGTTATCAGTTTTTTTAAATATTTAATACTGCATTATAATTAAATAATGAATCAAGATTCATAATTTTACAGTGATGAAACAGCTGCGCACCAGAGGATGGACTGTCACTACTACAATTTAATAGTATTCTTCTGCTTATCATATCTCAGAAATTCTGTCATTAAATAAGGTGTAGAATACTATTTAAGTTTAGTGGTGCCAATTGGCTCGCTGGTACGCAGCTGTTCCATCACTGCTTTTAACGCCACCGCCTTCTGAATACAAGGCTTATGCGCTGACGCAAAAATGGCGGCTGTCGTAAGCGGGTTTTTTTTTTTTTCAGCATTCGTATGGTTCCTAGAATTTGGTCACCAGTTTTTTCTTAAAGATTTCTTCAACTTTATGTAAAATTTAAAAATAAGGTGGAGAAACCTTTTAGATTTTACTGGTATTAAAACTCGAGGGACCGTACAAAAGCTGAAAAAAATTCACCTACGACAGCCGCTATTTTTATGTCACCGTGTAGAGGAGACCGGGGCTAGTAGGCACAGTTTTTAGTTATTGATTTTTATTAACTTTTTGTTTAAGTTTTTTATAAAACTTTAACTGTACTTTTAAAGAACAAGCATTGGGCTCTAAATACCCGGAGTTTTGAGTTTGTAGCTTTTGTAGTTTATGTTTAGCGGAAGCCAAAAGTAAAAGGAAAATTGTGCGCCAAAACTACCCCATCACGAGGCAAGTTGCCTATACCTATGGGGTAAGTTGGCACAGGCTTTATAAAAATTTAAATCAAACTCAAATAAGACACGTAATTAAGATAAATCAATTTCATTATTGCCAGTAAGGTTAAACAAAGGCGTTATCGCCGTACAATGTAAATTCTAAATTATACAGACATAAAAATAATGAATAAAACATTAACATTGAGTAACTTCTATCCTACTCGATATCATCATCAGAGTTACAGTCGTCACAAATAAAAAATCGAGTGTCTTCGTTTGGGCAAGCCTCGTGTGCCCAAAATCTTAAATTGCAACCACTTTTCTCGGTGTTTACTGTTTTTCAAGCTGGCCAGCACACACCAGACACCGAGCCAACTTGCCCCGTGTTCAACGCGCCTACTAGCCCCATAATAAATTTCTTCACAAAAGGGAAATGTAACCATGTAAACATAAATAATCCAAGTAAATCACATATGGGGTAGGTACAGTTAATCATACACTAAGAAAAACTGCACAAGTTAAATCGCAATTATTAAGATAACTATTAGAAATCAAAAAAAGAATGAAGCAACAAAAAATTACTTATGAGTGCGAAAAGCAGAAAAAGCGTAATAAATGTCCACTGCACGTAGGTAATGCTGCAAAATTACAATGAGGATTGTAAAAAGCAAGAAGAAAGGTACTATGTGACTGGTTGCGCAATCTATCCACAAACAGGCGATTTATGAGGACTGCGCCTACTTAACTCTGTAGCCAACTAGCCCGGTCTCCCCTAAGTCTAGTATTCAGAGGGCTGTGTTAACACTTTTAACCACGGTATCTAGACTGGACGCCATGCTTTTAACTTTCACAATTAATAAACAAGAAGTAACAAATTACTGAACAATACAACATTTGTTTTACCAAAAACATATTTATTACTGTATATCAGGGGTGTCAAACTGTGGCCCGCCGGATACCGCTAAAATTTTACAGTTATCTTTGCCTTATCTAATCGTCGAATTTCTGCGATTCAACTTATCGACTATTTCTTTAAAATTTTAGTGGTATCCGGCGGGCCACAGTTTGACAACCCTGCTGTATATTCTACACATCTATGTCACAAACTAGGGTTGCCAGTTTGGCTTCCATTTTTATTCAGAAATTTCCAGTTCATGCCAGAAATAAAGGGAACTATTTTATGCTTTATTTAATGAGTGAAATTTAGAGATAGCATAAAATGAAATTTTTTCTTTCGAATTTTACGGTGTAAATTTGAAATTTCGCTTTAAAATTGGAGGCCAAACTGGCAACCCTTCACAAGCAGTTTATATATATATACAGGGTGTTCCGTTAAAGGGGTCCAATATTAATAGGGGTAATAGAGGAGATCACACGGAGCATAAATCAGTATATAATGCCTGGCCGGATCTCAATAATTTTCAAGTTACAGCAAATAGAATGAAAAATCGGAAATTTGTAAAAAAACCCTCATTGCTAAACTATCGATAATGCTACATAAAAACGAAGCACATATTTAGAAAGAGCAGAAAAAATCCTACGAAATGACATAAGTTGTTTTAGAATATTGAGAATTAATGGCGAGTTACAAGCTCTGAAACAGTGAAAAAATACAAAATCAAATATTTAGCAAAATAGTTAATCGTTAATTCCAAAAATGCAACTCTACCTACATCAAGGAAAATGTTATAAAATTTGGTCCATTCCGAAAGCTTTCGAAGAAGCTGACAATAAACCATATCAGTTTAATTGTATGGGAGAAATCAAGCAGTTCCCTAGTTACAACTCTGTACTGATGCACGATCGGAAAGGGCGAAACTCCGCCCATGACGATTGTAAACACCCCGTTTTAATATCTTTCAACTATACATTTCTGATCAACCTCTATCAATACCCGTTCATTATTCAGTCTGGTCAAGTGAATGACATATTGTGCAGCTCTCGCCTTGTCTTAAAGCAAACTCCGTGACTGCTGCGTTTCCTCCATGAACTTTCAGGATGATGAAGAAGAAGTACTTTTTATGCAAATTTTCTATGTGTAGAGGAAGAAAAGTGTAATAAAACAGCAGTCATCAGTGGGCGTTATGTTAAAGGGAGGCTGTTGTAAGTGGGATTGTAGTAAGTTGATGTATAATAATTATGTCGGAATAGTCTAACGAAGAATATGCGGACATGCATCTGATGTACGGGCAAGCTCATGGAAATGCATGTCTAGCACAGCGCATGTACCGTGAGCAATTTCCAAGGAGACGTTGCCCAAGTTCGAAACTCTTCATAAAAATCGATAGACGATTATGGGAGACTGGATCGTTTAATACAGCAAGCATTGATGCAGGGAAACCTCGACATGTACGAACACCTGCAATGGAAGAAGATGTACTGAATATTTTTAAAGATAACCCCTCCACGAGTACACGAGCTGCTGCGTCTGAAGTCGGTGTTTCTCACCAAAGTGTGTGGCGTGTTCTGCGTGCAGAAAACATGCACCCCTTTCATGTGCAGCGGGTACAACTGTTATCAGTAACAGATTGTACTCAGCGGACAGAATTCGTACGCTGGTTGCTTAATGTAACAGAAAATAATCCACAATTTCTGGAAAATATTTTATTTACTGATGAAGCAACATTTACGAGAGAGGGCGTGGTAAACACGCACAATATGCACACATGGTCATATACAAATCCGCACACTGTTTTCCCGTCGAACGCACAACAAAAGTTCAGTGTGAACATATGGGCAGGTGTCCTCGGCGATTATCTCATAGGACCATATTTACTCCCAGATGTACTCAATGGCAGTACGTACTTGGTTTTCCTACGGGATATCTTACCGCAGTTACTGCAAAATGTGCCAGCAACATTGCGCCACAATATGTGGTTTATGCACGATGGCGCACCGGCACATTTTTTCATAGGTGTTCGCAATCACCTCAATTCAACATATCCTGGAAAATGGATTGGACGCAGTGGACCTGTTGCTTGGCCTGCACGCTCTCCAGACCTCAATCCGTTAGACTTTTTTTGGTTTGGGGACACCTTAAATCGCTGGTGTATGAAACGCCTGTGGATACACCGGAGGATTTACTAGCGCGAATCGTTGTCGCTGCAGGAGACATTCCCAACTCCGTTGGAGTTTTTCGGCGTGTTCGCCAATCTTTACGACGTCGCTGTCGGCTGTGCGATTCTGTTAATGGGCGCAACCTCGAACACCTATTATAATAATGTCCGTTCGTCTGCCTTCCGACATTGAACTGTGCAGCGCAGGCCAGAAGACTATGCTTCACATATGTCATAAAGTACGTGGAATGAAATTCTTTATTTGTCATTTTTCTTTTATTTTCAACACTTTTTGGCACAGTATTTTGTAAGTCACAGACTGTGGTGTACTCAAATTGTAAATTACAAAGTTTGTATGAATTAATTTAAAATTTAGTGTCTTTTTTAAATTTATAATTAATAAAATTATTATGCTATTTGTTATTATTATTTCCTATCATAAATTATGATGCACATATACATACAATAATTGTCCATGTAAAACATGTACTGAAACTTCTTGCATAGTTACAAATCGCAATATTTTTAATTATTTCCGAATTTTCACCACCAGTTTAATTTTAAAGAATTTAACTTAAGCTTTATATCAATAAAAGACCACTTTAAAATGTAGACTATTATTGTAAAGTTATTTTGGTTCATTCAACTCTTGAATAATTAAAAATGTTGCATCTCAGAAGAAGCATGATCGAAAATGTATAGTTGAGAGTAATTAAAAAGGCGGTGTTTCCAATCGTGATGGGCGGAGTTTAACCTTTGCTAGTGTCAAAGAAAGCGGAGTTGTAACTAAGAAACTGATTAATTTCTCTCACACAATTAAACCGATATGGTTCATTGTAAGCTTTTTCGAAAGTTTTCGGAATGGACCAAATTTTACTACATTTTCCTTGTTGTAGCTAGAGTTGTCTTTTTGGAATTAACGATTAACTATTTTGATGTATATTGGATTTCGTACTTTTTTCACTGTTTCAGGGCTTGTAACTCATCAATAAATATTGCTATTTTAATACAATTGATGTCATTTTGTAGGTTTTGTTCTGCTCTTTCTAAATATGTGCTTCGTTTTTATGTAGCATTATCGATAGTTTAGCAATGAGGGTTCTTTTACAATTTTCCGAATTTTCATTCTATTTGCTGTAACTTGAAAACTATTGAGATCCGACCAGGCTTTATATACTGATTTATGCTCCATGTGATCTCCTCTATTACCCCTATTAATATTGGACCCCTTTAACGGAACACCCTGTATATATATATATATATATAAGGGGCTCACAACCATAGTAGACCAAGTCCATTTTGAAAACAAAATGATCTAGTCCATTTAAAAGGTGCATAAAATCTGTTTTACTTACTCTCACAGTAAACCAAGTCTGTAAACAGATGACATATATGAGAAAGTATGTGAAAACAGACTTGGTTTACCATGTGAGTGGATAAAACAGATTTTATGCACCTTCTAAATGGACTTGGTCTACTATGGTTGTGAACCCCTCATATATACTTAGGAATTCCTCGAAAGCTGTAGTTGTTCCTGAAATTTAACAATTTTTAGAATGTCGAAGCTGCCAACCATCCGGGTTTTTTCTAGTCACGAAGACATAATTTAAACCAAAAAATTTATTTATTAAAATGTTTCATCTTTGTACGTAGTTTTTATTAAATTCTTTTATTTTATAAAATTTCTGTACGGATTTGAAAAAAAAAAAAAAAAACAGAAAGTTGGCAGGTATCTCTTTAATTTTTTTTAGTTCGTAAAAAGTTTAATCACTCCTTTTTGACAACTTTCAACAGACTTCGTTATCTATTTTAATAGTAACAATAACCTGAGAAAATTCACCCTCATATTGGTCCATTAGATAGCTGCTAAACTTAATACATTTATTTGACACTTCATTTAGCATTTTATTAGACAAGCTAGAGGGACTGCTTCCAAAAATCCATCCTTTTACTTAGCAATATAGTGTTGAATGAAGAAAATTATATTTCTTACGGTTCTGTTATGATGTCAGTCGATCATATTTAACCTTTGTCGGTCCTATATCACCTCCCATGTGACATCAGTACTTTGTCATATCGGTCGTATGTCACGTGAGACGTGACAAGATTAACCCGTTTGGGACTAGCATGTCTTGCACGAATTTCATTCGGTTAACACCACTTTTAAATAAGCACAACTTTCACTTGCACTTTAACAACATGTGGGGGAAAGAATGTACTACAAAATTTATTTTTAAAATATATAGTGGCGCGAATATAATATAAAAACAGTCGTCTGTGGCAGCCCTTTGAATATTCACTAAATCAATTACAACCTAGTGGTCAATCATGTATAAAAAGCTAGCGTCTAATAAGGGTTAACACTTTGAGAGCTTGCTTAACTTCTAGGATATTTTTGAAGCTTCTTTTAAGTTCTGGTGGGTGAATTTCTTCCCACTTAATTTTAATACCCAAATAGCACAATGGCACCGGAATTTATGATAAAACTTATTTGAAAAATAGTAATTGCATTTATTCGTCTACACCAGGGTCGACGAACCTATGACACGCGTGCCACTTTCGGCACGCAAAAGAATTATTTTGGCACGGCGCGGCGTTGATTATGTCTCTATATGATGATACAGCGATTTTACACAAAATATACGAAATTAGATGATTTGATTCGATTCTAAATTCGATTAATTGCAAATTGAAGAATTTTAATCTTATTCAATATGGTTTCAAAAATTTATCAAAGAAAGAAAATATTTGAAAACTATCAAAAAGGGGCGGGCCTTGTTGTCAAGCACACAAGTCTGATGTATGTGTCCAATAAAACAAACAAACAAAAGTAAAGATTATTACAGATGGTAAATTATGGCAACTGAGAAATTAATTTCAGAACTATTTAAATAAACTGCCTTTTTTCTTCCATTTTAATATTTTTTTCTACTATTTATATCTGTGTGTCATCATTTTCACAAATTTATAAGCTAAAAAATCAAATAGAGAGTGGTTGCCATATAAATTAATTTAGTTTGCATTCTGTTGAAATTAACTGAACAAGAACATATTAATTATATTTCATCCAAGATACAACAATTAATCACATTATGTTTTAATTAATTTTTAAAATATAATTGTTTCTATAATGATCACAGTGCAATACTTACAGTATGTTACTCATTTTAGAAAATATCTTAAGTAATTTTCAAGTAGTTTTGATTCATTATACTTCAAATCACTAAATTTGTTTTTTAGTTGGCACGTCAATATCAAGTAAAATAATTTTTGAAAAAAATTTTCTAATAAATAAAAATATAAAGGTCTCTAAAATAATACAAAGGTTCGCCAACCCTGGTCTACACAATAAAGCGAGACTTATGTTAAAAAATTCTCGTGCAACTGTGACATCTAAGGATTAAAATTAAGTGGGAAGAAATTCAGCCACCAGAGTTTAAATGGTCAACCATTTGAAGGGCGGTGGCATACTATTATTGATACCAATTTATTTTGGTCCTATATTGCCAAAATTACAGCAGATTCTTTTTTTTTTTTTTTTTTTTTTTTTTTTGTAAAAATTTAGATTTAGAAAGCACGTGGAAAGAAAAAGCATTTTCTTATTTTCAAATCAATTTGTTTTTAATTTCTTGAGGTAGTCTAGCACTTGAAATTTTAACAGCAGAATTCCTTCAGTATTTGAGGTTGGGTAAAAGTAAAAATAGTGATGGAATTGTGTTAAATAATTCATGTTTATTCCGTAATAAAAATATCTTTTAAAAAATTAAATGAAACATAACTAAAGACAATATAATAATTCTGACCATTTACCTTGATTCCCATGTTTATAAGAAAATTGGTAAAGGGCATTTTTGTATTCTTGTATTCAAAAATTAATCCATTACTCATACTTCGTTTTTCTTTGCTAAAATAGACACTGGCATTACTAAGTCAAATTTTCGATTGAATTTTTATAAAGTCATGAATTTTCCTATTCTGATCATTTGAAATACGCGTACAACTCGGCCAAAAAAAACACTAATATATAACTATGTGGAAATTCCTAAATATATTAATTCAATAAATTCAATTATTTATAATTTCCATTTTTATAAATAATTTTAATATAGTATGAAAATGCCACATAAACTTACCTTATATAGTCAGGGAGGAGAGCGTTCCGACCCAAATGACCGATAACTACCACTAAATTTTAACAGTATTCTTTGCTTTATTAAATCTCAGAAATTATGTCATTAAATAATGCGAGAATTACTAATAAAATTTAGTGGTAGCATAGCTGCCAACCTTTACGCTTTTTTGCTATCACTAAAATTTTGAAGAGATTTTCCCTTTGTTTAATCATGAGATTTCGACCATTAAATAAAGCAATATTTACAAGAAATTTTCAGTGGTAGGAAGAAAGCGTAAAGGTTGGCAGCTATGTGGTAGTAATTGGTCATTTGGGTCGGAGCGCTCTCATCCCTGTATAGTATATCTTCTGACTTATATATCGTATATCTTACATCTTATACTTCTATCTTATATAGTATATCTTGCTGACAAAGAACATTTGCTCTATGGTTGCTAATAACTCTATCAAAAAAAAAAAAAAAAAACCCACCAAAGTGCAAGAAAATTTTATAATTCTTGTTCAAAACGTGTCGCTTTTTTCCGCTTTCACTTTTGGTAGTTGAAACAGACTTTCAATGGCGTGACTGTTGTCGGAGTTTGATAATTAATAATATATGCTGCCAGAAGAAATTTTCGCGGGAGAAACCCGATTAATCCAGTAACATGTTTTGTGGGTTTTTTTACTGGAATGCAAATGTTTTATTATGTCACATTTGTGTACGATTCTTGCGTTAAGATTTTAGGTACGAGCGCTTTGTCACGTATTTAGGCACATTGGCTATATAGGGACAGATTTAAAATTTAATATTTTAAAAAATTCCTGCTAGTATAAAGTGCTTTTTATTTATTTTCTTTTATAACAGGTTGGATTTGACCCGGGGGAAGTCGCGCATAAACAGGGTATGAACGGTTTTTAGTTTGTCACCAATAAATGCAGATAATAATCTTCTCCTTATTTAGGGGGAGACAATTGTTACAAATTATGCAATAAAGTAATTTGAAGATTACTTTTCGAAAGATAGCGGTGACAATTGAAAAAAAACCGTACGCAGCCCGGGTACGTTATAGTCCACGCGACTCCTCCCGGATTCAAATGTTAGAATTTAGCGATATATTTGTAAAATGTGTCTTTATTTCATTTATTTATTTATTAATATTCAGCGTAGAATTTTAACATAATTACTGAAATATTATACTCAACGTAATTTGTTTTTAGCCTAAAAAAAATCAGATTTTTTTTCTTAGATTTTATGAAGCTTTACATTTTATTTTTTCTTACTTTTATGCATTCTAAAATCTATCCCTAATTCTAATAAAAATTACCGAACATAGAAATAATAAATTGATTATTTTTTAAACGTTTAATTATATCTTTAGCATTTTAAAATCAGTCTATAAACACATTCTGTGTTACATAACTGTAAAATATTTTTAATTATACACTTTGAATATTTTGCCTAATATATAACCCTTTTTTGTTAAATTTATATTGGAAAATATTAGGCATTTGTAATTTTCATGAGAAAGTAATTAATTTCAGAAGTAAAGAAAAGAAATCTGAAATTATAAATTTAAAAAAATTCACTTTCATGCGAAAATAAATCTTATGCCCTAGATTCTTTATTCAATTTATCAATCTTTCGGCGCATGTGATTTAATTTTTTGCACGAGTTGGCACGCCTCGTATTTTTTACGTGCAGTAATTACGCTATTGAAAATGAAAGATATTTTATAAAAAATAATAAGAATACGGTGCATACTATAGTTTTCAAATAGAATTTTTCGCTTTATTTAACACGTTGAGTACCACGGTGACTGACACTGAAGCTAAAAAATTTACAATGTTTTAAGTAATTTTCAAGAAAGTATAATCCTGTAATAAATAAAAGGTAAGTAAATTTTAAATAAACTTTCAGTAATTACTTAAAACAATATATATATATATTTAGTTTTATATCATATTTTAGACTGTCAGTCTTCAGTGAATGACGCGTTCTAAACGTAAAGTTCAGTGCAGGGGTGTAAAAATCTAGGCGCCAGCGGGAAGTCTCTCACCACTAAATTGCATTAGTTTTCTTCGCTTAAATTTTATTAGCATTCTTACATAAAATTTAGATGCAATATTAGACGAAAAATAACGAATAAAATTTAGTGGTGAGAGACTGCCCGCTGGCGCTTAGAATTTTACACCCCTGGTTCAGTGGTAGTCACCGGTGACTGACGTAGCGCCTAACGTGTTTATCACAGAAAAATACTGCACATTCTCCGATTATCACAGAAAGATTTTCAATCTGAAGAAAGAATATTAGGCAAAGATATCTGATCTGATATAGTGGTGCCATTCTCTTTCTAAGCAAGCTAAGAGACATGTTAGAAGAACAATTATCATAGCTGCCAAACCTTCCTATTTCTAAGTACCACAATTTCCGAATAGAAAAATCCGCTTATTTTATTAACTGAAATTCGGTATTAAATAAGACGAAGGTTATTATTCGAAAATAGTGGTACTCAAAGAAAAGTAGGTTTGGCAGCTATAAATTATACACATCTGTAGTAAAAATTGAGTTTTAATTTCAACGCCACTTAGAACAAAGAGTGAGAGAAATTAGGTTTGACGTAAAATTTACAACAGCGCGCCATGAAAAGAAAGGTAAAAGGCAATTTTAGCACTAAACCCCTTGAAGGGCTTTGGTTCATTTTTGGACCACTTAATTTTAATCCCCAAATGCCACATTGACACCATAATTAAAAAATAAAAAATTTCCTTTTATTAAGTACACGAAGAAATGCTTTTACTGATTTTCAAATATATTTGGTTGTAAATTCTGGTGTCAGTCAACCATTTCAACATTTTACGAGTAGAAGTGCTTCTTTGCCCCTGAAAGGGTTAACGTACGGTAGCTTTAAATACATGATTCTATTTTTATATTCTACTCGCACCACTATAGTTTAAAAGTAAATTTTTTTAGTAAATTTCTCTTGCACATGTTGTCAAAGTACAAGTAAAAGCGTTTCTTTAAAAAAATAAAAAAATAATAAATAAAATAAAAAAGTGGTATCAAACGGATAAATTTGGTTATAAGGGTGTCAATGCCGCTTATATGGTGGTATTAGTCCGTTTAGGGTTAAATGTTGGGGAAAAATCACCATTAGAAATCAGAACAGAAATTGTACGAGTAAGTCACATGATTAAAACGATGCGTTATGAGAAATGGCATACAGAGAATACAGAGCATAACAGTAGGAACACATTTAGACATAAAGTTTCATCATTTTTTTTCAGAATTTTGATTCTTATATCTACAATATTCTTGATGAATTCTATTCATTCACAAATGTTTAAAATTTGCTTCATAAAATTTCTTGAAATAGCATATTTTCGGTGTCTAGGCAGAATTTTAAAAGCTAAAATAAAATATAGTTCATGTTTATCTTACTGTTAAAAAACGTATTGAGACATTTTAAAAGAAAATTCAATTAAAGAAATTTTATAGATACACGCGTCATGTTTGTTAACTTAATTTTATCTTTGTAACTTGAATCTAATTATAACACCGTATTTTTTTACGAAAGAAATCTTTCCTTCATAAATTTTATTTCTATAAATACACCCAATTTAACTTAATGACTTTTTTAAAAAATCTATATTTTACCTGTTTGTTTTAACAATTATATTATTATATTTGATCAATTTTCAAAAAAAAGTACTAATTTCCTGAAATAAATGTAGATAAATAACTTCTTATTAAAGAGCAATTAATTAAACAAAAGTTAAAGAATCTATATTTTCTTTGGAAGAACAAACATCTGAAAATGCAAGATACTTAATTCATATTAATTAGCTCTTAACACATAAATGTAAAAAGAAATAAAGTTTATATGTAAACATATATATATATGCTTCGTTTCAAGTCAATAATTTTTTTATTTATTTTTCCGTTGTTGATTACTAAATTGTAGCATATTAACGTGCTAAATTGGTTCGGACAGGAAATAATTAACTTGATTTTTTTTAATATATAATCTGGAACATTTTATGCTAGATCGCGGAAGAAATATTTCCTTCATAAAATTGATTTCTATGCTTAAACCCAATTTATCTTAGTGATTTTAAATAAATTTATGTTTTGTCATTTGTTTTTAACAATTATATTTTATCAATTTTCAACATAAAGCTAACTAATAGTAATTTCAGGAATTAAAGGTAAACATATTTTCAAGTAACGAGCAATTAAGTAATCAAAAGCTAATGAATCAATTCTTTTACTGAAAGTAGAAACATGTAACAAACATGATTATTTCTTAAAATAAAAAACCAAACTGCGAAGGCTATATAATGTAAATGGGTACAGACAAAGGAATTTGTCCTTTTTAGCCGTGTTGTATTCATATTTACAACACAAAAAATAAATTAGGCTAAATTTAGGATTGATAGCTGAAGCAAAGCAAGCTTATATCTATGAAATTCAGAGAACATATCGTACCACATCTGAAAATAGCGCTATAAAGAATATCGAATTCGAAAGAAAATATCAGTTTATAAAAATAAAATGTAGAAAAATAAATACTACAATAAAATTCCATTACTGAATCAGAGGTGCCAAGCTCCCATTAAACTTCCGTAATATGTGGGTTAAATTGACCCAGGTTTAATACGTATTACACCAGATATTTTTAAGAAATGAAATTAAAATCGTTCCAAATAGAAACCTGAAATTAAATAAATAAATATTCATCAAATAAACTTTCTGTTCCGAAAAGTTGTTAAACTGGGTCAAGTTATCAACATATTATGGAAGATTGCTGAGAGCTTGGCACCTTCGTCTGAACTATTAATCTCATTGAGAATTATGATCGACGCCTACATATAACCGCGATACTGCATAGTTGTGTTACCAGGTGTTCCGCATAAATCGGAGCTCCAAATGCTCTGGACACCAGTATTTAAAAAAATTTCTTCGCCTATCTAATGGCAGAATTATCTGCTGTTAGAGCTGGCTAAATAAACTGTAAGAAATTATGTGTCTAAGCACTGCCATCGGTATACTCAAGGCCAGAGGACACGAGTATTACGTCATCACTAATCAACCGTCTTCTCACAAGTGTTGGAATTCACAGCGGAAAATTTTGAATAGCAATTTTCTTTTATTTTATCTGTGGAATATCTATCACTTTATAAAACAATAATAACCAATTAACCCCTTAACGGTTGTATTAAATTGTGGTTCAAAAATTCAAATTGCTTATTGGCACCACTTTTTTGAAAAAGAAATATTCATCTTATTTAATGATAGGTAAAATGATACCATAATAAAGCTAATTACACTGTTTTATAAAACTGGTGGGAATCAAACAATCTGAATAAAAAACACAGCTCGTGAATATCACGGGAGCGAGAATTAAGGGGTTAAACTTACTGGTGAGAATTTGGAATCCCCGAATGAAAAATCAGCTATATGCGGCAACACTGTGGCATTCCGTATCTGGCTGAATTTTTATTTAGAGTTTCCGAATTCCACCAGTAAGTTTAAATAGTCATTATTGTTTTATAAGATGATAGATATTCTACAAGCAAAAGAAATTTGCTATTCAAAATTTCCCTGTGTCAATTCCAACACTAGTGAGAAGTCGGTTGATTAGTGATGACGCCAGACTCGTGTCCTCTGGTCTTGAGTATTTCGATGGCAGCGGTCTAGGTCATTTTGAGCCCCAATTTACGCGGGACACCTAGCAACACTAGTGCTGATTACGGAATATTGTTAGCACGTATGTTTTGCATTAGAACTTTGACTTTTAATTACTCGAGCCACAGATCGAATTTCTAAAATTCAAGCCACGTTATTATCTTAGTCTTACTAAGATCTATGTTCAGGTATGTTACATTGTAATTGAACGAGCCACTGCCGAGAAATCTTGTTCAGTTCATTGTCAGATTTGAGTGGATGCATAAGAAGTAACTCTTAACATCGACTCGCTGCTCTTGAATTAATATATTATCTGTCAAAATATCTCACAATATGTCCATTAAGTTATGTTTCTCATGTACAATAATTCTATTGGAACTGTATCATATTATTAGATATAACTCAAAATGACTCAAATTGTTTACATTTATTTTGATCTTTTTTACCACTTTCCAACATAGTTGAAAAATTTGGTTTGTCTGGTCCTCTGTCTGTCCACGATCTAACTCGCGTAAATATACTCGGATTTGCATGCAATTGATATATATTAATGATGTTTACCATGGCATGTTTGGTATTGAATATGAAGTGTGTAGCATTAATAGTTCATTTACAGGGGTACACAAAAGAATTCCGCAACACTATGGTCAATGGGGAAAAATCGTTTGCAGTGTATTTTAATGGCATTACGCTATTTCAAATGTATCGAAATTGATATAAATCGCTGAATTTTACTACAAGAGGATTAGAATAAGGCATTCATAGCATTTGAAGTTCATTTACAGGGACATTCAAAAGAAATCGGTTACAGTACTGACTTTGAACAATAATTCAGTGGCGCAGCGAGGGTGGGGGTTTTCAAACACTGGATACCACTTTTTCCTTAAAGTTTTATCTCGTATAATTAAATAAAAAAATTCTACAAGTAAATTTTGCGAAGTTAACTGTATAAAAATAGTGGTATGTTGAGCTTGAAAACCACCACCCTGGCTGCGCCACTGAATAATTGCTGAAAGTGTGTTTTAAATTTCGGTATGAAATTTTAAATTTAACTAAATTTTTGCATGTTACTCGTTTTGTGTGAATTCTATACTTCATGTACAGGGCTGCACAAAAGAATTCACATACCATTCTCCTCATTAGAGAAAATTGCTGAAGGGGAGTTTTCAACTGCGGTATGTATTTTCTAACTGAACTAAATTTTTGCATGCATTTAGTTTATAGATACAAATCTATATATCATATACAGGGCTGCTCAAAGAATTCGGATAATGTTCCGGCTGTAGATGGGAATTGCTGAAAATGGATTTTAAAATGTGGTATACGTTTCCAGATAGTTCAATTAGACATCCTATTTCAACTTATTAAACGGTGAAGTTTTGTTGCATTGTTCTGAATGTGTCGAAAAGTGTTTCCTAATCTATGCTTGAAGCATGATTTTCCTTTCTTGTTTTGTTGATACATTTACTCATAATCACGAAAATGACAATAAAAGTTCATCAATTACTTCAAATTGAACGAAAACAAAACAAAAGCACAAAAATTGCATTTTTATGATATAATCAAATTATTTCAATATTTAGAGACGTGCAATATTATGTTGAATTATTCATAATTTTTCCTTTAATTTACTTATTATTCATCTATTAATATTTCGTTATTGTCGTTATTTCATTGAGTAATTGTTAAATTTTCATAAATTCAATACATAAATTTTAATAGAAGAATCATTTATAAGCGTTTTGGAAATATCAAATATCATGATGCATAGTTGTCAACTTTTAAGGTTTTATTTTTTTCATACCGCTATTTCCAAGTAGAAATTTTCGCCTTGTATAATCGCAGAATTTCTACGATTGTACAAAATGAAGATTGCTATTCGGAAATAGTTGTGATAAAAAAACGTAAAATTTGGCAACTTATGCTATTCCGATTTTAATGACTTTTCTGACAACCCATTAAACCCTTAAGCGGCGGTGGGATATATCATATCCCTCCTACAATCAATGAAGGTTTGCACCAGAAAAATTTTATTAAATTTTACTTTTCTAACTTTGGTGGGAAAAAGTCGTAACATTACTTTTCCTTATTTTGCAATAAAATTTTTGAAAGATTCCGGTGCGAATTTGACATTACAGTAACGCAATTACTTGCCTCAAAGGGTGTAACTAGGAAGTGGGGTAAGTAGATCCAAATTCATTTCAGTTTCTTTTGTTACTTATTAAACCCTTAACAGTGTGGCCCCGAACTGGATTCGGGCAAGAACACTTTGCTTGCTTCGTTATTAAAAGCATTTTGATACCACTAATTTGTAACTGTAAATTTATCTTTATTGATTGTCAGATATTTTTCGATTAGGTAAGGTAAATATTTTAGTATGGAAAAAGTGGTGTCCAGCCCCATTTTTAATTTTTTTGTAAGAAAACAAATGTCACTGTTAAGGGGTTAACACCCTGGAATCGGGATGATAAGAGCGAAAAGGTACCCTGGTACCCGGTCGTTGAAATAAGGGTTAAATAAAAATGCTGGTGTGGAATTTTTTAAATACGATTTGAGTAAAATTCTCGGTATGTCTAGTTTTAAAAATAAAAGAAAATGTTCAATAAACCAAATAATGGGAAAAATAATAAATATTAATAAAGGAAATAAATGGAAAATTAATCAAAAATTTAAAAAAAAGACAAAATATTATATGGTTTAGAGATGGCTTTTACGTATGTTTCTGTAAACAATGTAAAACCTGACCAATGTTACCTGATTAATACCGGACAAACTTCCACCAGTAAAACCGAATCGAAATTTTTGCTGTATTTACGGCAGAAATTCTGCATGAATAGCGCGTTTAAATCATGCGAAAAGTTCTATTCAAAATTATTGATGGAAGTTTATCCCAGCGATAATCAAATTAACTGAATTTGATATGAGGATTCTTTATGTTGTCACAATATGGCGAAAACTCAGAGCCTGATCACCTCCCGGTTAAACTTCCACCAGGAAAATCGAACAGATATTTTTGCCTTAATTATGACAAAAATTTGGCATAAATAAGGCGTTTAAATAAGGAGGAAAATTCTATTTAAATTTACTGGTGGAAATTTGCTCCGGTGGTAATCATGCTCTGAGGAATCGCTTGCAGTTGAAGCTTCACTATCGTCAGGATTTGTCAATTCCTTTGTATTTATATTTCCATTATATTTTCGAGTATGTCGCGTCTTCATGTTAGACGCATACCCTATTTCTTAATACCTGCCTTTGGGGTTTTTTTAGACTAAGAAATCAGAGAAAGCATTTCAAATAGATTTTATTCCATTGCAATTTAAAAGTTGCTATTAAAGTTACAGTTTTCACAAATCATTGGGTTATTATCCAGTAAATTAAAGCATAATGTCGGCCCATTTATTTCAAGCAGTTTCAAGCTGCAATCCCATGTTCTAATGTGAGATATTTCCTCATAAACCGTTTTTATTTTTTTTTTTTTTATTTTTTTTTTGGAAGGTTAACGGTCGAAAGCATGATAGTTTCCTTCTTGTAACTTCTTCTACAATGAACTCATCGCTGTATGTATCTTATTCAGTAGATGTCAGTAGGAACCATGGAACTATCAATAAAAAGGAATTGACATATCCTCAAAAAGGTGACGATTCAACTGTAACGGATTTCGCATGGCCTATTTACCGCCGGTAGAAACTTCCGCCAGTAAATTTGAATAGAAATTTCCTCCTTATTTAAGCGCTATATTTATACAAAATACCTGTACTAGTTGAGGCAACGATATAGATTCGTTTTTACTGGTGGAAGTTCATCACAGCGGTAGTTTGGCCGTGCGATTACTCCATACAGTGTTGCCAGATGGGCTACTTTTTTTTATTCAGATTCTTGATTGGCACCACTTTTTTGAAATGGTAAAATGCGCCTTATTTAATGACATATTGATTAAGGCGAAAACAAAGACAATTTTACGGTTTCAAAAAAGTGGTGGCAATAAAGAAATCTGAATTTTAAAAAAAGTAGCCCACTGGCAACACTGCCTCCATATTGTGACAACATAAGCAATCCTCCTATCAAAGTCAGCGAATTTGATTGCAGCCAGGGAAATCTTCCACCAGTAAATTTGAATAAATATTTTTGCCTTGTTTAAATGTATTCGTTCAGAATTTATGTCATAAATAAGGCAAAAAATTCTATTCGTTTTTACTGCTGCAGTTCGCCCCGGAGTTAATATGTTCCTGATCCGATGTAAAAAAAAAACAACAGAATAAATTGTGTATTTCAATTCTTAACATTGAATTTTATAATTGAATGTAAATAAGTGAATTTTCACAAATTTTAATTCATTAAAAATACGCTATAATTTTCATACAAAAAGGGTATTTTAAAAATTTCATAAAAGAAATCTTGAAACTATTTAATTAATCATGATTCTATCTATAATTACTAACTCCACGATTTATTTTTTCTTCTTAAAATATGCGTGTTTCATTTTTTTATTTTCAAAAATGCGTCCTTAATGGAAAAACATGTAAAATAAATTAATTAAAATAATAATTTTTTTAAGGTTATTCTCTAAAAATATAATATTGTGCAAATCTGCTGATCATAATTTATTTTTACGTTTAATTTCAAGTCAAAATACTGAATAGTTTTTTTTTTTTTTTGTAAAGTGTACAACAAAATGTAATTTGTATAGCCTAGTAGAGGATTCGCTTCGCTCATCCTAATTAGAATAATTGTGTTAAAATAAATCAGGAATTAATTAACTTGATAGGAATTTGTTTTCTTGGGTTTTTAAAGGAAAATAAACCGATATATTTTTACGTCTGCCAACCTTCCATTTTTTAAAAGTAAAATGAACAGACTTTGAACCAGAAAATATGTTCAGTAAAAGTGCTTTCTCTCTTTATTGCAGTTATTTCATTATGTTTTTAGATTTTCTAAAAATTAGGAAGGTTAGAAGCTGTGCATTTTATGCTAAATCATGGATTTACAAAAATTCAACCGCGGGGCGCAGAGCCATAACTTTGTTCGCAAAGTAATATTCGTCTTGTTTAATTTTCTGAAATTGATTTAACATTCTGTGATTAAATAAGGTTGCGATGTCCATAAGAAATTATTGGACATATCGTCGGTACCATGTCAAACTATCCAATATGAAAACAGAGTTGCCAGTGGGTTACTTTTTTTTAATTCGGATTTTTTGATTGGCACCACTTTTTAGAAATAGTAAAATTCGCCTTATTTAATGACATATTAATTAAGGCAAAAACAAGGGGAATTTTACCATTTCAGAAAAGTAGTGCCAATCAAGAAATCTGAATTTTAAAAAAGTAGGAATTATATTGGGTAGTTTGACATGGTACCGACGATATCTGTGGCTCGCGGTTAAACCCCTTGAGGGGCACCGGTATATGTTATATACCACTTACGATTAATGAAGTTTTACACCAGAAAAATTTTATGAAATTTTACTTTTCTAACTTTGGTGGGAAAAAAGGCCATAAAATTGCTTTTACTTATTTTGAAATAGAAATTTTCAAAGATTCCGGTGGGAATTCAGCATTTCACAAACGTAATTCCTTGCCCCTCAATGGGTTAATGTTGCCAGGTGTCCGCGTAAATCAGTGCTCCAAATGCTCTGGACATCACTAATTTCTTACAGTTTATTTCGACATCTTTAATCGCAGATAATTCTACCATTAGATAAGGCGAAGAGAATTATTTTAAAATGCTGGAGTCCCGATTTACGTGGTATACTTGGCAACACTACTCGCGGTTGAGTTTTTGGAAACTCCTACGCAAGATCATTTTCCTAAAAAGAAATATTTCCTTTATAAAATTTATTGCTCTAACTAAACCCAATTTGTCTTAATGATTTTAAATATATTTTTGTTTTAACATTTGTTTTTAACAATTTTATTTCCTTAGTTTTCAACAAAAAGCTATCCAATTTCCTAAAATAAATTAACCCTTAAATGCACAGTGATGCATATCTGCATCACTTTTTATTTAACTCTTAGAAACCACTACATTTATACAGAAATATTAATCCTTTAAAAAGTACAAAAATATACTATTAAATAAAGTTAAAAATCATCTTCAAATTTTTGGTGTCTACTTTTTAATGTAAGAATACAAAACACAATTCTAAAAGAATATTTCATGCATTTAAGGGTTAAGTTTTACAAAATAAAAAATTATATAATATAAG
The DNA here is from genome assembly GCA_963932465.1 of Maratus speciosus. NCBI lineage: Eukaryota > Metazoa > Arthropoda > Arachnida > Araneae > Salticidae > Maratus > Maratus speciosus. Next base: position 455,609,030 of record OZ010796.1, read on the forward strand.
GTATTTAGATTCATACTTATAAAAATCTTTACTAATTTGCAATATTTTAGTTTTTACTTGTATTGCAGATGTGCAACATAAGAAAAGGTTGATACGAAAAATGAATCTCTGATTTTTTTTCATTATTTTTCCTGTGTAATAAACCTTTCTGAGAATCATATATAATTTTTTCGAAACAAAATAAAAAATCATGCATTTAATGGTTAACAAAATGCATACCAGAATCGTAAAAATACGCTTTATATAGATTAGTAGTAGAAATTAGTGCTCGTATCGGAAATTTTGTAAAAACGGAAACCTGCATAATCCACGCGTATTTGCTTCCAAGTGGTTGGTGGTTGTGAACTGGTTTCAATCTATAGTGACATTTGTGAAGATAAATTTTGCGCTGATAATAATAATAATAATAATAATAAAACTCGCCGACAATGTGGTAAAATGAAATATTTCTCAATTAATTAAGCTAAAGCTACTGAAACTGTATTTTCAATGAAAGTACGAACACTTATAAATGTTTTTTAGGTTACTTATTTGATATTGATTAACTCTTACCTTTTGAAGGACGGTGGTTTTAATATTTATAGCAATTAGTTTTTTTTTTTTAATTTCAAATTGCTAATTGGCACCCAGAATTTTTTAAATAAAATTTTGCTTTTATAATGTACGAGAAGAAAGGATTTTTTTTAACTTCAGAAGCGGGGCAGTTACATTCTGTACAGCTGCTTTAACACGTTCACGCCGGCGCCGATATTCATGTTTTTCGCTGTGAGACGGCGCTCGAATTCATATTTCGCTTCATCTGGCGGCGCGGTGCTGTCGCTTATCCAGACACTGTATGCAATGACCCGCCCCTCTCATATTTATTGAATTGAACTCGAATATAACAAGCAGAGTTGACTGTAAATGTCTGAAAGTACGTAAGGAGTAAGCAAATTACTTAGACATGATTTTATTGACTACATATGTACGAATTTAATATAAAATGTCTTGCAATCTAAAGAAATATGGACAACATGATATAAATGCATTTCTGCAAGGTAGAAGCTTAGTCAATGATATTTTTTGAATGAAAACGAGAATTCTCGTTTCCTGTCGTGAATGTATTAAGTTTATAATAATGAATTGTTTTTACTACTGAATTTTCAAATATTCAAGTGTGATCCACCTGTAGTTCACGCCGTCTATAGCATAGTCGAGTGTAACCCACCTGTAGTACACGCCGTCTATGGAACAGTGGCGTGTGACCCACCGTGATGCTCGCCGCCTGATGGGACAGTCAAGGGTGACCCACCGGTGATGCACGCCGCTTGATAGAACAATCGAACGTGACCCACCGGTGACGCACGCCGGCGTGAACGTGTTAAATAGTGTTTTAAATATAGTTTATTCCGCACATAATGTTAAAATCGCAACCGGTCCCCGGGTACCCGATCATTGGAGACAAGGGCACATTTTGGTCATTGACATACGGGTTAAAATATTTAACTTTCCTAAATAGCCAATTTCTGTGCAATTTATATATTATTGATTTAGTACCGGGCAAATGATCGGTTGATGATCTATTTAACCCTTTAATTCTCGCTCCCGTTATTTTCATGGGCTGTGTTTTTTATTCAGATTGTTTGATTCCCGCTAATTTTTAAAAATAGTATAATTGGCTTTATTCTCGCATCATTTTACCTGTCATTAAATAAGGTGAATATTTCGAATTCAAAACAGTGGTGGCAATTAGCAATCTGAATTTTAAAACGTAATTTAATGCGACCGTTAAGGGGTTAACCCTCCTAGTACCAGGTTTTAATATTTTCTGAGCATTCTTAGTTTTACATGATTTGAACCAGAAATTTATTTTTATTGTATGCAATTTCCTCCTAGGAAGGTGTCTGTTTAATTTCAGATATTAAGTATAAATTATTCATTTTTTCTGGTTTGAAACATTAAAAATTTCGAACTAGAAAATAACTGCGGTCAAATAAGAACCCGATGGAACTAGGAAGGTTAAGTATCGGATTAGCCAAATTTTGTTATATTAACCCTAGAACTACTGGAAATTTTACTCAAGTTTTATAAAAACATTCAACACCAGAATTTTTACTTAAAACTATTTAATTTGTTTATTTAACTTATTATTGTCTGATTTATACATTTAGTTTGTTTTGAAGAAATTTTCTGGTTTGAATAGATATTTTGAATATACATGTCGGGTCCATTGGACCCTTCTGGTAGACAGAGGGTTAAGGGAACTTTATGGATTATACAAGTTTTGAGCGAAATTCACGTTTATTGGACAAACATATGCTTAGAGCCTGAATTCCAGCTTTTCATCCTTTTCAACCTAATCATAGTTCCCTGAAGTTATCGAATACGCGCAGAAAAATTGTTATCACTCAATAGCTACGACTCGTATTGACCTGTGGAGGGTTTCATTCGATTTAGTGGAAGAAATTACAAAAGAATCGACAACAAAATATTTCATAAGAAAATATACTTTGATGGCCTGAAATAATAAAAAAATTGAGTTATTTAACACTAGAACCGCCAGCAAAAACGTATACCTATAAAAACCAAAGCGGTCATTTTGACCGATGTGGATTACCATGCTTAACTATTGTTTACTTGCCATTTTTTACTCTTAGTACCGTTTATTACTATTATTACCATCATTGTCCATGTAATAATATATATTTCATAATTTTTATTATATATTTTTATATTTTATTATAATTATATATTTTTATAATTATATTATATTCAGATATATATATATATATTATTTATATTTTTTATTTTAAGAATATTTTTATTGTAAAAAATATTTTTCATCAGAAATCGAAATTGCTAAAACAAAAATAAACTTGGAGAAAACAAACATTTATATTTATCCCCTGAGACATATAATATTGAGGTTGGCGAGTGGTCAGGAAAAAACACAGTCAAAAAAAGAGGGTACTACCAGTATTTTCTTCTAGAAAATACTAAGAATAATATAAAGGGATTAAAGAAAGCGGATTTCGCTTTAACCCTAGAACTACCGGAAATTTTACTCAAGTTTTATAAAAACATTCTACACCAGAATTTTTACTTAAAACTATTTAATTTGTTTATTTAACTTATTATTGTCTGATTTATACACTTAGTTTGTTTTGAAGAAATTTCTGGTTTGAATAAATATTTTGAATGTACATGTCGGGTCCAATGGACCCGTCTGGTAGACGGAAGGTTAACAAAATACTGGTATTTAACACCTTTTTTGTCTCTGTTTTTCAGAATTGATGCCCGCTAGATCAAGAACAATATAAAACACTTGTAGAGGACATCGTCTAGAACTAGCTTTTGCAGAATACTTCCGTACCGCTTGGTCGAGCACATCGACGCCAAATTTTATAGAATTATAGAACATTACAGTTTCTGGTAAGTGTTTATCATCAGTTTCAAATGTAACTGACGGATGCAGGGAATTTAGAATCAAAACATATTTATTTTTCTTTCATTGATAAACTCAACGTAATATCATCTTTGGCAAGAATTTGGCTACTGTACAAAGACATTTTTTTTTATTTTTTGGCCTGTGGAATTTTGTTTTTCGTCCACGATTGACTATGTCAACAATGCTTGTTTTTAGTGACTTCAGCTTTTCTGCAAGGGGCAGTGAAGTAAAGAAGTTATCTGTGGTAATATTGTAACCTTTGTTTAAGTATGGTTGTATGAAGTATAGACTGTTGCGACATCTACTAGATAAAATGTGCATTAAAATTGACGGCGGTCATTTTGACCGTTTCGGCGGTTCTAGGTATACTACTGCAATATTTCACAAATTTTGGCTGACTGGAAAATTTATCACTGGCAAATCATAGCTTTTCGAATTCTAGGAAAAGTCACGGAAACTGAAAGTTATACTCTAAATAGAAACAAATTGGTACGGATTGAAAGTTTCGAAACGGTCAAAATGACCGCCTTGGCGGTTCTAGTGTTAAGTCGAATATTGGCAGAAAAGTTGTTATAATTTGTAAGCTGTAGGTCTCATCAACCTTCAATTGTTCTGATTCGATTCCGCTAGAAAAAAACACATTGGAAACAGTGGTCAGAAACAAATCCCCTAAAAAACGGGATGAATTCCAGAACTTTTGCTGGAAAAGCGGAGTTTCGCCCCACCGTGCGCCACTGGTTTAAATTTAACCCACAAACCGCCAAAACTCTAAGTTTGAAATTTTCAACTTTTTAGCTGAACGTTACTTGCCACCACAAACTCTGAAAGATAATTTTCGATTTATAAGATCTTAAAATTTTATGTCTTTAAGTAAGAACAATTTTTTTATTAAAAATAGTGGTGGGTATGAAAATAACTTAAATATGTGCATTTATTTTGACCGTTGCGTGAACACATCACCAGCGGGTAATGGGTTAATACATTATTAATCAAAGAGTTTCAAATAAGCGTGACTTTTAGATAACAAATAAACATTTAATTATTAAAAAAAAATTAAACCTCCGCCTACCAGACAGGTCCAATGAACCCGACAGATACATTCAAAATGATTTTTCTCATGAGGAAAAAATACCGAAAAGTAGAGCATTCCAGAAAAAGTCACATATTTACAGAATTTTCAGTCTTTTTTTCGTGAAAAAAATCTTTTTGAATGTACCTGTCGGGTTCATTGGACTCGTCTGGTAGGCGGAGCATTAAATCAAACATCTGATCCAATTTCTAATTCTTCAATTTTATTTGTTTTCCATAAAACATATGCCTAACTACAGTGTTGCCAGTGAGCGACTTTTTTTAAATTCAAATTTTTTTTATTGGCACCACTTTTTTGACATTGCATAATCCACTTTATTTTATCTGTCATTAAATAAGGTGAAATTTACTGTTTCAAAAAACTGGTAGCAATCAAGAAATCTGAATTTTTAAAAAGTAGCCCACTGGCAGCACGGCATAACTACCTGAAATTTAGAAGATATAAAATTAAATCCCAACTTCATGTTATCTGATAAAAATTTATTTTTTACTTTTTAATGATTTCAAAATCATCTTTTCAATCTGACAACACGTTTAAAATTTGATTAAATTAAACAGGCGAAAGATATGATATATTAAATTTAAAGTTCGTTTAATATGAAATTTTACATAAATGTGTCAAGTGCAACTAAATACGTTTTCATCGAGATTAAAATTTGAAGCGAATCATTCTAGGAACAAAATACTTCAAATTGATAAAAGAGAAAAGCTAAGGACGATATTTGAAAAAGTATTTCAAAAGAAAAGTAATCCATAATAACTGATTTTAGATGAACTAGAGTTTGACAAAACGATTGATTTTTTACAATTTAAAATATACGATGTATCTCTTAACCCTTTGAGCGACAAGCAATTATGTTTGTGTAATGTTGAATTAATACCCGAATTTAAGAAAACAATTACTTCAAAAAGAGGAAAAGCAATTTTTTGACCTTTTTTTTCCACCAAAGTTTAAAAAGAAAAATTTAATTAAAAGTTTCTGGTACGAATCTGCATTAAAATTAGGTGAGATATAATATATCCCACAGCCCCTCAAGGGGTTAAAAGATAGAAGCTAAACGCAGAGCGAAAAAAACTGACTCGAGAATTTGTCTTATATTTTCACGATTTCCTTTAAAAAGACTTATTCTCCTTAACCCTCTCGCTGCGCAACCTGAGATATGCTCGGGCATGCATTTTTCCGTCAAATTAATACTATTTGATTATTCCCACCAGTTATTTTTAGCGAACATTTTGTCTGATTTAATCAGGGCATTTTCCACGATTACGATAGTCAAACATTTCTGCTTTAAAGAATCGGTGATAAACGATTAAAAATTCTGTAAAAGACACTCATCGCGAAGAATTACTTAAGCAGCGAGAGGGTTAACGCCTATCTTTGGCGGAGAAATCAGAAGAAAAGGATATCAAAATAAGTTTTAAATTGATCTAGCTATTCGAAAATATCGAGGAGAAGGTCCAAATACCGGTTACTAGGTGTTCTGAGAACTGAGCTCAGCGCAGCCTAGCGGTGATAGGCGGAGTTTGTAACTTTAATTGAGAAAAGAAAGTTACGAAAAGTACGTCGCTGAAATCTGTGTCATTTACCAATAGTAAATGCAAAAGTGTCGAATCTACGTAATCTGGTACATCAAAAGTTTTTCTGATATGTGTTTCTCATTTTTTTTAAATATACTGATCGTATATTGGCTTGAATTGTTGATTAACCCTAGAACTACCGAAAATTTTACTCAAGTTTTATAAAAACATTTTACACCAGAATTTTTACTTAAAACTATTTAATTTGTTTATTTAACTTATTATTGTCTGATTTATAAATTTAGTTTGTTTTGAAGAAATTTCTGGTTTGAATAAATATTTTGAATGTACATGTCGGGTCCATTGGACCCTTCTGGTAGACAGAGGGTTAAGTTATTTTCTAGACATATTTAGCTCTCAATTACTACGCGCACATTATTGGAATTTTATTATATGAATGAGTAATACCGGTTTTAATTTAAACATAGCAGTCGTCCGAATACCGGTTACCTAGATTGGTGTAAATACCGGCTAGCCTGTATTTGGACCTCTCTTGGTTGCTCTGCTTGAAGGGGAGGAAAATAAATTAATTTAAATAGTTCCATAATTAATAAATTAATTTAAATGGTTCAGAAATAGTTTCAGTCCCATTTCGCAGTATGAAAAAAGCAACCATGGCCGTAATTCTTCAGGACCGACACTGGTTACCGGATCGCTTCCAAAAAAGCGCTGTTGGACACTACAAAATTGCCTGTAATAAATATGAAGAGAAAGAAAAAAATGACGGAGTAAACCAGGCGAAAGAGGCACAAATTTGATTTTAACCCTCTCGCTGCGCAACCCGAGATTTCCTCGGGGATGCATTTTTTCCGTCTAATTAACCCTCCTTGATTATTCCCACCAGTTATTTTTTTTATTGTAAATTTTGCCTCATTTAATCGGAGCATTCTCCCGGTTAAATTAGACAAAAATTTTTGTTTTGAAAAACCGGTGACAAAAGAATAACAATTTTTAAAAGACGCTCGACGCGAAGGAGTTAAATACGCAATTTTCGAAGCTATTTTGATAAAACAATTACGCAGCGAGAGGGTTAAAGAAGTGAAAAAGGAAAATATCCAACAGAGGAAGATGATAAATTTGTGTCTTCTGCATGGATGCTTTCTCTGTGGACAAGAATGGGGAAGGGGATTCTGGGTTCAATGTTAAGAATGCGATATGTGGGCTGATAGGGACTATACCGACGCAGAGAGTGATATTATGTTTTTGATTTTTTCAGATAAAATAATTTTCATTTCAATCAGCAAGCTTTTTTTGTTTTGTTTTGTTTTGTTTTACATGTTAAAAAACAAAATTTGAAATATAATGGGAAGAAGACTGTGAGAGATAGTCGTAAAGAATTTTAGAAATTTGACAAAAATACCTATTTATTAAAAATTGCGCATTTTTTCTGTGCATAAGAAATGTTATTAATTAATACAATTTATTAAAATAATATTATTATTGCTTAATAATTGTCATTAGCTCTGTTTGTGTGATCTTTTGGGAAAAATCTTAGGTAGCCGGTATTTAGACTCCATTTTAAAAACTCAAAATTTGAAGACTTTCGGAATTTTGCTTTTTATAAATAGAAAATGCCTTTTAAACTGATTTTTCTTCTCTAAACAGGTGTAAAACATGTCAAGGTACCCTGCTGTCACTTTTTAACAATTTCCAACAAAGTTGAAAAGTTTTTATGACTTCGGTTTGTCTGTCCGTCTGTCCACGCTCTAACTCTCGTAAATATGCTCGGATCGTTCTGAAATTTTTGGATGTTAGTGACCTCTACCATAGCACGTTCCCTATTTCAAACGAAGTTTGTAGCATGTTTAGTTCATTTACAGGGACAGTCAAAAGTTTTCCGTTACATTACGGCCAATGGGAAAAAATCGTTTCAAATGATTTTTAATGGTGTTACACTCTTTCAAACGTAGTAGAATTGATATTCATTTATGAAGCCCACTAAAATATGCATTCTGTTGAATATGCGGTGCAAAGAATAGTTATTGTTCATTTACAGGGCTACACAAAAGAAATCCGTTCATAATGGTATAGGGGAAATTGTTTGCGATGTATTTGAAAAGATTTCAGATACTATATTGTATCCGAATTACTGTATATTAGTAATGATTGCTCGAAATGCATTTTTAATTATGATATCGCTTTTTTTAGATTTCGTTCATCTGACGAAACCCTGTTCGTCTCGCTTCTCTGTCTGTCTGTCTGTCCGTCTGTCCGGCTGTCAAAGAGCCTGTTCTCAGAAACTATACTTGTTGGAGTCTTGAAATTTTGCATACTTATAGCTGAACACCTCACATCAAACGACAAATCATAAAATTTTGAAAAAGTCGTACATTTAACCCTTTGGGCTCCCACATGTGTATTTAAAATAATTCTTTCTAAATGAGCCCTAATTTGGTTGGAGGCGTGAAAATTTACATACTTATAGCTGAACACCTCACATCAAACGACAAATCATAAAATTTTGAAAAAGTCGTACACTTAACCCTTTGGGCTCCCACATGTGTATTTAAAATAATTCTTTCTAAGTGAGCCTTAATTTGGTTGGAGGCGTGAAATTTGGCATACTTATAGCTGAACACCACATATCATACGACAAATCATAAAATTTTGAAAAGCCGTACATTTAACCCTTTGGGCTCCCACATGCGTATTTTAAGCAATTCTTTCTGACTGAGCCCCTATTTAAATTGGAGATTTGAAATTTTGCATACTTATAGGAGAACATCTGAGGCCACGCGACAAATCACAAAATCTTGAAAAAGCCGTACATTTAACCCTTTGAGCTCCGACATGTGTATTTTAAACAATTCTTTCTAAGTGAGCCCCTAATTAGGTTGGAGGCGTGAAATTTTGCATACATACAGCTGAACACCACATATCATACGACAAATCATAAAATTTTGAAAAGCCGTACATTTAACCCTTTGGGCTCCCACATGCGTATTTTAAGCAATTCTTTCTGACTGAGCCCCTTATTAAATTGAAGATTTGAAACTTTGCATACTTATAGCAGAACACCTGAGACCAGGCGACAAATCACAAAATCGTGAAAAAGTCTTACGTTTAACCCTTTGAGCTACCACATATGTATTTTAAGCAATTCTTTCTAAGAGAGTCCCTAATTAAGTTGGAGACATGAATTTTTGCATACGTATAGCTGAATACCTCAGACCACACGGCAAATTATAAAATTTTCAAAAAGTCTTATATTATTTACTCCTCCGAGCTCTAACTTGTGTATTTTAAGCAATTTTTCTAACCTCCGCCCTTTTCACCCGGGGAGCACTTTTCCCACTTTTGCCGACACCCCTTTGACCATTCTTTCATATTATGCACCATAGTCTTACATATTTTAGTTCCACTTTTTACCGCCAGGGGCGCCTACTGATCGCGGGTGCTATCGGCCCAATTCTCTTGACTAATATATCTTCGGGTAGTATATAAAACGAGTTTCGTTCGGATAGAGGTTTGTTTAGAATAGAGTGCGCCCCTGGTTGCGAAATGTAAAACTAATAGATTTTTCAAAAGGATAAAGTGTTTTGAAAGTAATATTAAACGAAACCCTCTGTGTGATCAGTGATCACACTTACCTACTTGTTTACTATATTTATGCATACTACAATGCGTATAAATGCTATAGTTCACATACTGGGCTACAGAAATGAATTCGTAAAGGTTACTGAGTATGAGCATAAATTGCTTAAAGGTGGGTTTCAAAGGAGTTATCCATTTTTACGCTGAACTAAATTTAGTTTACTAAGAAATTTGTAGAATATAGATAAAATGATATACAGGGCCACACAAAGAGTTGGATACATGGCCGTCTATGGGTGATAATTTCTGGAAATGTAATTTCAATAGTTTTAAGCGTGTTTTAGTTTGAATTAAATTTTAGCTAAATAGTGGCATGTAATAAAGGTAAAAGGTAAACTACAGGGCTGTACAAAAGTATTCAAGTATGTTTCCATCTATTCGTATAAATTGCTGAAAGAAGAATTTCAACCTGTTATGCATCTTCTTGCTAAGATAAATTTCCCCATTATATAGTATATATATCAACATACAGATCGAATACAGGGCTGTTCAAAAGAATTGGAATACATATTTGGCTATGGACGGTAACTACTGAAATCAGATTTTTAAATGTTTACTTAGTTATCTTATTTACCTTATTTCTCTAAGTAACGAAGTTTCGTTAAAGCTTTCAGGAAGTGTTGGAAAGTGTTTCATAATCTATGCTGTACGCATGATTTTTCTTACTTGTTATTTTATTAATTTTGAAAATTGTATGATCTAGATTCAAAACAAAAGTGGTAGCCGGTATTTGGACCTTTTCCTCTATTTGTCATTGATTACAAGTTGCGTACAGTTGTGGAAAACTCCCTACTAGCTCTGCAACAAATTATTGTAGAAGAAAGTTGCTGGTACAAAACGATTGGAAATAAAGTATACTTTTAAATTAAGTATATAATATTTTCTTAAGACGCGATCTACATATCAAAACGAACCCAAACTTTTTTTAAGAGCAATACCCAAGTTTGACACCATAAATACATTCTAAACCCTTCAATTAGCCTAAAAACAAATTTTGATTAAATTTGTGAGCTTAGTTTCAGAGAAATTCATGATTTATAATGAGCATATTTTACGGACTGTATCCAAATTAAAGTTCGGTACTCGATTTTTGAAATTCTACAGAATGACAATGTCACTTCTACATAGCTGCCAACATCTTACACTTTTTTGTCCCACAAAAATTTCATAGTAAATTTTACGTTTTTAAATTGCCGCAATCTGCCAATTAAATAGGGCAAAAATTTCTATTAAATTTTTGTGATAGAAAAAAGCGAAAGAGTTTGCAGCTATGTTTCTATTAACCCTCACGCTGCGCAGTCCGAGATAAGCTCGGGCATGCATTTTTCCGTCTAATTAATACTATTTGGTTATTCCCACCAGTTATTTTTTAGCGAAAACTTTGTCTGATTTAATCAGGACATTTTCCCGGATTACGCTAGTCAAAAATTTCTGCTTTACAGAACCGGTGATAAAAGATTAAAAATTCTGTAAAAGACGCTCATCGCGAAGAATTACTTACGCAGCGAGAGGGTAAGTGTATTATTTCTTGCCAATATTACTATTTCACTCACTTGATGTGTTTCGGCTATTTCCAGTCCAAGTGTTTAAATAAAAGGAGTAAAATATATTTTTTTCAAATTATGCTTTTTTGCACACCCCTTAAATCATCATTTTGACGTTTTTTAATCATAATTCGAAAATTACTGGAAGAAAAATTTTAAATTGAGAATTCGAATAAAGCAGGACATAATAAATATAAATCTATCAAAAAAGTGGTAGGTTGCAATTCATATTTTTTTACGAATATTAATTTCATAGTTCATAATTCACACCATAAAATTTTTTAAATTACAAATTCACTGTACTTAGGTTTGGATTTTTTAGTATTTTAACCACACAAAAAATTATCACTTTAGGATTATAATTTCAGGAGTTATTAATAAAAATATGAAAATGTAATTTAACATTAGAAGCTCTAAATTTTGATTGTTTATAATTCAAAAACTTATCATCCAAATTGCTTGGAATTTCGTTTCTAGGCATAGTTTGAACCGAAGATTTAAAATATATTGTCAAAATTGGGTGTTGCCATTGAAAAAAAAACAAAGTTTGGTCCAGTGTTGCCAGTGGGCTACTTTTTTAAAATTCAGATTTCTTGATTGGCACCACTTTTCTGAAATGGTAAAATCCCCATTGTTTTCGCCTTAATTAATATGCCATTAAATAAGGAGAATTTTACTATTTTAAAAAAGTGGTGCCAATCAAAAAATCTGAATTTAAAAGAAGTAGCCCACTGGCAACACTCGTTTGGTTTGGCTTTGATTTGTAGATGGCCCACTAAGCAAATTTTATATACATCATTTAAAAGTAGACTTTATTTCCAATCGTTTGGTAATAGTAACTTTCTTCTATTATAATTTGTTGCAGAATTAGCACGGGATGTTTATTTTTTTCCACGACTCTATATTCTCTGGAAATACCAAGAATTATCCACTACTATTTCCAATTTAAAATATTCGCCAAATACTTTTTTTTCTTCTGATTAGAAATCTTTCTGCGATTAAGTAAAGTCAAAAATTCTAATTGACAATTGTTCTTTGATTAGCGACAGTCCCTTCGATTAGCTCTTAACAATAATATAAAATAAAATAACTTGATTTCTGTTCAATAAATTTCCTATTTTACTTTTCCGTTGTATATTATTTAATCTTAGCATGGTAAAATGACGGTGGTTCGAAGAGGAAATAATTAACTTAAGTGAAATTTGTTTTCTTTGCTTCCTTAACGAATATAAACCGAGACATTTTATGCTAGAATCCCAAATGCATCATATTTTCTTTTAGGAAAGCAAATGACTGAAAATTATAAAGCGTGTTTCCGTCAAATTTATAAAATGGTCAATATCACGTTTAACAACATTAGACACATTTTATTTCCAAAATGTGAATTTTCCATTACCACTGTTAAGTGCTAATTAAGGGTTTTCTAAATTCTCAGACGAAAATTGATGAATGGCTTGTTAGAAGAACAAGGAGGCGTCCGTTTTGCCCCGGAATCGCTTATTAATGAATGTTTAAAAAATTAAATGTTTTCTAGTAAAAAAAAAAAATGAAAAAAAAAACTTTTTTCTAACATTTCTTTCACATTGTCGCAAGGTTTCAAAAAAAAAAAAAAAAAAAACTACTTGATCTATCTCAATAAATTTTTTAAACATTGTTCTGTATACATGTGGCTATGGTTAGAACAGAACCAACAATGTGGGTGGGTCAGTATCGGGTACCATAAATGTTTGTTGTTCTCAAATGCAATGAAATGGTAAAAGAAACTCTGAACACCATTTTTAATATTAAATGAATCTTTGGCTATAGTAAAACACATTCTTTTCCATAAAAATACAACTGATTATAGAAAAAAATAGATTTTTCCAGACATATGCAAAAAATCCGCTTTTACCTCACTGGTTGGGTAAAACCGGATATCCATTTAAAACTCCTGGAGAACTCATTTTGTTCAAAACAATTCGTCTTTAATATAGTAAGAAAATACATTTTTGTTATATTTAACAAAACGAAATTGCACATGTGTTCTTCCATGTGTCAAAAATAAATTTGTCGCAAATTTTCTACATTGTATGTGCCTACCTATTTTAGACTGGAAGTCTAGAATTATTTTAACTTAAAAAGTCATAAACAAAGGACATAGCCGGATAAGCATTGGAAACATGCCTTTCAATCAAATTTCCTGATTTTTTCCCCAGATGTGGCTACATATCTAACAATATATTTCCCCAGTTATCACCATATAAATATTGAAATTTAATGAGATAAAAATGTTTTTTCGATTTTAATAAAAACGAATTTTCTCAAAAACTGCTGCACGGAATTTCATGCAATTAACTGAGGATATATAGATACCAAAGATGCATAACTGGTAATTTTTGTGTAATTTTCTGTTTATAAAAACTGTGTGAAACAGCGAAATAAAAATAAAAATCATATCTAATGGTTATCCGAAAATTACCATTTTCTTGTAAAAACATCCCCATATGTGCCCGTATATTCTATATAAATGCCGAAAGTTTGCGTTGGGTACTACATATAAATATTTACAAAAATGTATATTAAAATTATTGAAATTCATTTTAAGGCATTATTTAGAGCGGAGCTACTCAACTTCGACACCCGAAGAATTTTTGGAATAAACAGTTACAGAATTGCTGTATTTCAAATTTTAATGAACATATGAGCAACATTCTCAACACTGTCGATATCAAAATGAACATGAAGCTGAAAAACAATACTTATATGCTTAATGGAATATAAAATACATCAGTTGGCAGATTGTCTGCTGACTTTGTTCCAAAAATTCTTCGGATGTCGAAGTTGAGTAGCTCCGCCCCAAATAACTCCTTAAACTTTATTTTAATAATTTTAATATACATTTTTGTAAATATTTATATTTAGTACCCAACGCAAACTTTCGGCATTTATATAGAACATACAGGCACATATGGGGAATTTTTTACAAGAAAATGGTAATTTTCGGATAACCATAAGATATGATTTTTTATTTTTATTTTTATTTCGCTATTTCACACAGTTTTTATAAACAGAAAATTATACAAAAATTACCAGTTATGCCTCTTTTGCATCTATATATCCTCAGTTAATGGCATGAAATTCCGTGCAGCAGTTTTTGAGAAAATCCGTTTTTTTTTTTAATTGAAAAAAACATTTTTATCTCATTAACCCTTTATCTACTGCATTATGATCTACAGCAATTTTTTTCATGTAACTTTTTTTTTCAGTTACTACAAAGAAAATTAAAGGATAAACATGAAAAAAATACTCACCCGTGAGAAATTTAATTAATTAGAGGTAATTAATTAAAGTGGTACTTTAAAGTACCGTCAGTACTCTATGACTAAAATATCAGAACAGAAAATCCACACGGCTTTTCAAATGGCACCAGAAAATATTTCCTATTTAATAAGTATGTGAAATAAAGGCCTTTTCTTATTTAGAAATAAATCATTTGGCATATTCCAGTGTCAATCATTTATTTCAACACTTTAGAATTGAAAATGCTTTGCTCCTGAAAGGGTTAAAAAACTATTTCTTTTTTAGGTTTCGATCTTGTTAGCAGTCTTTTAGTTATGCGGCGTCAATATTCCAGGGACAACATGTTCTCTCGAATACCAACATATGCAATATATGAATTTACATATGCCATTTCTAGCATAGCAAAAACGAGCCGGTGCCACAACTTTTTCGATTTCCTATAAACAATAACAATGAAATAGAAAAGAAATACCAGGAAAATCATTACTACACTATATTTTAGTAATTACACTTTAGAGCAGATGAAAATGATGGATAACTGCACAGACGAAAAGTAAACAAGAAATTTTTCTCCAACACCCAGTGTACTGACGGTACTTATAAGTACCACCGAATAATTCAACTGTTAAATCAAATGCATACACCGTTCACCTAAAATAGCTAGTCAAACTGTATTCTAAGATCATAATGAACACATAAAAAAGTGCAACACTTATCTTATATCCTTTACTGTGTTTGCAGCAATAAAAAGACAAGCGTGACAATCTGTACAAAATTTCAGCACAAAACACATCATTTGTGTCAAAGATAGCCTCCTTCCTCACTAAAATAACAAACCTAGAACTAATTCTGTCATATATCCGGATAAAGTGGAGTTAAAAGAGTGTTTTTGCAAAGTACCATTAGAATATTAGTAATATTCACTATGGGAAGAAAGTTTAAAATGAGTGGTACTTATAAGTACCGTCAGTAGATAAAGGGTTAAATATCAATATTTATAGGATAATAATAGGGAAAATAAATTGTCAGATATGTAGCCACATCTGGGGAAAAAAATCAGGAAATTTGATTGAAAGGCGTGTTTCCAATGCTTATCCGGCTATGCCCTTTATTATCATATTCTTCTTCATATACTACATTCTTCATGTGCCCATCCCTGGCATTTCAAACATTGTATCCAACTTTTTTTGGATTTAGAATTGGAATAAAGTTCATTGCAAAACATCCAGGTTTCATTACCTTCTTCATCTTCTGAGAATGTTTCATCAACCATTTGTGATTTCTTTTCCTGATGATTCTTAACACTAGAACGCCCGGAACGAGTCGATCCGACTCTGACCATATGATTAAATGTCAACTGAAACTAGAAATTCTTTCATAAAATAAGTTAAATTTAAACCACGCAGATTTACGTTAAATAAATCAGTCAAATAATTTCAAATAAAAATTCTGGTGTCAAATATTTTTATGAAACTTGAGTAAAATGTCTAGGCTTTCTAGTGTTAATTTCTTTCTCCTTTTTAAGAATCTTCCTTTTTCGTTTTGCAGACTGTTTGGCTTCTTTCTCCTTAATACATGTTTCTAGTTCTAATTTATAGGGTGAAGTAGTTAAATTTACAGTTCTTACTTCTTTTGCGAGCTCTTTTATCAATCCTAAAGTCTTCCTGGGAAGAGGGTAATAACATTTTAGGCGAAATTGGAAATGCAGATTGCTACACAATCTGAAATCTCGATGGAAGAGGCTGTATGTATTCAACTGTTGGGTATGTGATGTCAACGCTTTTAGATGTGGACGGATCAGCTTCATTATCCTGTGATGTTTCAGAAATATTTATTGCTGCAGCTATGCCAACCTATGTCTGCGTAGACCTAGGTGTGTTATCACCGACTTTCGTGGGTTTCAGCGTCATTTCCGAAGGGACAAATAGATGGTCTAGAAAAGCATCGTTGTTTTAGGGGAAAATCCCTGTTTTCTCAAACCGAATGGATTATTTGCAACTACTGCTCTAAAAAATGCAGCTATAAATAATTTTCCAATTTAGAAAATTGTTACAGATCGCCCAGGATTGGAAAATAACCACCTCCTCACCTCTTATTTGTAGTATGAGTTTAGAGGTGCCATGAATGACACATCAAAGGGTTAACAGTACTTAATAGAATTAAACTGCAATTTAAAGCTCTATGCTAAATTATTAACTGTTCTAAAAAAATCATTCAACAAGTATAGGACAAAACGCGTTATACGCGGTTTTGACCCACTCTTAAGTACCCGGTTTTACCCCAACATGACACATATTTAAAATCATGTCATCACTACTCTCAATGCTATAGTAAAAGACCAGTAAAACTGTTAAAATACTAGCAGGAAAGCAAAGAATTAAATATAGTTTTCATCAATATTTAATATGCTGACAAACTGTTAATATATGAGTAAAACCTAGAATCAAACAAAAAAAATTTTAAGAGAAATTCAAACACAATCCTTCACATAAAAAGTAACCGCACACGGCAGCGTTTCGTTCAGCTACAAATGCCGTAATGACTTTCGACAAGCAATTTCTCGCGTTGGCCGATTCATAAAAGTTCAAATCAAGGAGGAATCTGCGCTACCCGGTTTTGTACAACTCTCCCCTAGTGGTTTTTTCTGCCCCTTTAAAAACAAAAAAATATATCGAATTTTCCTATCTATTTTTTTTTCAGATAAAAAAAATGAAAAAAATATTTATTTTGTCGGATTCAACCATAACTGTAAGCCCTCGTATTATAAAACTGGTCATAAATTATTTTTCTGATTTATAGATCTGCTGGAAAGCTTGGGCTAATGCAACTGTGTGCGGAGCGCAGGCTCGACTTTGCCACTATTTTGTAATAATAAAAAGTGTTAAGTTGAAAAAGATAGTTTGAAATACAACTAATTTAAAAAAATACATCTACAGTAATATATTTTATTTATATTGAATAGAAATGACTAGATATAAGCAGTAGAACGTAGGAAACCCCCTTAAACCCCTGCTTTAGCTTAAAGCTCTTCGAAGTAAAAATTTAACAATACGAAATGTATGCTATATTAATTTTAAAGTTTGTGTAAAATGAAATCTTACATGAATATGTCAAGTATAAAGAAAAACCTTTTGTCGAGGTTTAATTTTGAAGTGAATCGCTCTGGGAGCAAAACATTTCAAATTGATAAATGAGAAGAACTGAACTGTAAAACAAAAAGAGAGAACTATTATTTTTAAAAATATATTTCTAAAGAAAAATAACTAATAACACCTGATTTTAGTGACTTAAGAGTTTGATGCAGGGTTGCCAGTTTGGCTTCCAAATTTAATCTGAGATTTCAAATTCACACCAGAAATTTAGAAAGAAGAATGTTTATTCTAAGTGATCGCTAAATGACTCTCATTAAGTAAAACATAAAATACACTTCTTTATTTCTGGTATGAACTCGAAATTACTGAATAAAAATGGAGGCGAAACTGGCAACCCTGGTTTGATGAAACAATTAGTTTTTACAATTTGAAAGGTATGCATCAGGGTTGCTAGTTTGGCCTCCAATACTTTCTTTTTTTTCGGAAATTCCAAATTTCTAGCAGAAATTCCTAATAGTAATTTTTTTAACCCCTTAATTCTCGCTCTGGTCAACATCACAGGCTGGGGTGTCGTTGGTTATTTCTCGTGCTTGTCATATTTCCGGGCTTGAGATTTAATTGCTGGAGAAAACTTCTGAAACCAGAAAAATTTAACTGGCATTTCCGTCTGAAGTGTTTGAATATCACTGCTTGGGTTTGGTTTTTGGCACTGATTGTGATGTTGGACTTTGTATTGCATGTCTCGAAATATATCGCACTCAAAAAAATCATTAATAATCAAAATTCAATGCATATATATATTATTCAGGGATGAGATTTCCGACTTTTTGCATACCAGTATAATCTTAGAGAAAATGCTGTTCTCTTAAATCGCAAAAATGTTCTGATTAAATGAAATAACATTTACTCTAAAATTATACTGGTATGCAAAAAGTCGGAAATCTCATCCCTGATTATTTCAAATATTATTTGTAAAACATTGTGTGATGATGAAAATAGAGATCTAAGATGTGAAAAATAAAGATGTCATTCGCATTAATTTGCATGGTGACAAAAAACATTAAGACACAGAATTCTCGCATGATGACTTTTCTACAAATGTAAACTTGTTCTATAACATCTTTTTTTTTTTTTTTTTTTTTTTTTTGGCCTGAAAAAAACTAATTGCATATTTTATTTAGAAACCTTATAATTATTCAATTTCTGTAATAAAAAATATAGGCACAGCTGCCAACTTTTACGCTTTTTTGATACCGCAAAAATTTAGTAGGGATTTTCGCCTTGTTTAATCGTGATATTTCAATTATTAAATAAGACAATACTTACTATAAGTTTTTAGTGGTAAAAAGAAACCGTAAAAGTTGGCAGCTATGTATAGGCCCCTTTTTTATGTTTTTTCCAAATATTAAGCAATCCTTAAGGGGTTAAAGGCAGACATTTTGTAATTACATAAAATGAAAAAATTCTCTTTGAATTTTGGCCTAAATTAATAATTTCCGAATTTAAAAAAGTAGCTAAACTGGCAACCCCGATTACATAAAATAAAAAATATATATATATATTTGTAATTTTCGATGAAGTGGTAATTTCCCAATTTAAAACAAGTGGGTAAGTGTGATCACAGATCGCACAGAGGGTTTCGTCTAATATTCATTTCAAAACACTTTATCCTTTTGAAAAATCTGTTAGTTCCACATTTCGCAACCAGGGACGCACTCTATTCTAAACAAATCTCTATCCGAACGAAACTCCGTTTTACATACTATCCGTATATATATTAGTCGAAGGGATTGGGCCCATAACACCCGAGATAAGTAGGCGCCCCTGGCGGTAAAAAGTGGAACTCAAATATGTAAGGCTATGGTGCATAATATAAAAGAATGGTCAAAGGGGTGTCGGCAAAAGTTGGAAAAGTGCTCCCCGGGTGAAAAGGGCGGAGGTTAAAAAAATTGCTTAAAATATACGTTAGAGCACGGAGGAGTAAATAATATAAGACTTTTTGAAAATTTTATGATTTGTCATGTGGTCTGAGGTATTCAGCTATACGTATGCAGAAATTCATGTCTCCAACTTAATTAGGGGCTCTCTTAGAAAGAATTGCTTAAAATACATATGTGGTATCTCAAAGGGTTAAACGTAAGACTTTTTCAAGATTTGTCGCCTGGCCTCAAGTGTTCTGCTATAATAAGCATGCAAAATTTCAAATCTCCAATTTAATAAGGGGCTCAGTTAGGAAGAATTGCTTAAAACACGCATGTGGGAGCCCAAAGGGTTACGACTTTTTCAAATTTTTATGATTTGTCGCATGATGGTGTTCAACTAGTATGCAAAATTTCACGCCTCCAACCTAAATAGAGTGTCACTTAGAAAGAATTGTTTAAAATACACATGTAGGAACCCAAAAGCTTAAATGTACCACTTTTTCAAAATTTTATTATTTGCCCTTTGATGTGTGATTCTCAGCTATAAGTATGCAGAATTTCACGCCTCCAACCTAATTAGGGGCTCACTTAGAAAGAATTGTTTAAAATACACATGTTGGAGATCAAAGGGTTAAATATACGACTTTTTGAAAATTTTATGATTTGTCGTTTGATGCGAGGTGCTCAGCTATAAGTATGCAAAATTTCACGCCTCCAACCTAATTAGGAGCTCACTTAGAAAGAATTGTTTAAAATACACATGTGGGAGACCAATGGGTTAAATGCACGACTTTTCAAAATTTTATGGTTTGTCATTTGATGTGAGGTGTTCAGCTATAAGTATGCCAAATTTCACACCTCCAACGTAAATAGGGTGTCACTTAGAAAGAATTGTTTAAAGTACACATGTGGGAGCCCAAAAGGTTAAATGTACGACTTTTTTAAAATTTTATGGTTTGTCATTTGATGTGAGGTGTTCAGCTATAATTATGCAAAATTTCACAGCTCCAACCTAAATAGGGGCTCACTTAAAAAGAATTGTTTAAAATACACTTGTGGGAGCCCAAAGGGTTAAATGTACGACTTTTTGAAAATTTATGATTTGTTGTTTGATGTGAGGTATTCAACTATAAGTATGCAAAATTTCACGCCTCCAACCTAATTAGGGTTCACTTAGAAAGAATTGCTTAAAATACATATGTGGGAGCCCAAAGGGTTAAATGTACGACTTTTTCAAAATTTTATGATTTGTTGTTTGATGTGGGGTACTCAGCTATAAGTATGTAAGATTTCACTCCTCCAACCAAATTAGGGTTCACTTAGAAAGAATTGTTTAAAATACACATGTGGGAGCCCAAAGGGTTAAATGTACGACTTTTTTAAAATTTTATGATTTGTCCTTTGATGTGAGGTATTCAGCTATAAGTATGCAAATTTTCACGCCTCCAATGTAATTAGAGGTTCACATAGAAACAATTGTTTAAAATACACATGTGGGAGCCCAAAGGGCTAAATGTATGACTTTTTCTAAATTTTATGATTTGTCGTTTGATCTGAGGTGTCCGTCTATAACAGTCCAAGAGCTGTTAAACATTTTAGGGAAGGTATTTAAGGCACCCTGAAAATTTGTGCAACACTTCTTTTGTAATGCCTGAATACAAAATCGAATGTCTGGCTGAAGGATCGTGGCCCAAAACCTGTGCCAGACAAAAAATGGCACTTGACACGTGTCTGGCACAGTTTTTGTGCCGACTAAAGTGTCTGTCTTTTTCAAAATATTTTTTTCTAATGATGATTCAGCGTAAGACTCTTGGCTGGCAGTTTCATCCGGCAGATGAGACTTCCCACCTACATCAAGTAAACCCGACTATAAATTCTTACTCTCCCACTCAAAATGTTATGGTCTTCACCGATGGCTCAAGCACTGTTACCGGAGTAGGTGCAGCTTTCTGCGCTACGAAAGGGAGTGAAGTGACTCATCGTTGGTCTTGCAGGCTGGATAACAATAATTCCATTTTCCAAGCCGAACTCTTTGCCATCTTTCAAGCTTTAGAGTGGATTTCTCAACAAAACCAAAATTTTTTAATTCCAGTTTTTAGCGATAGTCTTTCAAGCCTGCAGGCTATCTGTTCGTTTGGCTCAACAAATCCCCAGGTTATTGAGATTAAATCACTTCTCAAAAATCTTCTCTGGAAAACCTATTTAAGCCACGTTTCAGCCCATAAGGGTATCCTGGGAAATGAAACGGCAGATATGTTGGCAAAGGAGGCAACTGATAAACCATCAGTTGATTTTTCACTTCCAGTACCGCACTCACACATCAAAAGACATCTTCGCGCTCATTTTACGAAAAAATAGCAGGATTACTGGGACTACTCAGATAAGGGTAGATATACCTATGATCTTGTCCCAGTGGTATCTTTGGATCTTCTGCTGCTCACTCCATCCACCACAGCTGTCCTTACCGGTCATGGTCCTTTTGGAGCATACCTCTTCAAGTTCAAAAGAGCCCTTTCTCCTCTATGTGAGTGCGGTGATGATGCTGTTGCCTCTCATTATTTCTATAATTGTCCTTTAACAGCTCGCTGGCATATCCGCCGTCCTCCTGTTCTTCCAGTTGGTTGGTTAGCAAATATTTTATCGCGCCCGATTTTGCTCTCAAAGCTTAAAAACATCTTCAACTTCTTATGTAACCTTTCAGTTTTACTCCATCACTGAGACAGAGACTTGGATTCTCCCTTATTCAGTACCCAATGTTGGGTCCCAGCAACTTGTATAATATTGTCTAACTTTGTATAACACTGCATTATTTAATGTCCTTATGTTTGTTTCAGAAAACTTGCTAATGTAACATTTTTTCTTATATCTTATATATACCACTCCGCCCTCTGTCGCGCGTATTGGCGGGCTCAGCCTCGGCTGAAATTTGTAACCTTTTTTTTTTTTTAGACCTCAATAAAGGGGACCGGGAGGGACAATCTATGCTCTACAAACTCACTTCCTACTCTGAGCAGTCTCTCTCGGGCAGTAAAAGTAAAAGCATAAATATTATTGTGCCTCAATCTCAGCGTGCCTCAAATACCTTTTTTGAGTAGTCAAAAAATGGCACTTGACACGTGTCTGGCACAGTTTTTGGGCCTACTAAAGTGCCTGTCATTTTCAAAATATTTTTTTCTAAGTATAAATTTTATGCTGTTTCAATCTCAGCGTGCCTCAAATACTTTTTTGGGATAGTGTCAAAAAATGGCATTTGACACGTGTCTGGCACAGGTTTTGGGGCACGATCCTTCAGCCAGACATTCGATTTTGTATTCAGGCATTACAAAAGAAGTGCTGCACAAATTTTCAGGGTGCCTCAAATACCTACTCAAAAATGTTCAACAGCTCTCCTACTATAAGTACGCAAAATTTCATGCCTGCAACCTAATTAGGGGCTCACTTAAAAAGAATTGTTTATAATACACATGTGGGAGCCCAAAGGGTTAAATATACAACTTTTTGAAAATTTTATGATTTGTCGTTTGATGTGAGGTATTCAGCTATAAGTATGCAATATTTCACTCCTCCAACCTAATTAGGGTTCACTTAGAAAGAATTGTTTAAAATACACATGTGGGAGCCCAAAGGGTTAAATGTACGACTTTTTCAAAATTTTATAGTTTGTCGTTTGATGTGAGGTGTTCAGCTATAAGTTTGTAAAATTTCACGCCTCCAACCTAATTAGAGGATCACATAGAAAGAATTGTTTGAAATACACATGGGGGAGCCCAAAGGGTTAAATGTACGACTTTTTCAAAATTTTATGATTTGTCCTTTGATGTGAGGTATTCAGCTATAAGTATGCAAAATTTCACGCCTCCAATCTAATTAGAGGTTCACATAGAAAGAATTGTTTAATATACACATGTGGGAGCCCAAAGGGTTAAATGTACGACTTTTACAAAATTTTATGATTTGTCCTTTGATTTGAGGTATTCAGCTATAAGTATGCAGAATTTCACGCCTCCAATGTAATTAGAGGTTTACATAGAAAGAATTGTTTAAAATACACATGTGGGAGCCCAAAGGGTTAAATGAATGACTTTTTCAAAATTTTATGATTTGTCGTTTGATCCATCTATAAGTACGCAAAATTTCATGTCTGCAACCTAATTAGGGACTCACTTAGAAAGAATTGTTTAAAATACACATGTGGAAGCCCAAAGGGTTAAATGTACGACTTTTTCAAAATTTTATGATTTGTCGTATGATGTGTGGTGGTCATCTATAAGTATGCAAAATTTCAAATCTCCAACATGTGTAGTTTCTGAGAACGGGCTCTGTGACGAACAGACAGACAGACAGACAGAGGAACGAGACGAATAGGGTTTCGTCAGATGAATGAAACCCTAAAAAGGGTAGCTACCGTAATTTCCGGCGTATAATCCGCGGATCAAACAATCATTTTTCGACCCAGAAAATTTTTTTAATGAAATGTAACCTTTTAAATCGCGGTAAATATTTGGTTTCGATAACTAAATAAAATTTCTGGAACTCTGCTATATACAGTCGTGGAAAAAAAAAGGTAAACACCCCCTAATAACTCCTCAACAAATTATCGTAGACGAAAGTTACCGCTACCGAACGATTCGAAATAAAGTCTTTTTTTAAATGATGTATATAAAATTTGCTTAGGGGGCCATCTACATATTAAAACGAATCCAAACTTCATTTTTTTCAATAGTAATACCCAATTTTAACGAGAAATTCAAAATCTTCGGTTCAAACTATGCCTAGGCACCAAATTTCAAGTCATTTCAGTAATAAGTTTTTGAATTATAAGCATTCAAAATTGAGTGCTTCTAATGTTAAATTACATTTTCATATTTTTATTTATATCTCCAAAAATTATGCTTCTAATGCGCTAATTTTTTGTGTAGCAATAATACTAATATACCCAAACATAACTACGTTGAATTTGAAATTTTTTATAATTTTATGATAGGAATTATGAATCATGAAATTAATATTCGAAAAAATTATGAATTGCAACCTACAGTTTTTTTGATGGATTTAGATGTATTAAGTTCTACTTTATGGAAATCAAAAATTTCACATTTTTCTTCCAAGTAGTTTTCAAATTATGCTTAAAAAACAGCAAAATGGTGGTTTAAGGGGCCGTCTATGATAGAAGTGACTAAATATTTTGAAATTTCTTCTGCTTCTCTTGGAATCTAGCAGGCTTCATTGACTGCTTAAGGTGCCCTGATCAAGAAGTCGGCTCTCTCGGTTAAGAATCGAGTACCAAACTTCAATTTGGATGCAGCCCTTAAAATACGCTGGTTTTAAAATAATTAATTTCTCGGAAACTTATCGTTCAAATTGCATAAAAATTTGTTTTTAGGCTAATTGAAGAGTGTAGAGTTCATTTATGCTGTCAAAATTGTTTACTACCATTGAAAAAAACCAAAGTTATGGCTCGTTTTAATATGTAGATGGCCCCCTAAGCAAATTTTATATACATCACTTAAAAATAGACTTTATTTCCAATCGTTCGGTACCAGCGACTTTCTTCTACGATAATTTGCTGAGGAGTTAGTAGGGGGTGTTTACTTTTTTTTCCCACGACTGTACATGTTAACCCTTTAAATTCTGGTGGGTGAATTTCTTCCGACTTAATTTTAATCCACAAATGTCACAGTGGGACCGGAATTTAAGTTTAAATTTATTTGTAATTAAGTAAATGTATTTATTCGTGCACATAAGAAACAGGAAATTTTGTTTCAAAATACTGGTGTCAGTGTGACATTTGCAGATTAAAATTAAGTGGGAAGAAATTTGACCACCAGAACCCAAAGTGTTAAAAAAAGAAAAAGAAAAAAAGACTCAAAAATGTGTCTTTTTATCATGTACCCTTTACAAAATATCACATGTTTCTGTGTAATGATGAATAGGAAGAAAAATTTAGATTTCTAAAATTTTTAAAATAGACTCAGTTATTCAAGCGTTACTTTTAAATAACAGATAGACATTTAACAGTAAAAAAAACAACTTAAAATAAATCATTTTATAAAAATCCTAATTCTTCGAAGTTTAGTTTTGATCCAATAAAACGTTGCATAACTACCTGAAATTTGGGATATATAAAATTAAAGCCCAACTTCATTTTATCTGTTAAAAATCAATTTGCTAATCTTTAATGCTTTCAAAAACATCTTTTTTACTCTGACAACGCATTTAAAATTTGATTAAATTAAACAGGCGAAAGATATGCTGCATTAAATTTGAATTTCGTTTAATATGAAATCTCACATGGATATGTCAAGTGCAACGAAATACGTTTCCGTCGAGATTAAATTTTGAAGTGAATCGCTCTGGGAGCAAAATACTTCAAATTGATTAAATGAAAAGATAAAACTATGTTTTTTAAAAAAGAGAGAGAGAACGATGTAAAAAATATTTAACCCTAGATCTACCGGGAATTTTATTCAAGTTTTAATAAAACGTTTTACACCAGAATTTTTATTTAAAACTATTTAACTTATTTATTTACCTTATTTTTGTCTGGTTTATATACTTAGTTTATTTTAAAGAAATTTCTGGTTTGAATGAATATTTTGTATGTACCTGTCGGGTCCAATGGACCCGTCTGGTAGACGGAGGGTTAAGCATCTTAAAAGAAAAATAATTAATAACATCTGATTTGAGATAAACAAGAGTTTTGCGAAAGGATTGATTTCTGTAATTTAACACTAAATATGCCAACAACCGGTCATTTGACCGGTACCAAATGAAAATATTTCGATTCGAACCAGAAATTTCTTAATAAAAAAATTAAATATAAATCACGCAGACATAAGTTAAATAAAAAAGTTAAAAAGTTTTAAATAAAAATTGTTGTGTGAAATATTTTATAAAACTTCAGTAAAATTCCCATTATGTTTAGTATTAAAAGATACAATGTATCTGTTAACCCATTAACCCCTTGAAGGGCGGTGGGATATAATATATCCCACTTAATTTTAATTCCGAAACACCACATTGACACCAGAATTCTGAAATAAAAATTTGCTTTTATGGTCTACGTGAAGAAAATCTTATACATTATTTTCAAATTAATTTGTTTCGAAATCGTGGTGCTAATCAATCGTTTCAACATTTTAGCAACAGAAGTGCCTTGCCCCTGAAAGGGTTAAAGCCTTGCGGTACCATAGGGTACCTGAAAAGATACAACCCTTTTCTTGTTTGTATACCAGTATTTTTGAAAGAAAAGAATTATCTTTACTTGATGACTTAAACTTCATAATAAATCAGACAAAAATTGCTATTTTAAAAAACTGGTGTGAAATTTTGCATTTTAAAAAGGAAAATAATTCTGCCTTTAATGGGTTATGGTACTAGTCTACAACATTTTTGCCTGAAAGACGTGTGCCACCACCAATTCCGAAAAGTATAACTTCCTACTTTTTTTAATCGCAAAGATTTCTTTCATTTGACAAGATATATTTTGCTTTTCTATAATACTAGTAGCCATAGCTGCCAACCTCAAGCTAATCTTCCGTAACACTTGCGTTAATTTGACCCTGGTTTAATACGTTTCAAACTAGAAAACTTTTTAAGAAATGAAAATAAATATGTTCCACGTAGAACCCTGGAATTAAATAAATAAGCATTCATGAAATAAATTTCCTGGTTCGAAATGTGGTTAAGCTGGGTTAAATTAATCCATACATTAAGGAAGATTAGCTGAAGGTTGGCAGCTATATACAGTGCTCAGCAAAAGTTTAGGCAATGATCGATTATGCTTCTATGCTGTGAAGTATGTAACGAATTGTTGTAATTCAACTGTCATATATTACTGGGGACTTATCTTTCATACACAAACAATAAATTTTAATTTATACACTTTACATAGTATATAATGACAAAAAACAAATTTAACATTGTTGCAAAAGTACAGACAATCTGTCTGTTAACAGAAAAATATCCATAAATTAAAATCGAACTGCACCTACATTGTCTGGTATTAATGAAAAAATGTGACTTTCCGAAGAAATTAATCCTGTATCACTTGGGGATCTATTTCGTACCAAACACGTTCAACATCTGATCGAGGTTCATTTACAGATGAGTATTATTAAAAAATTGCATAAACCGTATGAGATATGATGCCACAAAAGTTTTCGATTGGGTTCAGATCAGGGCTACACGCGGGCCAGTCGAAAATAGCAATATTTTGAGAGTTAAACCAATTTTTTGATTTGTATGCAACATGAATGGACGCATTATCTTGCTCAAATACATACTTTGGAAGAGGTAAAAGTTCACTAAATGGCTGTAAATTGTTTTCCAATGTATGTATGTAGTCTTACGCAGCTTGGCGACCATTGAGAAACTCCACAGATACTTGACAATTACAACAAAGTGAGGCCCAAATCATCAACCCTTTCGAGGGCAAAGGACATCTAATTTTAATTCCAAAAGTGACAAGAATATTTAATTAAAATTTTCCTCTTATAAAATATGTGAAAATAAGCAATTTCAAAAGTTTCTAATAACTTCGTTTAAAAGTTCTGGTATCAGTCCTTTATTTCATCAGTTTATAAAAAGAATTACTCCGCGACAGGAAAGGGGCCAATTTGTTGTGAGATTTCAAGGCTGGTTGTTTTATCATTTTCATTTAAACGAATGTACATCTTTCTTTAATGCATCTACGAAATTATCCGTTGACACAGAAAGCTCTGACTCACTTTTAATGCGATTAGCAGTCATCATTTGTCTAGATGCCAGTTTATGGATCCTTCTATAATCTCGCTTTCTGGCCACACGAGTCCTTCCAGATCTATGTTTTGCTTTGAAAGAATCACCCTTAGACAGCACTTAATAGACAGACTTCTTTGGCCGATTCAAAGTGGCTGAAATTTCTGCAACAGTCTTCCCTTTCGATTTCATGTTCCATGCTTTAATAACGTCATCTGACTGAAAATTTCTTACTCGCGGCATCTTCACTAACCGATGCTATCGCAAGGTGCACTTAAATACTTCATACATGTGACGTCATACGTTTGAAATATGCGTTTTTCCGTGAATAATTGCCAAAAAATCACAAAAGTGTCTAAACTTTTGCAATATGCAAATTTCACTTTTTTTAGTTAAATTAAATAATATCCTACATTAAAACCGTTATTTCTGTCCTAAAACGTTTAAAATATATTTTAAAATAAGTACAATCATTTGTATAACCCAAGTGTTCGTATTTTTTATTTAAAGGTTAAAAATCACCAGTGTCTAAACTTTTGCTGAGGAGTGTAGCTTTAAAGACCGCGGGACCACAGATTGAAGACTTCTATGTTAAGGGGACGCTGGATGATAAAATAAACAAAATTCAATCAAAAAAACAAATTTTTCGAGTGTGTTGAAAAAATTAATTTAAAAATATAAAAATATTGTTATATACTTGGCCTTTGGAGTCCGTAGCAGCATAGCTTCGAACATCTTACGCTTTTTTGTACCACAAAAAAATTATAGTAAATTTTACCTTCTTAAATTGCCGTAATCTGTCGGTTAAATAAGGCAACTATTTCTATTAAATTTTTTTGGTACAAAAAAGCGGAAGAGTTGGCAGCTATGGTAGAGTGAGGCCAGCGGGTGCCATCATACCACTTATTTTATATTAACACTAGAACCGCCGTTAGGGGTCATTTTGACCCCTGCCAAAATTGATAATAGTCAATTCGAACCAGAAATTTTTTCATAAGATATGTTATATGTATGAGGCACAAAAATAGGCTAATGAAATAATTTAAACAGTTTTAAATAAAAATTCTGGTGTGAAACACTTTTTTATCAAAATTGAGTAAAATAGCCGGCGGTTCTAGTGTTAAACTTTGCCTTATTTAATGGCAATTTTCTGCGATGAAATAAAACGAAACTTTCTATTCACCCATTTGTATCCGAAGCATGCATTTCAGGAAATTATTTTTTATCCAGAAATTCCGAATTCATACCAGAATTTCGGTATAGTAATCTTTGTTTTGTTTAATGACAGTCGTTTCGTGATTACATAAAGTAAAAATTCTTCCTTCGGAATTTCAGAATAAAAAAGAAATTCCTGTAATATACACATATGTGCGCTAATAATGCAAATGGGTTACGTTGCAATACGCGATACATTAGGAATGAACGGAAATATAGGCATATATTAGGTCATTAACCCCTAATTGCATAGTGTAACTCAGGAGTTACACTATCTTTTTTTTTTTTTTTTTTTTTTTTTTTTTTTTTTTTTCCCTTTCACGTTTTCTATTGGTCTTTTGGTGAACTACTATGTGTTACTTACCTGTGATAACTTGCATTTAAGGTCGTGAAGTGTGTTTTTGCTCTGATTTGTTATCACGGGGAGGTTGTAACATCTTTTGTTAATACTGCTTGCAGTGTGCTCGACTGGCGTTTTTTTTCGGTCTTTATAAGACTGTAATTAGTAATTCAGCAAACTATTAAAAACATTACGAAAATT
Organism: Maratus speciosus; assembly: GCA_963932465.1. Classification (NCBI taxonomy): domain Eukaryota; kingdom Metazoa; phylum Arthropoda; class Arachnida; order Araneae; family Salticidae; genus Maratus; species Maratus speciosus. The sequence goes on from OZ010796.1 coordinate 455,639,050, forward strand.
ATTATATCGTTGAATAGTTGTTATTGTACAGTGTAAACACTTTAAAGTATATAGTTTAAAATTATCCTTTTTGAGCAATTTTTGTTACGTAACTCAGGAGTAACATCCTGACATTATGTCCAACAGAAACATAAATAATTTTTTCCACTATTTTTCTGGTGGATAATTAACAAAAATTACACAAATATAATGTTTTCCTAACAAAATAAAAAATCATGCATTAAAGGGTTAAATATGAAACGACCGATTGGAAAGCGGTTTTTTTCTTTAGAAATTCTGAATTCACACCAGAAAATTTTGAATACTAATTATCTTTTACTTTATTTGTGGAATACCTATCATCGCATAAAGTAAAATTAGCTATCAACACTAGAACGCCCGGAAATTTTACTCAAGTTTCATAAAAATATTTCACTCCAGAATTTTTATTTAAAATTATTTAACTGAGCAATATAACGCAATTCTGCGTCGCTTAAATTTAACATATTTTATGAAAAAAATTCTGGCTCCAATGGGCATTTAATCATGTGGTCGGAGTCGAATCGACTCCTTCCGGGCGTTCTAGTGTTAAATAATTCTGGTGAGGACAAAGAATTTCTATAAATATAAAAACCTCTTTCAAATCGGACGTTTCATACTTAATGACCTAATATTTTAAATCCATTTCACACCACATATTCCTAGACGTTGTAATTAACGCTTTATGTTTATACTTTCAAGCAATAAATTCGATAGCAGCACCGCCTCAGGAAATGTAATTTTTTTAATACCTTCTAAAGCAATAGCGGTATACGCGATTTCCACACTATAGAGGATGTTTCATAAAGGATGGGCAAAACTTTAAGAGGTGATAGTACACATCCAAGCAAACAACTTTCATCAAAGAATGCATGGACAGAAATAAAACGCAATGGTGCTGGCGAATTTGGAAACTTGGTGTGTTGCCAGCGTAATACTTTTTTTAAATTCAGATTTATTGATTGCCACTATTTTTTTAAATAGAGAAATTCGCCTTACTTAATGACAGATTAAATAAGGTGAAAACAAGGCGGATTAACAATTTTAAAAAACTGGTTGAAATCAAAAAAGTTGAATTTAAAAAAGTTGCCCACTCGCAACACTGACTTGGTCTAAAACGTTAAGCTTTAACGTGGCAAACGTTAAAGCTCCATTCCTATTGGGAGTTATCGGGAGAAGAATGACACTAATAGCATGGAAATGTGATATGGGGAAGAAGAAGAAGGCGTATGCAAAATTTCGCTTCGATTAATATATAAAAGCTGCTGATCCGAGTGTGCAACTGTCAATCGCAGTAGGAACGTAACGAAAGACTCAAGTTGTTCAAAGTCTTGCTACATACATTATAGATGTGAATAATACAAAAACAAACGGGTATTCTTTTAAATTGATCACCCTGTATATCAATCAAACAATATACACTTATAAAACAATAAAAGACACATTTAACCAACAAATTACTTTTATTTCATATGTATATATATCATAGTTATTGAAGTATTATATGAATTGAAAAAAAAAGGGGGGGGAGAGGGAAAGTGAGTTAGTACAAAAACTTAATAACAGAAATTATTAAATATTGGGTCGTTCGGAAAGTCGTGTCCGTTTGGTAAAATCAATTCGTACCGGAAAATTCTATCATTTAATTATCAGACATTGAATCCGATATCTAATCTCTAATCATTCCGGACAGAATTTTTTGGTAAGAATTGATTTTCCCAAACGGATACGACTTTCCGAACGACCCAATGTATTATTAGATATTTTCCATTAAAATTCTCACAATATTTATACTAATTTGTATTTTGAGAAAACAATATTTCTTTTGTAATATGAATTTTCCATCACTGTTACCGTAATTTCCCGCGTGTACGCCGCGGCTTAGTTAAGTCTTTTTCATACCGGAAATCTTATTTAAAAAATGAAATCAAATAAATGCTAAGCAAAAGCAAGTCACATTTTATTTAAAAAGAATTAGGTAGGAAGGTAGGAAAGGCAGGAAAGGTAGGAAATCGAATTATCGGAGCTGCGGCGTATACGCGGGAAATTACGGTACATAATTATCTTTAAGTGCACAAAAAGATTTTTACTATTTTAGACAATATTTATCATTAAAATAAATTTACATTTTCACCATTTTGACAAAAGAGTGAACGCACTTCATATCAACAAATAGTCTAGTCTGAAAAAGAATGTTGATAAATTAAAAATTATTATCCATCATGACATCATCTTTGTTTAACCCTTTTTCTACTGACGGTACTTATAAGTACCATTAAAATAACTTAAGTAAGGGAAGAATGGATGTTCACCGGCAGCAAGCAGGATTAAGGATTAATCCTGCGTGCTGAATATCATACTAGAGTACGATGTAGGAAATAGTGACTCATGCGTTTTAAGATGGCATGTTACAGTAGAAGGATAAAATTTAAGAGGTGGGTGGGGTTGATTTCCGGTCGGAAGTGTACTATAACAAGAGGATATTTTTAGTAGAGAAGAGAGTAGACGAGTAGTAAACGAGAGAGGATCACAAACCTGCTGCCCCATCCCCATGCTGCTGCCCTTTGTTTGATACTTTTCCTCTTTTATTGATAAAAACAGGTTAATTAAAAAAGAAATGAATTTATAAAATCATTCATTTTGTACACTTGCCTATTTTTTATTAAATGAACACATCAATTTCTGTATTAATTAAATATCACGTGATCTTCTTTTTTTCTGACGCGCCACCTATATCGATTTAAATGGAGTTGGATTTCATTTCATGTCATTATTCTGTTTTCTACTGTTTTGATTAGACGTGCTGTATTTTTGTCATCGCAAAGTTAAAGGAGTTTTTTCCCCTCCTTTTTAAATGAATATGGTATGTTATTAATGATGCACAATCGACTATTGTGGACAATTCGGATAACATGAGTTAGCAGTATAGCATAGATTGAAGACCGGGTTCTAAATGCTAAAAAAAACTCCAACTATAACTTTACGGGAAATTACTCTTTATTTAAAAAGGTCATTTAAAAGGTGGTTCAGTTAAAAATGGGAGAGAGAGGCCCCATAATACATGGGACGCCGAAGCGCCTTTTCTTTTTGACAACTTTACATCTCGAAAGCTGAAACAGAAGTCCGGTTTTTGCAAGAAGTCAAGAAATCTTGGCGTTGCACAGAATCGCCAATTTACAACTTTTGGTGACTGCGCGAAAGTGTACAAAGGCTTTTGGCGATAAACATTACCGCAAAAATGTGGTGACACAATCGGACGGGGGAGGCCGAGATTGCAAGCAAGCGCTTCTAATACGATGAGAAATGCGTCAGAAAAGCGAAACTTGTTTATACAACAGATTTTACAAAGTAGACCGCTGCCTGAGAAAAATGCTGGAAATCACAGGCATCTGGCTTTTAGCTCGACCACAAAACACGATAAATACATGCTTCCCATAAGATCTGTTCATTTTTACTTTTTCTATTGTTAATACATATTCAATGTTCACGTATTAGTAAAGATAAAAAATTCTTATCAATGTGGCGCGCAAAAATCCGATGGAATTAAATGCAGACCTTGATACTAGCATATGTGCCATTTAATTCTTATTTATTTCTTTGCACTGGGAGTGGTAACTGACAGATAAGGAAAAGGAAAAAAAGGAATGAATCTTTGCGGCTGGAAATAAAGATGTTTTTTAGAAAGAAGAAAGCAAAACCCTTTTAATAAAAGCTGGATGGTTTTGAGAAATGAATTTAATTACATATTTCAGCATAAGAAAGAGGGGGGAGAGGATAATGTGATTTAAAAGTAAAAATTATGTTTTAAATTAATTTTGAATAAAAATTATAGCTATGGGACAGAAACGCTGTCACATAACTCACCCCGATCACAGAAGAAAGCTGAAACGTGTACGTTGCAGCTTTATATCTACATAAAATCCTTTGTCCACCTTCGCACATACAGAGTATACAATCTACATAGAAATATAAAAATTTTGTATCCAATAACCGAAAAATGTTTGAACCTGTTTCTCTAAAATGCTATTAGAGCATCATTTCCAGTAATTTACGTAATAAAATAGAAAGGTAGTATATAAACATATTTGCTTGCTTTCACATAATTCAAAATAATAATATTTATTCATGACTGAGCGCTCATATTTAAAACAAATCTTATTTATCAATTCAATATGCCACAAGAGAAAAAAAAAAAAAAAAAAAAAAAAAAGGTGTGTGCCAGATTTGACGAAGAGTTAGGATCCTATGCTTTTTATGTGGCTCAATGTTTGTGGCGCTGGTACCAGCTTTTTTGTTGTGTCATGATTCCAAAGAGAAGCATTTACATTAGACATATTTTATAACTTCTCACAATGTGATCTTACAATGAGATCATAATTTCATACGAAATGCAAGCAAATTAAAACACACCAATAAGAACTTTTTTTTTAATGAAACAAAGAAAAGTATTGTATGTATATATATAAAATACAAGTTAAAATGTACTGTATTACACTAAAGATGAATCGTATATGAAAAGAAAAATTTGTGCACAAGGCACAGGACTACCAAAAAGGGGTGCATGTAGCACGCTGGCAAACAGGTGTAGCCCTAAATCTTGTGGAGACCACAAGTTTTATGGCGTCAGCTTAGGGCTTCTGCCTTAAATAACAAGAGTATATTTTTTTTAGATACCTGCACTATAACTAAGTTCCCGCTGTAACAAGAAGTCAAAGTATAATATAAGTTAGCATTTGATAAATTTACACACTGCCGTCCTGTATTTCTGTGTAATAATTAAAATGTCCCATCTTGTGTTCAAGATTCTGCATGATATGAAGTGCCTGTGTAATCACTAGAGTATTTTTTTTTTTTTTTACTCCTTGCAAGAATATGAAAAATAAAAAAGTAAGAAAAATGTATCTAAATGTTATATAATGTAACAAGATACCTTACTCGATCTGCCACTTTCAAGTAAGAAGTATCTAAGCAAAGTGTTAAAATGTAACATGTTAAAAATAAACAAATTCGAAATGTATGTGTAGTTTAGTATGTCATGTGACGGATAACTCCTTGTAACTTTAAAATCTTTGTACATAGACAAAGTGATGTTGTCATTGATATATTATGACATTATGCAAACACAAAAAAAACTGTTAAAAAGAAGTATTTTAATATTGAAACATGGTGTAAAATTTTAAAGATAGGAAAGTAAAGGAGAAACTGTATGTGTGGGGAGGGCGGGGGAGAAAAACTCCCAAACTCATGAACTACCTGTAATAAAACACATGAACAAGTGTGTACGCAAGCATACACAACGTGTAAGTAAACACATGAACAAATTGTACAATATCACATGAACTCTATGTATTAATGTCTCAATGAACTAAAATTGTAGTGTAATTGCCAACAAAATAAACAGACAGTATATGTGTAATAACCCAAGACACTTACAACGAGTGAGATTCAATTACATAATTAATGAGTTATCATCAAAATGTAGTGAATAAGGGTTAAAAAACAAATGAACTACTTGTAATGTGTGTGTAAACCCTGGTTAAACTCTAAACCAGCCAGTGTGTATTACTCAATGAACTACTTGTAAGAAAAAAACAAAGAAATACTGCCGAATAAATCGTTAGCAAAGTACAATGTGTAAAAGCAAATGAACAAAATATGTAAATCAACACATGAACTAGTGTAATGTATGTATATGGATGCACAAAATGTATTCTAAATAAGCAAATGTTGTGCAACATAAACAAGTATGCAACACATGAACTGCTTGTAAAAAAAAAATGAATTAATGGTTGACTAAGGGTTAAAATTAAAATAAAGTTGTATCTGCGCAAGTTATTACTGTATTAAGGTAACAAAAGTGTGTATAAAATGCAGAAGAGCCCAGTAGATTGCATAATTCTACGCTGAAAATGTAGAAGTTATGCCAAACCAAACATGTTCCAAGTAAAAAGAATGAAAGAGAAAGTAAAAATGCATAGAAAAAAAAACTAAATTCTTCATGTCATATGAGTGTATGTATCCGTCACAAGACAACGTGAGACTTTCACTCACTAATTTAAAAAATTTCAAATGTGAGAAAATGCCAAAGATTTAGTTTAATGACTCTATTTGAATAGCGTTAAAAAAAAACTAAAGTGTACCAAACAGCACATATTGTGCATTTGAATAAATTTTACAAAAAACAACAACTCTTAACGATATCACATATCATGTCAAATAAAATAAAATTACCTGATGTTATAACTAATATAGCAACAAGTCACCAGCTTTGCGTAAACAATGAAATTAAACTGTAGATTAACTGTATGTGTAAAAATGTACAGCCAATTAGTTATCTCCTTCATAAAAATTTTAGAGGTATGTGCAAACCCTGTACAATAGTTAAATTGTGTCATAATTTCTGCAAAACTTTTAAACACCTCAAACAAAAACATCCTACCAAGTATAGTAAAAAAGAATACTTATAAAATGTATTTTACTGTGTGTAGTGTACAAAGAGACCTTACTTTATATGCCACTTACAAGCAAGGAGTCTATAACAAAAGTGTTAAAAAAAGAACTGTTACAGGTTAATTGCCGCAAAATGAATGTGTCAAGTAAAAATGTCATGTGAAGGATAATTTCATGTAAATCTAAAAAAAAAAGTGTAATTACCAAAGTGATGGTGTCATTAGTAACTTATGCCATTACACAAACTGAAAAAAAATTTAGTATATAGGGGGCAAGAGAGAAAAACAAAAAAAAAAATCTGTAGTGTAAAACGAAAACCTGACATAAGATGTAGAAGTAAAAAAATAACGGTACGTGTGTACAAACACAAAACTCCAAAATCATTGTGTATGTGATTTCAATTACACAATTAATGAACTAATATCACTAGATTATATAATGATACAGAGTTTTGCTTGACACCATGAACTAAGTGTATGAACATATGAACAAAGTGTGAAAGTTTTAGATTATCTCAATGAACAAAGTGTGACAAACTCATGAACAATGTATGATAATATCTTAATGAACAAAGTGTATTCTCACATGAACTAAAATTGTGTAAATATACCCATGAACTAAAATAAACTCACATGAACTAAATGTAATCTCACATGAACAAAATTATGTAATTATTCTCATGAACTAATGTGTGTTTTCACATGAACTAAATTGTGTAACTAATCTCATGAACTAATGTGTGATTTCACATGAACTAAATTGTGTAACTAATCTCATGAACTAATGTGTGATTTCACATGAACTAATTGTGTATCTATCTAAAACTTAAGTGCAGCACATGAACTAACGTTGTCAAAAAAATTTAAAAAAAAGTACCGTCAATTTTTAAAATAAATGTTAAGTAAGAGACAAAATAGAAAATGTTATTAAATTATATTGTGAAAATGTAAATTCCAAAACCAAAACTGAATGTAAAGAGTGAAATGTGATGTTTCCATCACTTGTATCTATCAAATTACCAAAGTAGAAAAAAAAATATCTAAAAAGTTTAAGTGTAACTGGTGCAAAAAAAGAAGACACATCTGTACAGTGTTTGTGTGTACACCTGTACTACCAAAACCTTTACAAGCGAAAATAAAAAAACTGATGACCTGCATCAATGTATTTTACTCTCCCATACAATCTTTTAATCATCCGACCATTCCTGCAGTAATAATCGAATGACAAAAAGGTATACCTAACAGTACACACATAATTTCTAAAAAATATATATTTAAATTTGCAGTTAAGTGTTAACTGCGAAATAAATTATCACTAATGCCATATGGTGAAGTATTAAGATGTACATAACTGTCTAACACAGTGAAATGTTTTTTTTTTTTTAAATGAACTTTCTTTTTAAAGAATCCTTCACAATACAAAATGCAGCAAGAGAAAAAAAATAATTTATCTTGTAAAGAGGTCTTTTTTTTATATCTATATAAAAAAAATGTGTTGAATGAAATGAATTGCAGTTGTGTAAGGTTTCTCGTTGCTCTTTTATATATCTCTTTACAGTAGGACATCTATGTGAGAAAGCTGTATGGAAAACGTTAAATTTTGTGTTGTTTACCTCATTACATCTAATGCAATTAATGCATTTTGGGCTGTTTGAACAATGAGGATCTTTATGTGACAAGGCTCATACAGGACACCTAACTTTATCTGTGCATGATTTTGCCTGATGAAGAAGATTTTGACATGTAAAACATCTTTTTACCGAAACGTATCTTTTTACAGGGTAACCAGTAGACTGAATTTTGATTTCGCCATGAATAATTAATCTTTTAGCTATCTTTGGGGGCATTAGAAATATCCAATTAAATAACTCAACATATTTCATCTTATATTTTTGTTGAAATTGAATAGAAGGTGTGGATATACCAGTTACGTCAGAAATTGCCAAAAGAATATCAGGAATATTAAAATTTTCTGGCAACTGACAAATTATAACTGAAATTGGTTTCAAATCATGCATAAAAGGGGACGAAAAGTTACTATTTATAGGAGAAGTGGTAACATCTTTTTGTGGGCATTTCAAATCAGAAATAATATTTGAGTTATGCTGCAAGGAATTTTCAGTCAGACTGTTGATTTCACAATTATCTATTTGTGTTGTTTCCATCCGCTTAGGTGATAGTATTTCGCTGTATGCCTGGGATGTGCTTTGATTTTGATAAGACGTCTCATTAATTTCAACCTTATGTTTCTCTTTCACTGTGAGTGCGTGCAATCTTTCCAAAATTTTTGTATTAACAATTTGTAAACATTTATTCTTATTCTGCAACCTAACATAATCATCTTTTATAACCTGAAAGAAATTACCCAAAATTTGAAATTCCCATAAAAATTTCTTATGCATAGAAGATATATTTTCAGCTAAAGTGTCATTGTTTTTACTACCAATTTGTTCCTGTAGTATAGGGAATTCTGTGTTTACCTTTTCCGCAAATCTGTTAAGTGCTTCCTCAAACATGTACGGCAGAGAACATTTTAATTCACCCATAGATACTTCTAATTCTGGATGGCTATCGGCCTGTGACATTTTTCAAAAATGTTGGAAAAAGTAGCCAAAGAAGAATTTTAAAAAATATAAAAGATGGCACAATAATTTAAAATTTAGTTACTGTATTAGAGCAAAACAGCAAGAAAAAGAAAAAATCAAAACAAATATTTTCTCTCCCTTTCTCTTTTTTTTTTTTTTTTTGAATGAGCAGATTAAAAGAGAAGAAAAAAAAATTGGAAGTTCTCAAAAAAAAAAATTTCTGTCTATTTTAAAAGTATGCAGTATCTGAAATATTCATACAGTGAGAAAAATTTATAAACCCTCAGATATTATATAGAAAACAGCACAAAATCACTGCAACATCTTCCAATAATATGCATGCAAAAATAATATTCACTTGTAAATGCTTGTAAAAGCAAAAAAATAAATAAAAAACTATCAAATAATAGCCAAGAAAATTTTATAAGGCACCTTTGGAAACGAGGGCAATAAATGTTAATATGCCTAGCCTATCACAAACACATTTTAACTAAATGACATTTTATTTTCTGTATGGAAAATAATTAATCACTTAAATATCAATATAAAATAAATATGCACTGCAATACTGAATTTAAAAAAAAACTTACCTTTCAAAATAAAGCAAGAAAAGAGAAGACAAAAAAAATAAAAGTGCCGAATAAAACATTTAAAATATAATGCTTAAATTTCGTAAGCTTCTCTGTTCATGCTAACAAATATACTGAATAGTAAGACGTCATCATTTTATATCTATATTTTTTTTACCCAAACAGCATGAAAAGGGAAATTGATAAATCATAACGCATACCTACAGATAAAAAATAAAGCAAAATAATAATAACTAATTTACTGTATTTATTACAATTAAAGTTTAAAAGAAACACTTGAATTTTCCGTGTTCATGCTTATGCAGTGAAAACTAGACACTTTTATTATTTAATTTCATATTGTTAGCTGTAGAATTTTTTGTTGTTTTAGTCGCAGACATACGGTGGTACATTTCTGTACGTTTTCGCATTTTTTTTATAACTTCACGTTTTCCTTTTTTATCAGGTGCACCACTTTTACAATTGCGAACATATTGGCACTGATTTTTTTACAAGCTAAGATGGCAGAAACCAGCCGCAAACAAAAATCAATCTGATGCAAATTTGATGATGAAAACTGAAGCAAATCTTTTTTTTTTTTATCTCATTTATGTACAAGAAGCGAATAGTTATTTTGTTGATAGGTGAAGCACAGATTAAAAGAAAATTGTTCACATAATTTGAAATATTTTCGGACGCACTAATTCTGTTGATATGCACTTTCTTTTCCTTTACAAAAAATTTACACCTGATTAGAGCGTTTATGTGACATCTGTCAACACATATTTTTTTTTATTAATTTTCACTTGAAGACAACACATACTTGCCGTAACACACGTAAATCATTGACGCAACACTTGGAAAAAAGAAAACTTTTTGAAGGCACTTTCCTAAAAAAATTGTAGCATGAGATTTTACGTACACCTTTGCCGCAATGCACGCGAACCTTTTTACTTTTTCACATTCCTCACGATAAATCTACAGGCACCGTTGAATGCACACACACATAAATGATAAAACACTAGGTCACAATATTCTGTCGAAAGGGGAAAGCAAAACGTCGACACACACACACACAAGGCGAACCGCTGAAGTCACGTTTTTTTCTATGATTAGTGACGATACAAGATCAATTCGCCGGCTAATTCCGATCATCTGGGGGAGGTGATGGTGAGCAGGAACGAAGAAACAACCGCACCAACATCAGAGGGGGGGAGGAGGCATACAGGCGAAACAAGAGTGGCTCGAAGATGTCCAGCTGGTGAGCGAAGAAACACTAGAATGGGTTCCATCACTGTCCGTCGGAGAAAATCGCATCCATCCATCGAGCACAATGTTATGAGTGCAGGATATCACGGCACACCAGGAAGGCACACTGTCCGGCATGGTTGAAAAAAATATCCAGTCCAAGAATTTGAAGAAAATTACTGCAAGAGTACTTGAATGGGGTACTTGAATGATTTTAAGGGTGGGGGGGGGTGAATTTCTCTCTCTAACGTGCATTTTTTTTTAACTAAGTTGGAGAAAAAAATATAGGCGATGCGCCAAAATTATATAGCATAGATTGAAGACCGGGTTCTAAATGCTAAAAAAAAACTCCAACTATAACTTTACGGGAAATTACTCTTTATTTAAAAAGGTCATTTAAAAGGTGGTTCAGTTAAAAATGGGAGAGAGAGACCCCATAATACATGGGACGCCGAAGCGCCTTTTCTTTTTGACAACTTTACATCTCGAAAGCTGAAACAGAAGTCCGGTTTTTGCAAGAAGTCAAGAAATCTTGGCGTTGCACAGAATCGCCAATTTCCAACTTTTGGTGACTGCGCGAAAGTGTACAAAGGCTTTTGGCGATAAACATTACCGCAAAAATGTGGTGACACAATCGGACGGGGTAGGCCGAGATTGCAAGCAAGCGCTTCTAATACGATGAGAAATGCGTCAGAAAAGCGAAACTTGTTTATACAACAGATTTTACAAAGTAGACCGCTGCCTGAGAAAAATGCTGGAAATCACAGGCATCTGGCTTTTAGCTCGACCACAAAACACGATAAATACATGCTTCCCATAAGATCTGTTCATTTTTACTTTTTCTATTGTTAATACATATTCAATGTTCACGTATTAGTAGAGATAAAAAATTCTTATCAATGTGGCGCGCAAAAATCCGATGGAATTAAATGCAGACCTTGATACTAGCAGATGTGCCATTTAATTCTTATTTATTTCTTTGCACTGGGAGTGGTAACTGACAGATAAGGAAAAGGAAAAAAAGGAATGAATCTTTGCGGCTGGAAATAAAGATGTTTTTTAGAAAGAAGAAAGCAAAACCCTTTTAATAAAAGCTGGATGGTTTTGAGAAATGAATTTAATTACATATTTCAGCATAAGAAAGAGGGGGGGGAGGATAATGTGATTTAAAAGTAAAAATTATGTTTTAAATTAATTTTGAATAAAAATTATAGCTATGGGACAGAAACGCTGTCACAAGCAGGAGATAAAAGATGTGCCCGTTTCGAATAGTAAAAGTATACCTTATTCATCAGAACAATTAAAATTGCCTTTCATTTGTGGAAAATGTAAAGCAGAATTTTTCGAGAAACACGAGTTTTTAAAACATATGAACATTCGTTTAGAAAAAAAACTTTTTATGTGTGACGTTTTGGAATGTTATTTATTCGAAAGAGTTCTTTACTGGAACATGTGATAATTCATCGCATGACATCTATCATGTATCAATGTGAAACATGTGGTAAATCTTTTTCGAGAAAGAGTCTGTTAGTTAAACACACAAAGTTTCATTTAGGAAAATTGCCTTTGAAATGTGACAAGTGTAAGAAAACATTTATTCAACAATGTGATTTACGAAAGCATTTGCTAATTCCCATTATAGACGGAAAATTTCATAAATGTGAACAATGTGAAGAAACGTTTTCGAGAAAGATGGACTTAAAGAATCATCTTAAAATTCATATCATTCCGAAGAAAAGTGAGCTTTCCAACCAGTTCAAATGTGAAGATTGTGACCAAGTTTTTCTGATAAATTCGACTTAGCTAAACACAGAAAAATTCATCTTTCACTTACCCAACTTAAATTGGAACAACGTAATGGGTTGATTAAGCAATTAGAAGAATTAACACTTCAATTAAGAACTTTACAGAATGAAATATCTTCTTCAAATATCGATTTTTCACTGATTTTAAATAGACATATGTTTTCATTATACATATGCAAACCTTTTTGTAACTAACGAAAAATAAAATTTTTCTCAATTGAAAAAAACTTGTATGTTTTCATTTTAACAAGATGTCTTAGTATTTTATCGGTTCCATTACAAATTAACTTGAATTTTTTTTCCAAGTGAATGAAACTCTAATAATATTTTGGAAATACATTTTTTTTCTTATCTTTTATTTCAGCATTTCTTTAATTTTTTTACAAACACTTTAGTTTTCATCATTTAACTCACTATATTAATTGAAATCAATGTAATATTGAAGTTTCTATTTTAATAAAGTTTTAGTAATATTAATGAGTATCATTTGTAATTGAATAGAGTATACTTAGTATATAAAATTATATACATACTTAGTATGTATATAATATACCTTGTATACATAATTATATATATCTCTAGTATACATAATTACAAATTATGATAAATAATATAATATATAATCAACCTTAGATTATATAAATGATGAAATATTCTTTTTCGCTTTCATAAGAAAATTATTTCTATAAAATAATACACAGTTAAATAACACTCCTTAATAAGAATTTCGATTACATCCTCTAATTAAAAATAAAAGATCTTTCAACTAAACATACTAAAAGATGCTGATTTTATTTATTTTTTTTTTGTTATAAAAGTTTACAGATATAAAAAGATAGGTTTTAAAATTAGTTTAGATCTTTCCAATATCAAAAATATATAACTAAATGTATAGTTTATTTTTTAATGTGAAGGAATAAAGACAGTAAAACTTAACGAGCCAACACATTTGAAGACTGAGTTGTAAATGGCAAACATGCTATCATTTTAATCAGATAATTAAGGAAGTCACGTGTTATACAAACATCCTGTTTGTTATCTGCAGCGTGTATTTCATCTCTAGGAGCGAGCCATGACAAACACCGTTTTTAAGTCGATGCTATTTGTAAGTAGATATTATTCTATTACTTGAACATAAATGAATTTGTATTAAATTGTACATGTATCTCTCACCACTAAATTTTATTAGTTTTCTTCGATTAAATTTTACTAGCATTCTTACAAAAAATTTAGGCGAAATATTAGACGAAAAAAACGAATAAAATTTAGTGGTGAGAGACTACCCGCTGGCACCTAGATTTTTACACCCCTGGTATATACTATGTTACATTCTATACAATATATTACATTGTGATATGAAAAAATGTGAACATACTACATAATTATATGTAGTATGTAAGCATGTTTAAAAATTTATACAATGAATTGAACAAACAAAAAATATTTTAACTAATAAAAATTTTTAAAAACTTTTATAATTTTTTTTCTTAAATTGTAAAACGCATAAAAAATAAAAACTTTAAACTTTTTTTTATAATGTTTTAAAACTGATGAAATATTTTTGTAATTTTTAGAAAACTTATTTTAATTTTTTAATTGAAAACTAGTAAATTTTTTCCTAACTGGTAAATGTAATTGAACTAATAAAATATTTGTTCTTACATAAAACATAGTATATTTTTCTAACTTGTAAATAATTTTGAACTCATAAAATAATTGTTCTTACATAGTATATACTACCTATCTATATGTAGTATGCAAACATGAAAGCATGAATAAAAAATTTCTACAATGAATAGTTTAATTTAAAAAAATTAATTAATTAAAAACTTTTTTATTTCTGAAATTGTAAAATTTAAAATTTAATTTTAACTTGAATTGAATAAAATTATTTCAAAATATATTTTTTAACTCGAAGAGAAAACTTTTTTTTCTAAAATTGTAAAACTCGAAAAATATATTTCAACTAGATTTGAAATTTATTTCAAAAAATATTTTTAACTTGAAAACATTTTTAAAAATAATTTTATTAAATTGCAAAAGTAGAAAACTTTTATTTTCATTATTAAAAAAAATAATAACTTGGAATTCATTTTAAATTCAAAAACAAAAAGTTGTACATATACATTATGATACTAATTTTTAAGCTCTTTTTTCATTATAGTTTGCCACAATTAAAAGATAGACTAAATGAATAAACAAACACATTTAACAAACAACAACAACAAAATTTATTATTTAAACAATACATTTCGTATAGTTTCTACATTGATGTTACATAAAAAGCTTTTACTAATACATACAGTTCCGTTTAAAAACATAGAAACAACATAATCGAAATTCACTAACATTAATACCATGTTCCCTAGCTGATTAAACTTTTCGCGATTATTAAATATGAAACATGTATGAAGGATCATAATTTCGTGTCCAAAAATACATCCTACGCTGTCATAAATTTGGTTTAAAACAGTCAACACATTACTCTCAATACAAATGATGAGCTTTGAAAATAAAGCAGATTCATTTTCGGTGGTTACGTCACCTAGTGTACATTTTTGATTAATTAAGCATTAATTTGCATACATGTATTGCAAAAGCTTCTTGTTAAAATGATAAACTTTATCTTTCAAATTTCCTAACTGGCAATCGTTTAAGTCAAAATGTGAAAAATTCTTCAAGTTTTTGATTCGCATAGTGGTATTATTGTGATTCATTACCAACACAATATTATTAGCAATAAATGATGAGGATTTATATTTCAAATTAAAAGCAAAAAGTTTCAATTGAAATTCATACCACGTATTAATGTCCATAAAAAGTTTATTTTTCGTCATCATTTCCTCATTGGTAATCACATTGCGTTTAAACTCCCCGATA
Source organism: Maratus speciosus (assembly GCA_963932465.1). Classification (NCBI taxonomy): domain Eukaryota; kingdom Metazoa; phylum Arthropoda; class Arachnida; order Araneae; family Salticidae; genus Maratus; species Maratus speciosus. The sequence goes on from OZ010796.1 coordinate 455,654,604, forward strand.
TACACATAAAATTGTTTGATGTATTGTTTTAAAATTAAATAAATACAATCACTCAGCTTCATTTCAATCACATTAAAATTGCGAGGTTTGCTTTTGGGAATGTCTTTCATGAAGGGGCCTTGTATTGGATACAAAACAGCATTTGTTGGTTCTTGGGATGGTAAAATTGAGGTACTTGGGGAGATGAAGGATTCCAAATTTTTAAAATCCAGGTCATTAAAAATAGTGTACAAAAAACTCATTGTAGAGGTTGTGACATCACCATTTTGAGTGAATATTGGGGTCATAGAATCCATTGCGAACTTGGGTTCTGCTGCATGTAAATCCTTGTTTGGGAATAATGGTGAACAGTTCTCGTTTGAATTACAAAATTCTGAACTTGGGAGATTTAATTCCTTTATATCAGTATCCGAAGATGTTTCTAAACGTTGATACTTTGCTACGCAATTCACTTCTGGGGGGGGGGGGGGGGTGATCTTTTCAGCATATTTTATTCACAAGCCATTTTAAATAGCAAACGCTATGCGATGTAGTCTGATCAAAAGTCAACAGTAAACTGATTGAGTTGATTTCAATAGATTAATATCATAAGTTTAAATCAGTGACGGTTTCAGTTAAAAACGATCATATTAATTAAAAATTGAGACCGACTAAATTTTCAAATTGTCGATAGAGCCGAAAAGTATGACTATTGCTAGCATAAATATTTCATGATGTTAAATGTTTTTCAAACTTGAGAATGGCAACACGCGTTGAGTGAATCACAAGTTCAATCCAAAAAAATAGTTTTATTCTCATGAAATTATATAAAATAAATAGTGGATGTGTAATTATACTTATATGAAATGGATTAAAATAATGAGTGGATAAATGTAGTCAAATGATAATTATACTCAAATTAATTAAATTAATTATTTGATAATTAGTCTCAAATTAAATTGATTAAAATAAATAGTGAAAAATTATACTCATATGAATTCAAATCAGTGACGGTTTCAGTTAAAAATCGGTAACAAGTAAATTTTTTAAACATGAGAATGGCAACACGCTTTGACCGAATCATAAATTCATTATAAAAAATAATTTTTTTCTCGTGAAATTGTTTAAAATAAGTTGTGTGTGGTCAATTAAACTTATATGAAATGGATTAAAATAATGAGTGGATAAATATAGTCAAATGAAAATTATACTAAAATGATAATTATACTAAAATGATAATTATACTCAAATTAATTAAATTAATTATTTGATAATTAAACTTTTAAATATATGCAATAAAGATAACAATAATTTAAATTTCATCATTATATAGTACCTCTAAACAAAAGTTGATTGATAAAAATAGTTTTATTAGGATACAATTATACTCATATGAAATTGATATAAATTACATCATTTTTCTAGTCCCTCTGAACAAAAGTAATATGAGTTGATTAGTTTTATTATGATGTAGTCATACTCATATGAAATCGGTTAAAATTAGTAACTACTAAATAGTATATTTAATATATCCTTCCAAAAATTGATAATAGTTGATTAAATTAATTAGTAGATAATTAAATTCATTTACAATTAACAGTAATGATACTCATTAATATTACTAAAACTTTATTAAAATAGAAACTTCAATTTTACATTGGTTTCAATTAATAGAGTGAGTTAAATGATGAAAACTAAAGTGTTTGTAAAAAATTAAAGAAATGCTGAAATAAAAGATAAGGAAAAAATGTATTTCCAAAATATTATTAGTTTCATTCACTTCAAAATTCAAGTTCATTTGTAATGGAACAGATAAAATACTAAGACATCTTGTTAAAATGAAAACATAGAAGTTTTTTTCAATTGAGAAAAATTTTATTTTTCGTTAGTTACAAAAAGGTTTGCATATGTATAATGAAAACATATGTCTATTTAAAATCAGTGAAAAATCGATATTTGAAGAAGATATTTCATTCTGTAAAGTTCTTAATTGAAGTGTTAATTCTTCTAATTGCTTAATCAACCCATTACGTTGTTCCAATTTAAGTTGGGTAAGTGAAAGATGAATTTTTCTGTGTTTAGCTAAGTCGAATTTATCAGAAAAACTTGGTCACAATCTTCACATTTGAACTGGTTGGAAAGCTCACTTTTCTTCGGAATGATATGAATTTTAAGATAATTCTTTAAGTCCATCTTTCTCTAAAACGTTTCTTCACCTTGTTCACATTTATGAAATTTTCTGTCTTTAATGTGAATTAGCAAATGCTTTCGTAAATCACATTTTTGAACAAATGTTTTCTTACACTTGTCATATTTCAAAGGCAATTTTTCTAAATAAAACTTTGTGTGTTTAACTAACACACTCGTTTTCGAAAAAGATTTACCTCATGTTTCACATTGGCACATGGTAGATGTCATGCGATGAATTATCATATGTTCCAGTAAAGAACTTTTTCGAATAAATAACATTCCAAAACGTCACACATAAAAAGTTTTTTTTTCTAAATGAATGTTCATATGTTTTAAAAACTCGTTTTTCTCGAATAATTCTGCTTTACATTTTCCACAAATGAAAGGCAATTTTAATTGTTCTGATGAAGAAGGTATACTTTTACTATTCAAAACAGACACATCTTTTATCTCCTGTTCACTCGTCTAATCTGAATTGTCCACAATAGTCGATTGTGCATCATTAATAACATCCATATTCATTTAAAAAGAAGGGGGAAAAAACTTTGCGATGACAAAAATACGGCACGTCTAATCAAAACTGTCGGAAACAGAATAATGACATGAAATGAAATCCAACTACATTTAAATAGATGTAGGTGGCACGTCAGAAAAAAAAAGAAGATCACGTGATATTTAATTAATGCACAAATTGATGTGTTCATTTAATAAAAAATAGGCAAGTGTACAAAATGAATCATTTCATAAATTAATTTCTTTTTGAATTAACCTGTTTTTATCAATAAAAGATTAACCTTAAATGCAAATACCATTAAAATGTGAGTGTTACAAAAAAAAACTGATTCATTTCTTAATTGTAAGTTAATTAAAATAGTGACCCATTAAAAAATTTTGTTTTCCTAATACAAGATAATGGAATAAAGAACCATTATGTTTTTCACATACAAAAGAAATACGGTTTATCATTACATCTATATTAGAAACAGTGCATCCTGTTTATGTACAATCAAACAACAAATACACAAAGATATGACCACAAATCTTTGAAAATTGAAGAACTGGCTAGTTTTAAGTAAAAGCTGATCCGAAAGTGACATTCTGAAGGGTTTAATTATGTATCATTTTAATGTCTTTGTGGTGCAATTTGATAACGTGATTGACTTCGAGTCCATCCAAAGGTGATTATTTTTTAACTAAAATCCCCAAAATTTGTTACAGTATAAGTAGAAAAGAAAAATTCATTAACTGCTCGAGAAAATCCTGATTTAAAAATATCATAATGCTAAAATTTCATTACTTTCCTAAAATCCAGTTTTTAAATTATCTTTTCTTTAAAATTCCAAGAAATTACAATACTTTCCCGAAGTTGAAGTTGAAATAGGCATTATTAAATCTAAGAAATTAATTAATTTCTCGAAGTACATGTTATTCAAAAATTTAAGGTTTATCTTTCATTTTTTCTAAATTCATTGGCAACAGTCTTTAATTTCGTACAATACATAATCAATTCGTACAATACAAACGTACAATTCAGTGGCAACACTATATTAATAGTTTCTCAAAGTTGAAGTAGATACTAAAATGAATAAACGTTAGCAAAACCTATTCATCTAAAATTTAAATAATTTCTCGAAGTACCTGTTATTTAAAAATATAATGTTTATTTCTCATTTTTTCTAAATTCAATGGCAACACTTTGTTAAAATTTCTTCTAAAGTAAAATCATTAACCCACTGATTTTAAAAAAGAAGTCGATACAAAACTGAAAGAAAGTAAATTCAAGTGAAAAACACTAGGGCACACCCAGCCAAATGGTTATAGAAATAACCTAGTAATGGGAAGATTGGAGGTTCGAAACCAGGCAATCAGGTAAAGAGATGTATGAACTTGTAGCAAGGGGGTAGTAATTACCTATCTTAAGTTCTAAATGAACTTTTTCTAGTTTCCAAGCAGATCCTCTTTGAAGAAATTCGAATAATGTGTAGTTTGGGGGGTTCGAAACCCGTAAGGAAAACAGTTCTAATATGGCAAACCCAACGTATACAGGACGATTCAATATTAAACTTTATTTAAGCCTTTCCACTGCAATCAGGTCTTCATCAAATGCTTTAAAACTAGGTGAGGCTACTTTTTTTTTTTTTGCTATTTTTTTATTATGACAAAGCACAACATTTCTCCTTTTTTCAAGATTCTCTAAAGTTTTTCCAAAAACAGAGTTGTTCATTAATTTTTTAAAAAATACAGCATCGTCATTAAACCCTTTCAATAAAAATACAAATTAAATTTAAAATAATGACCCTCATCTAATAATACAATTCCATTTAAATCTCAATAAAAGTAACCTACTATTTTTGGTAAAGTTCAAAACAAACGAAAAGTTAACTATGTTACAACACGTAAAAATGTTCTCATCGAAAGAGGGCATCACTATTTTAAATTTTTTAAAAAATCTAATTTTTCAAGGGGGAGGGGGGAGCAAAGGGCAGCAGCAAGGGGTATGGGGCAGCAGGTTTGTGATCCTCTCTCGTCTACTACTCGTCTACTCTCTTGTCTACTAAAAAATATCCTCTTTTTACAGTACACTTCCGACCAGAAATCAACCCCACCACCTCTTAAATTTTATCCTCTTGCTCTAACATGCCATCTCAACACGCAGGAGTCACTATTTCCTATATTGTACTCTAGTACGATATTCAGCACGTAGGATTAATCCTTAATCCTGCTTGCTGCCGGTGAACACCCACTCTTCCTCTACTAATTTGTTATAAAATTCATTTAATACATCGAATTAGTTGTAATACAGTTTATGATGAGTTATAGTGCATAGCTGCCAACTTTTACACTTTTTTGTTACCACTAAAATTTAGTAGAGATTTTCACCTTGTTTAATCGTGAGATTTCGACGATTAAATAAGGCAATATTTACTATAAAATTTTAGTGGTACAAAGAAAGCGTAAAAGTTGGCAGCGATGGTTATATATACAATACTTTATCTTGTTCCAAAAGCATTATTGGTTACACAAAACAAAAATATTTTTAAAAGGATTATTTCTTTTGCCTTTGCATCTTTTCAGCTTTCTTGGCGTTGGGAGGGGGGGGGGGGATTTTCAATTCGGAAATATTTCCATATTTCTATTGTAAGAACATTATATTTGTGTATTTCCTAATTCTACAAAATACTAAGAAAAATGTTTAAAATAAAAGATTTGAGTGGGGTTATAAATATTGCACAAAATCCTTATAAATTCAAATTTAATTAATTCATTTAAAATCCTTCTCAAATTTATTAAATGATTATGTAAATCTTCTAATGTAGTTTAAACAATTCACAAAAAATGCTTTAGAAGATAAAATTTTCATGAATTCATAATTCAGTACATAAAGGGTTAAGTTCGATTGAATAAGTTTACATCAAAAGGGAATGCGATAACAGATCAGATTCGAAACGACTCCCCTAATAGGGAAAAGGCTGATATGCATTTTATCTACGAACTGCAAATGGAAATGGCTCAGAGACTCAACGATTGTACGGAGAGGGGTATCCCACCTTGCTTTTCTTACTTATTCGTTCTTTGCTTGTGTTTGCCTCGCATAACAACATATCCAGTGCTGCCAGTGGGCTCTATTTTAAAATTCATATTTTTTGATTAGCACCACTCTTTTCGAAATTTTAAAATTCGCCTTATTTAATGACATAGTAATTAAGGCTAAAACAAGGTGAATTTTACCATTTCAAAAAAGTGGTGCCAATCAATAAATCTGAATTAAAAAAAAGTAGCCCACTGGCAACACTGAATATCTCCTTTAGCTCCCTCTAGCACCTTTGCGTTTTAATTTCGACCATACATTCTTTGATGAAAATTGTTTGTTTTGATGTGTACTATCACCTCTCAAAGTTTTGTCCATCTTTTATGCAACGCCATGCATATCTGTGTTCACTGTACCCTAAGATCGCCCCTAAACATGGCAGAAAATGTGATTTCAACTTTCTTAAAGGAAAGTAATGAAAATATTGTATCATAATGTAAAAAAAAAGATGCTGTCTATACCATAGTTGCCTACTTTTACACTTTTCCAATACCACTAAAATTTAACAGAAATTTTGCCTTATTTAATTGAAGATTTCAGTTATTAACCCTTTCCGGCGCGGAGTAATACTGTTTGTAAAATGATGAAATGATGGACTGACACCAGAATTTACAAACGAATTTATTATAAAATAAAAACTTGTTTATTTTCTGTACTTTATAAAAAGAAAATTTCAATTAAATGTTCTGGGTGCCAGAACTCTTAAAATAAGTTATTTTTTTGTGGACAGCAACCGCTAAAAGTGTTTAAATGAGGCACAATTTACTATTAAATTTTAGGGCTAAGTAAAAAGTGAAAAATTTGGTAGCTATGCTATATACATTTTTAGAATGTTCCGTGATTTTGAATTTTTATTCAAAGTTCATAATGAGTCTAAGAAACAATTTTGATACCTACTGCAAGAAATCCGTGTATACTTTTTGGAATTCTGGTTTAACCCTTTCCGGCACTGTGTGCCCGGGTCGGGATACTTAATTTTAATTCCAAACTTACAATCGGCACCAAGAATATTTCAATAAAATTTTGCATTAACTTTGAAAGTGTAAAGTAACAAGTTTTTAATTTCTAAAAAAAGTCGTATGTAAATTCCGGTGTCAGTCGATGATTTCATCATTTTACAACAAAATTTGCCTGTGTCGGAAAGGGTTAATTAAGCCCCCAAATTAGCAACAAAATCTATTAACATCAGGCCTCAGAGGGGTCTCTTTTTTGGCAACCATTGATTCCAAACAATAATCTTCGTGATAGATTTTTACAACATTTGCAAGAAAAACCTATCACAATGTCAATTTCTATAACATTTGCAAGAGAAATTTAAAATGAAAATTATTCTTTCCAAATATTCGAGGCCAAAAAGAGCCTCGATGCCTGATTATATACTTTTATATAAAAATTTAGTTTAATACAAGTTTTGTTTTTTGTTTTTTTTTTTTTTTTTTTTACTTTCAGTAGTATTAAAAACTGGATTCACAAATTTTCTGATAAAGGGCTTTTAAGTAACAAATTGAAAAAGGGGAAAAAGCTTTTTTAAAATTGGATTAATTTTTTTTAATCTAATTAATGGTTTTATTTTATAAAAAATTCTTCGTAAATTGATTCCTTTTTCAAATATTTATTCTTGCAATAGAACGCTTCTTTAAAGATCGTCCTGCCGGAATAACACAAATAATGAAAAATAATTTTTAATGTTCTCCATTCCCTTAAAAGAAAGAAATAAAAACAGTACGTAAAAAATACCCAGAGAACTTATATCTTGAAGGTACATTTTACTGAGAATTATTTGCCTCAATGCCTTTGTGTGACGTATCAATGAGAAGGAAAATATATCAAAATAAGTTTAAAATAGATCTACATGTTCGAAAATATGTTTATATGAAAAATAAAAAAAGACAGAGCGGATATATGGAAAATAAAATTTTAAATAAACTGAAAATTCAAATCGAAGACTTCTCCCCTCACCCCGTTGTCACATGGTTCGCAGAAAGAATGTGTGGAAGGCAGAATTTTTTGAAAAGCCGACGATATGTAAATTTCTTTTTCACTGTCTAGAGCTTTATTTGCTTTCTGAAAAATATATTCAATTTGAGATATTCGATTGTGCATCTGTTACTGTGTCTTTTCTTGTGCGAAACGATTGAACGTATTTTGTGACTAATCAGACATTTGACGTATTAATTTGCATAAAATAAACTCGCCCTTTTGGGAATGAAATTCCTTTTTATCCTTTTAAATTGTTAAATTCCTAGGATATACGAAAAAAAATTGTTGTGTACGAATGAAGTGTGAAAAATTTTTAACCTCACCCTCAAAGGACGTTACAGCTACATTGACACATTAGAATTTCTCTACGTATTCATCACCTATATATAAGATGTTTTCTAAAAAATATGGTTCGCGTCCAGCTCTGGTAAATGAGCCTTCCGATAATCAGGGCTGAAAACAATTTTTTTTTAAGAAAAAAATTCGTAGTAGGTTTTTGTAACAATTGAAAAAAAAAAGAAAAACGCTTTTCGGAGGTAAGTTTCTAAGAAATTTATAAAATAGATTTTCTTCGAAAAAAAGTGGTGTTCAAAAAACGGACCGAGTGGGACCCCTGGATAATGAATCTCAAAGGAAATACACTAAATGATCTATCTCGAACTGGGGGCCTCAAGCTATGCTCTTGTGGTTCTCTTAGATTAACCCCTTATTTCTCGCTCCCGTAATATTCACGGGATGTGTTTTTTATTCAGCTTGTTTGATTACCACCAGTTTTATAAAATAATGTAATTGGCTTTGTTATGGTATCTTTTTTTTTTTTTACCTGCCCATTAAATAAGCTGAATATTTCTTTCTCAAAAACAAAAATGGTGCCAATAAGCAATTTGAATTTTTAAACCGTAATTTTATGCGACCGTTAAGGAGTTTAAAAAAAAGAGAACTACAACTGATTTGTGTATCACACACTATAGATGAAAATAATTAACACATGGTAATCCGCAATTGAACCGTAGAAATTTCTGATTTATAAACGTGGTCCTGACTTGAAAAATATTTGAAACATGCTCCACTGTAATATTGTGAAATCGCAAACTGCACCGTTTTAAATTTCCCCAAACCAAATGGTATCGTATGAACAGAAAAGCATATGCTTTCTGGAGATGCTGCAAAATTTATGACTGTGTTTCGTTTTAAGTCACTATTCTATCTCACTAACTTCTCCATCTGAGAGCGCATTTTTCTCCTTTCTGTAAAAAAAAAAAAAAAGAATTCAGGAATAAATAAAATATTCAATCATAATAACAGCTAAATTTAAGGAATATTGAACCGAACATGAAGAAAATATATGACCCTTTCAGGAGGGGCCTGATCATCCAAAAGGACCGTGAAGCACAAGCTTCCCATCTAAAATTTAAGAGGGCCCCCAAAAGGGCTGTGAAATGATCCTCTGATTCCCATTTTCATTTTTGTATGGTGCATTTTAATTTTTTCTTTGGAAAAGAAAGTTTGCCTAATATAAAAGAAAATCCACATACTGCTTTAGGAAACATTTTTAATCAGGAAATATCAATGTGAACAATAGGATGTTAATCATATTGTATCCTGGTGCGCTGATAAGAAATGACTTGGGTAATTGAGCACACAGCTACTATAACTACTAAAACTGTCTGTAATACTTACAGGGAAGAAAAACTGTTCAATGAAATACACTATATTGCCATTAATGACCGGCAATTTTCAATTTTAGACATTTTGTCGAATATTTAAAAATATACTTGTCAGATTCTTCTGGAATTTCAGGATTAAAAATAATAGGTATGACCTCATATTTAGCAGTTTCGATTTGATAAGGGCGACAATTAGGGGGCCAACAAAAAATCAAAGAAAAAAATAATACTTGGGATCACCCTGTAAAATAAAATGCACGAAATGATCTATCGCTACCGAAGATAAATAAACAGACATTTTGCAATATGTGTATTCTTTTGTGTAAGAATAGCACGTATATTAATAGAGATATAGCGATTTATTTTTAAAAAAATTAAAAAATTCTTGCATCTTTTTTGCTTATAACGTACAGGGTTTTCAACCAAATTTAACGCCGATTTCAGAAAAATTGACAAAATGTAGTAGAAACAATATAGTGCAATTGGAATATAAATATATTAAATATTTTAGGAAATATGAGCAGTTGTATGAAATAATTTTTATCTGCGCATGCGCGAGCGATAACAAGGGTCATTTTACATAATTTAATAGTCAACTCTATGGAGCAACTTATAATAAAAAAATCTAGTCAAATATCGTAAAAATTCAGAAAGATATCGGCGTTAGAGTGAGCAAATTTTTAGTTGTTCTCTAAAAGAAGCTGAATGATAAGGGATTTTACACAAATTGTCATTTTTTATTAACTGACTTTCAGAAAAAAGTTAGTATTTAGTGACTATCAACGAGTAGATTTGGAAAAAATGCTTCGATTTTGATACTTCTTTCGTTCTGGTGGTTATCAGAGAAGAACTAAAGCATCAATAAAAGATGAAAATTTAAAAAAAAATTTTATTAAAAATGACAATTTTTTGTAAAATCCCTTATCATTCAGCTGCTTTTAGAGAACTACTAAAAATTTGCTCACTCTAACGGCGATATCTTTCTGAATTTTTACGATATTTGACTAGATTTTTTTTAATAAGATGCTCCATGGAGTTGACTATTAAATTATGTAAAATGATCCTTGTTATCGTTCGCGCATGCGCAGATAAAAATTATTTCATACAACTGCTCATATTTCCTATAATATTTAATATATTTATATTCCAATTGCACTGTATTGTTTCTACTATATTTTGTCACTTTTTCTGAAATCGGCGTTAAATTTGGTTGAAAACCCTGTATGTTATAAGCAAAAAACATGCAAGAATTTTTTATTTTTTTTAAATAAATCGCTATATCTCTATTAACATACGTGCTATTCTTACACAAAAGAATACACATATTGCACAATGTCTGTTTATTTATATTCGGTAGCAATAAATCATTTCGTGCATTTTATTTTACAGGGTGATCCCAAGTATTATTTTTTTTCTTTGATTTTTTGTTGGCTCCCTAATTGTCCCCCTTATCAAATCGACATTGCTAAATATGAGGTCATACCTGTTCTTTTTAATCCTGAAATTCCAGAATAATCTGACAAGTATATTTCTAAATATTCGACAAAATGTCTAAAACTGAAAATTGCCGGTCATTAATGGCAATATAGTGTATACATATACCGGGTGTCCCAAAAAGGACTGACTGATTTTAAAATTCAATAACTTGCAAACGGTGACAGATATTTAAAAAATTCTTGCAGGAGGTTTTTACATAAGGTCAAAAGTTTTATTACAGTGATTTTCAATTTTAGTTCGATTTACAAACAATAGATGGCGCTGTAAGCAATAGTCGCTAAATTCAGGCTCGATTTTTGGTACTTCGTGGCCCGGATAATACATTTCCATCTCCTTTTTCTGCATGGAACAAGATAAATGACCAAAAATCGAGCCTGTATTTAGCGACTATTGCTTACAGCGCCATCTATTGTTTGTAAATCGAACTAAAATTGAAAATCACTGTAATAAAACTTTTGACCTTATGCATAACCCTCCTGCAAGAATTTTTTAAATATCTGTCACCGTTTGCAAGTTATTGAATTTTAAAATCAGTCAGTCCTTTTTGGGACACCCGGTATATACACAAGCACACATATATAGCAATAATTCTGATGCCAGCGTAGAATGTAGCTCTAAACATGCAGATTAATTATATTTTCGAAAACAAAATTGAAGAAGGTGAAAAGAAAATTGCGTCTTGAATCGAACCAAGAACATTTAGCTAACCGTACCAACGCTCTGGTTGAGCGTTGAACTATCTTTGAACTATCCCTGTTGAGTTGAACTTTGAAACTATACCTGACAAGTTGGGCACAGGCTTTTTACCATAAGGAAGTATTTAATTAAGACATTGGTGTCAGTGTAAAAGACAGCTCTAAACATAAAAGAAGTTGTTTCATCATCTTCAATTTAAATTTCGAAAGAGATGTAATTATTCTGTGTACTTCGAGCTGTCTTCTACACTGGCATCAAGATTAATGGTACATATTTTGTCGTCTCAATTTTATAGGAACAAAAACTACGTATAGGAATTTAATCGTTTTTTCTAGCGATATACTTCACAAGCTTTTCGTCTGTTAACCCTTTCAGGGGCAGAAGAATTCTGTTCGTAAAAGGATGAAATACTTGACTGACACCAGAATATTCAAACGAATTTCTTAGAAAATAAAAACCCGCTAATTTGCACTTTCATTACAAAAGCAAAATTTTATTAAAATATTCTTGGTGCCACTTGTCAGTTTTGGAATTAAAATTACGTGGCTAGACGGTCTAGCCACCGCTCTTGAAAGGATTAATGATTCAAAGTATAAACTAATATATATACCTGGTGTCCCAAAAATGACTGATGGAGTTTAAAATTCAATAACTTGCAAACGGTGCCAGATATTAAAAAATTCTTGCAGGAATGTTATGTATGATGTCAGAAATATTTTTTACAGCAATTCTTGATTTTAGTTCGACTTTCACACAATAGATGGCGCTGAGAGCAATAGGTGCCCAGCCCAGACCCTATTTTTGGTACTTCGGGATCCATTCAATGCATATTAATCTCCTTTTTTCGCATGGAAGAAGAGAGAGGCCGAAAAATTGAGCCTGGATTTAGCTGTTATTGCTTTCAGCGCCATCTATCGATGCTATTTGTAACTAAAACTGAGAATCGCAGCATAAAAACTCCTGACATCTTGCATAACACTCCTGCAAGAATTTTTTTAATATCTGCCACTGAATTAAGTTATTGAATTTTAAAATCCATCAGTCATTTTTGGGACACCCGGTATATATATGTGTGTGTGTAACTTATATAGTTTTGAGCTACCTTGTGCGGTGGCATCAAGGTCCTAATTAAACGTTTTATTATGGTAAAATAAAATGCTGGTCATCTAGACTGGGTTAGTTCAGTTGTACAGCACTGATACGATTAGCCAAAGGTTCCTGGTTCAAGTCCTGGAACAGTAGTCTTTGCCCCTTCTTCAATTTCGAATAAATATCCATATATGGCAGTGGCAAATCCTGCTACCCAATCTAAGCATGCCCTTTCCCACAAGTTTTTCCGTACAGTTTTCATCGCCCTTTTTAATCGTAAAAACATCCTAGAAAAATTACTAGACATTAGTAGTAGAAAAAGGCGTGCCCCGTTTCAATAGGGGTATTCGCCCCTAAGTTTCCATACATAGGAAAAAGAAACATTTTTCTGTCTTTCATTTTATTCATACATAAACATTTTAAAATGTGATTGCAATCATGCGATTGCTTCCTGGCACGGCGATCAGTTTAAGTTCAATTCGTTGACTTTTATTCAAACGCAGTTTTTAGGGTACCTGTAATATAAACATATATATATAATATATTTTTAATTTCTATACATTTTCAATTTACTTATTCCCACATTAAAATAGTATTTCTTTACTTTTCCTAGCTTAAAATTAAATTGTTTCTACGCCTGGTGTCTTAGCTTTTCCGTATCAAAATTTATTCCATTTTAGAATATTTTATTTCTATAATATGCCTTGCTTTCATATTTAAAGGGACGCGTTCTGGGATTTTTCGAGCCGATTTCAGTGACTTATTTCATAAATTTTTCCATGCGCCATTAAAGATTTCCGGCAAGTGCGTTGGTTGACCGACGCATTTCGTGGCTTTGTGTTTTTACGCATTCACCGGTAAAAGCTAATGCACGCACTCAGAGAGCGATTTTTGTTGTTTTTTCTTGTTATTTAGACCTCCACAGCCATCAGCGAGATCTGGAATATCTTTTTATGCTTGTTATGAAGACATTATAGAATTATGGAGAAATTATGAATTTTATAGCGATGGTATTTAAAATATTTTAATGTATTGAAATTTTCATGTGAGTGAGAGTATTCCCGTCATAGTAGGAGAGCTGTTGAACATTTTTGAGTAGGTATTTGAGGCACCCTGAAAATTTGTGCAACACTTCTTTTGTAATGCCTGAATACAAAATCGAATGTCTGGCTGAAGGATCGTGGCCCAAAAACTGTGCCAGACACGTGTCTGGCACAGATTTTGGGCCGACTAAAGTGTCTGTCATTTTCAAAATATTTTTTTCTAAGTATAAATATTATTCTGTCTCAATCTCAGCGGGCCTCAAATACATTTTTTGGGTAGTCAAAAAATGGCACTTGACACGTGTCTGGCACAGTTTTTGGGCCGACTAAAGTGTCTGCCGTTTTCAAAATATTTTTTTCTAAGTATAAATATTATTCTGTCTCAATCTCCGCGTGCCTCAAATACCTTTTTTGGGCAGTCAAAAAATGGCACTTGACACGTGTCTGGCACAGTTTTTGGGCCACGATCCTTCAGCCAGACATTCGATTTTGTATTCAGCCATTACAAAAGAAGTGTTGCACAAATTTTCAGGGTGCCTCAAATACCTTCCCTAAAATGTTTAACAGCTCTTGGACTATCAAACGTGTAGATGTGATTACTATAATAAATAACATGAAATGGACTGTCTGATTTTTTATGGGTTGGGTTGGGTTGATTTTTGACGGCCAATTATCTTCACGAGGGATATAGGCCCGGGGGGAGTGCCCTCCGTAGGAGTCTTTCTAAGGGAACCTAATCCGTATTAACGCATGGAAGATCCACGGCTCGAAGAAAACCACGAAAACTCCGAACGATTAGGCCGACGGGCGCGATTGGGATCGAACCCAGCACCTCCCGTCTACCAGCTTCGAGAGCAGAACCTCTCGGCCACTGGTGGGGCGATTTTTTATGGAGTTGGGGAAATTTATTGGAGATCATATCTTGGGCTTGCGACTTGACTCAATGGTTGCTTCAAGTATCTTCAACTATGAAAAAACTGCTTTCTTTAAGTAAAACTCCATTTCTTATAAAACAAAAGCATTGAAACAGATCGCAATAGCTGTATCAAGTTTCAATAAACTGTCGTATCTTTTAGTTCATTAAATTAACTACACTATAAAAGTACACAAATAAAAATCTTTTTAAACTTTAACTACAACAAGCATAGGAGTTTACGGCTGGGAAATAGAAAACTTACTTTTGGGTGGGAGGGGAGGGGGGTATTACAAAGTTTCACTTTATTTTTTCTTAGCACCACAAATAGCTGAAAAAGAAAATTAACTAGTACAATAGGCTTGCAATATGCTTCCATCTTGTACTCGTGGAACTATAAATAAAGAGGAATTGACATACCTTAATATCGAAAAGTAAGAAAGCACGATTTACTTGACGGTTTGACGGTCGGTATCTGTTGCTTAGCGGTGTGACTTTTGGTGCTTTGGCTTGTCTGGCTGCATCGTATTTTGTTGCGGCATCGCCCCCTTGGTGCAGATGTTTCCTTGAATTTCGGACTCGTCAAAACATTCCGGGACACAGTATCATGCCTCAGCAGAGACTTTACGAATTTCTTTGGTGCAGTGGACCTTGTGTCTCCCTTGCTCAGCTGTTTCGTCTGACGGATTGTTGTAGTAATGGTTGAGCGTCACTTGGTGTCTTCGGGCACGGGGGGTCGCTACACGATCTCCTTTGCAAGACCGCATGGAGCCACTCGGCTCTGGATCTGGATCGGGGAACTATTTAGTTTATATCGTCATGTCGTCAAAATGGTGACGCTTCAACTGTAACCGGTTCGTAGGAGCTGATTAGTGCCGGGGAAAACTTCCATCAGTAAATTTCATTAGAAAATATCTTATTAGATGTCTTATTCATGTAAAATTCTGTCATAATTAAAATAAAAATACCTATTCGTTCTTACTGGTTGAAGTTTTCTCTGGAGGTATTCAGGCCCTGTGTTTCCGTCATGTTGTGACAACATAACAATCCTCCTGTCAATGTCTGAGAAAGATATTATCCGCCGAGGCAAACTTCCACCAGTAAAAACGGTTAGAAATTTTTGCCTTATTTGTAACAGAATAGACGCTATAACTAACGCTTAGTGTTTACACTTTCAAACAATAAATTCGATGGCAGCGCCGCCTAAAAAAATATAACTTTTTTATACATTCTAAAGTAATACCGGTATACGCGATTTCCACTTCTAGACACAGTACCGGCGGTAATCAGGGCCTGTTGATCCGATGTAAACAAACAACCGCCATCTTAAGACTACTTCCTCAGTTACTTCACTCGCAAGTGCTAGACACTACACTATATGTCTCTACCTATTTATTGATAGCTACAGTCTTGTGCTTATCAGGAAAAAAGATTTTCCTTTAAAATAAAGGCAGTTGTTTAAATTGCTAGTATAGTCAAACATCCCCCGATTCCCCTATATGTTTAAACTATTTAAAAATACGAAAGAACAATTGAATTTTTTCATATATTAACATTAATTACTTTTTTCACTTGCATCTAGTAATAACGTCGATTTTTCCAGTATAAATAATTTTTGTATCATAAACATTTTTATAATAATTATGTACAATGTTTTATTAATCTTTTTGGGGAAATGTATTTTTACCACTTGCTTTAAGAAAAGTAACATCCTCAATTCTTGATTTATATGTATTTAGGTTTTTTTTTTGTTTCTTTTTCTTTTTTTCAAGTCAATTAAGATTAGCAACTTTTCTACCACCAATTAAGAGAGCAATAAACTAACGAACCTATCCTTTCAATGAAAGCATAAGTCTCAGACAACTAAGCATGCGTGTTGAATAGCTTATTTGATACTAATTAGCTTTCAGCATACCCAAGAAAAAGAAATATCAACTTAGCTTCTATTCAATAAATTTCCTAATTTGTTTTTCTCTTCTTGATTAGAGTCTCAGAGAACTTAAGTCGAATAAAGTAATTTATAAGAGAAAAATAAAAGAAATTCGTTTACCTACCGACTTTTGTGCTTTTAAAGAAAATTAACCTCAAATACTTATGGTGAAATTATACATGTGCCTGATCATATAGAAATATTTATACAAATAATTAAATATAATCTTTGATTTCTTGCAAAATTAGTGACAACGTTAATTACTTTTTTCTCTTGAATCTAATTACAACATCAAATTTTCTAGCATAACTAATATTTATATCATAAAATTTGTTCGTTGCAGCTTCTACGCTGCTAAAGACAGTGAAGCCCCTGCCCTAGGTTCGTTTGGCAATACTTTCCATTAAAAATACATAATCGTCGAAATCCTAGGTTTGTTTTCAAAGACAGACCATAGTCCTCCCAACGTACACTGCCGAAGACCATGGGACTCCCGAACCGAGACTCGTTTAGAATGATTTTCCGTTCAAAAATACAAATTCATGGGAATTCGAGTTAAAAATATAAAATCATACAAATTCGCGGTTCGCTTACAAAACCAAAGCGGAGCGTACCTAACAGTCCCAGTACACGCTTCCGAAGGCAGTAGGGCCCCAACACTCGGTTTGTTTGGAAAGATTTCGTTTTGAAATATAAATTCATAAAAGAACGGGTTTCATTTGCATAAACATATTGGAGCGTCCGTTGTACGCCAGGATGTGCGCTGCCGAAGGCAATGGACCCCAAACACTATGTTTGTATAACTCGAGGTTCGTTAAGAAATATATATATATACATATATATAGATATTCATTTGATTCGAGGTTATATAGATATAGATAAGGGAAGGAAGGGTAAAGTGGCCACTCTAAGGTTTGGTGAATTTTTATTATACCTTTTTAATTAGTAAAGTTCTAGAAACAAATACCAATAGTAACTATAACAACTTTAGATTTAATTGCTATTTCACTTTCTTTTTAAAAAAATTATTTTTAAATGTAGACGTTACTTTAAAAGAAAAACTATAAAATGGCCACTTTGTCCGCCTAGGCTGGGTAAAGTGGCCAGCATAGGTAAATGAACAAATCACATTGATACAGGTTTTATATTTAATCAACACAAGCTAAAATAACACACATTAAGAATAACTTTATGTTTTGTATTATTTTAAGTATTAACCCTTTCAGGGGCAAGGTACTTGTATTCGTAAGTTGTTGAAATAATTTAATGACACCAGTATTTACAAGAGAAACTATTTAAAAGCAAGTAAAAGTATATATTCGCGTACTTGATAACGGTGAAATTTTCCTTATAAAATTCCGGTGCCAATGTGACGATTAGGGATTAAAATTATGTGATGCCGTGACGGCATCCCCGCCCTTCAAGGGGTTAACTCTTTACAAGATAAAGCAAACAGTAATGAATATCAATATGGCAGATGGGGGAATACAAGACGTCTCCAGCAGACATGCAGACTGCAGATGGCGAGAGTAAGCCTTTCTCTACAGAAGTTATTACCCCGAGCTGTCTTCTACCTTTAAAAGAAAATACTTTTGAATAATATTTTGTTATGAACAATAACAATGAATAAGAAATTGTTCCTCGGCAAATTAGCCATCAGGCCATTTTGTCCGTTCTCTTTGTGGCCACTTTGCCCGGAATGATGTCATTACAAAAACTGTGGCTTAGCATCTAATCTGCATGACTTAGAGCTTTCAAACACACATCATTTAAAAGGTTATTTTATACCAATCAAACAGCATATGAGCAAATAATTATACCACTACATATTATTTAGCTATAATCAAGAATTGCACCGCTTGCCTAAAATCAAAAATACGAATAAACAATAAAATAAGTTCAGAACTAGGAAAATTTAGCCTGCCGCTTCAAAGTCACAGACAATACTACCACAGGGGTGCCACAGGCGACTATTTTTTTTTAATTCTATCTCGCACCAGTTTTTAATAACAAAAAAGTTTTACAGACACTTTAACAACTTCTGCAAAAGAAATATATTGCAACATTTATTTTCTTAAAATAGTGGTGAGAATAGAATATAAAAATAGTCGCCTGTGGCAGCCCTGTACCGGCATCTGTGTCGACTGTTTCGCCCAGTTCCTGCGTGGCGCAGGCAGTATACAACGGAAAAAACTCAAATGGCGACGGCTAGTTTACCCGTCCTTTCCCTATTCGTTTGATTCAAAATCTTTTATATTCGAGGTTTGTTTGGGAAAACCGACCAACGCACAGTGGAGTATTTGACCCGAAATCCTGGTCAAAAATATTTTTCGATGTAAATATAGTCCGATTGGCTTGAAATTCTTAGATGTTATTGGGTATCACTATGGCATGTTTGGTATTGTAAATGAAGACTGTGGCCTTTACGGTTCATTTACAGAGACACCCAAAATAATTCCCTTACATTATAGTCTATGGGGAAAAATCATTAGCTCTGTATTTTAATGATATCACACTTTTAAACGTACTGAAATTTATATACATCACTAAGGTGTATTAAGGCACTTATTGTAGAATATGGTGTGCGTGGAATATATAGTTCATTTACAGGGACACACAAAAGAATATGGCTGAAGAATAAATTTAACTATTGAAGTCTATGACCAATAACTGCTGGAAGGGCTTTTGTAGTTTTGATAGACCTTTTTAAATAGAATAATTTTTTTTAAATATTACTTGGTTTGGATATATTCTATAGATCATATAAAGGGCTGCATAAAAGTTCTCAAGTACATTTTCGTTTATTCACGGAAATGGCTGAATGGACATTTTGAACTGTGCTATGCGTTTCACTGAACTAACTTTTAGCATACTATGAAGTATACATACAAATCCATAGCTTAGTTTAATATATATCTTAAAAGCTGACGAAGTGTAAGTAAGATTTTAATACTTCACATAATAATAAATTTACATTTTATAAATATTTTGACAATTAAGAAAAAAACGAGTCATCATTTATGAAGAGCACAAAGAAAAAAGAAGTTAAAATATTAATTTACTAAGTAGATATTTTAAAAATACGAATAAATCACATGCTAATTGACTTAACATTACCGAAGGGAGTTTGGAAGTTGAGCTACTTGTAACCTTAACTATTTACAGTTTTTAAGAGGAAAGTAATTGTTGATAGGTTTGTCTTATTCACTATTAATGTTTAATTAAATGTATTTAATTTTACTATATATAAAACTTATTATTTACATTTAATAATTCTTATTACATTTAAATTACATTTAATAATAATTATTGCATTTAATTTATGTTTAATAGTGTTATATTTAGTAGTAGGTTCAGTAAAGTGGAGTCTATATAATATAGATTGCTAGTTTTTGAATATATTTAATATATTACCAGTTTCAAAATGATTCTTTAGAACTCTTCATCTTCTTCATCATTCTCTTCTTGACTTTTATCAGGACTACCATCAGACCTTGTTGGAAGAAGAAGTTGTAGGGTCTCGCTACTGTATGGCTTGCTCTTTTTAGTTGATAAACGGAGTTATTAGAAAATATGAAGTTGCTCATTTTCACATACATTATAAAAGGAAATTTTTAATTAAATTTTCTTGGTGCCGTTTGTCAGTTTTGGAATTAAAATTAGGTGTCCCTTTTTAAGGACACCGCCCTGGAAAAGGTTAATTCCCTCCTTTCTCTCCTTATATTACACACATGAGCCCCAATAACTAATTAGGGAACCCTTTTTCAATAAATAAGTACATACAATTTGAAGGCGATCGGATATTTCTATCAAAAGATATCGAATTGCGTGCATATGTACGTACCTACACACGCACATATGTACGTACGTACATACAGACAGACAGAATATGTAGGTGCAAAAGCTCTGCGGTAATATCCTGTGAGCTAAAAACCTGCAATACGACGGTAAATATATAGTTCTTATCTCTTCAACTTGGTGGTCGCAAAACAGAGCATTTAAATAGTCATGCCGAAAAAAAAATTATAAAAAAATGGCAACAATATGCGGAAGATGTTTTTGCAGAAATTGACACTCAAAACTATAACTAATACGATTATAATTCAAACATGGCGGGGCAAAGCGCGGCACATATTTAAAAAGCTTTCGATATGTATAAATTAGAGACAAAAACGCTTTAAAAATAACCTTTTTACACATTTAATTTTTTTTATTACCTTAAAATCGAAACTGCTTAAATTAATACATAGTTTAACATTAAGCTCTGACCTTTGTTAAACACGTAAGCCCTGTTTAGTTTCAATTCAACAATTCATTGAGCCACAAAAAAATTATATTTAAACATAACAACAATGCCAAAAAACAACAAAAAACCTCGTCTTCTAAGAAAGAAACTTCCTCTTCAGCTGGGGCCAGGAGCCACCGGATATAACTCAAGTTCCTAAAATAGACATAGGTCGATGCAACAATTAGTTAGCTATTAAAAAACATGATTTTTACAATTGTTGACGAAATTTTAATTTTTGCATTTTTGGCCAGGTTTTTGGGTCAAATACTCCACTGTGCAACGCCGCGATCGAAGCCTGTTCGTATTTCATAAATATTTTGGGGAAATTGTATTTTTACCACTTGCTTTACGAAAGTTTACATTATCAATTTTTGACATGCATAATTAGCTCTCTCAATTCAATTAAGTTTAACAGATTTTTTATTACCAATTAACCCTTTGATTACGGGTCGAGACATATACGTCCTAGTGGGCTACTTTTACCCGACTGTCAAGAAGGGTTATGTGTTTCACGCGTATCTGAGTATGTGGACTTCTTTATATCCTCGAAACATCCAAACGGCTGGATGGATTTTAATAAATGAGGTCTCTATCGATTCGTCTTAACCGTCCGACAATTATAGGCTAGGTTTTGTTATTATAAATTCAAAAGGGAGGCCGTAAAATACAAAATGGCAGTAGATACGAAAAAAAAATTTACGCACCCTATTGAGTGGCATATCATTGGATAGGTCTTTGAAAATGAAGACGATGTTTCATTGACTATTTTACAGTCAGATGCTCCGTTTAAATATTACACAGCCTGGAAGTTGTATAGGTAGTGTAGAGAAAAAGCTTATCTACACAGATTGCATCTTCATATTAAAAGATAAACAGTGAACTGAAAGCATACATTCTAAACAACACAGCCATAATTCACATTCCGAACGCACACAAGAATGCAACCAATCATCTGCGTTTTCACAGGAATAGCAAGGCTTCGCAGAGGGAGACGTGACAGATGAATCTCCCTTTCCCTCTTCCGAAGTCAGACCAGGGAAGCAGTAGAAGGAGAATGATTTTTTCTCCCTAGTCTCTTGCAACGGTGGTTTTGGCAACGATTGCTTGAGCGGGAATACGAGTTGGTTAGCCGCGCACAGCGAGGAGATAGAAATATCTCTTTGCTGTGGCGTTGGCGTCTGTTTTTTATTCAAGATAGCAAGTAAATTTTTAAATGTGTTGAAAAACATCAAATTTGTGAGGTGGTGTGCCAAGATGAAAATTTTGTGCAGAGAAATATGAAGTAAAAATGTGCCAAAATACTTTAAAGTTGCAGTGGTGTACGAAGAAGACATAGTGTTGTGCGAAAATTGTTAGCTTTCGATCGTGTTCAAGAAGATTCAAGTTGTTCTATATTGTGCTAAAAAGTTCAAGTACCGTGTTTTCAAAATCCAAGTCCAGTGGTATATAGTAAATATAAAAATATGAAGATCCATAGATTAATTCTCTGAGGTTGCAATTGTCTATCTGAGATTGCGATTGTCTAGTGTAACAAGTAAATGCATACCATGTGCTAAAAAATACAAAGGGATCTTGCATAAGTCACTGTTTGTGAAAGAAATCAAACACAAAAAACATGGTTGCAATCTGAATCTTAGTGATGATATGAGATAGAATTCTCATAATGGTCAGTGAAAATCACATGGGCAGAAAGGCCTAGATCAGCTTTTTTTTTAACTATCATGATAGTTATTTAATTATTTATTCATTAGTGTGCTTTTTATATTTATTGTATTTATTTATATATCAATACATATTCAAGAAATATTTTTATGTGTTTAAATTTATCTATTTATTTAAGTCTTGCTGCCATAATAAATAATCCAGTAAATTGTATATTTATGTTTTATTATTTATGTGTTATCTCTTTTAATATTAAGTGATGGGTTAATAATTCTAATTCTTTATCTATTCCAAATTCATAACGCAATGATCTTATTATTATTAATTACTTTCCACTATACTTGTTCTGATTAATAGCTATCTATCATGATTAACATATCTTATAATCTATCATAATTACCTTTTCCCCTACAGGTAGAATCTCTAGTTTTACTGCAACTCTAACCATCATAGACATCTATAAGCCTCATCAAAACGGTATTTATAGATAGGACTAACAATTAAACACAACTTAAAAGTCATTAATACAAGTAAATAAAAAAATAGCTAAGTAATATAAAAATTAGTTTAACATTGATGAGAAATAATTAATTATTTCGCTTCATACGCAGTCGGGTTTTTTGATTTTTTAAATTTAATTTGTTTATTTTATTATGTCAGTATCGAAACAAATGATAGTAACCAATAAATTAACCCATTAAAGACTAACGTTACATTTTCGCAAAATTAAGTTTGTGATTTTTTATTTTATTGTGAATATTTTTTTCAACAAATTGATTATTCCACATGGTATATATGACTTTTATTTTCAAGAAAAAAAATGTTAATTGATTCGAGTTGTAAAAAATTTGAAATATGAATGAAATAGTACGGAATGTTTTGAAAAATTTTATCGATAAATTTCGGATTGTGTTCATAGATGCATTTAAAGAATGAAATCAAATTCAGCAATTCAAGATACGGATATTATAGCTAGCTATGTGTAGTAAATGTGATGTACCGCTACATAGTAAATGCTTTAAAACTTTTCATATGGCAAAAATGTAGTTGATTTGAACTCACATTCCCCGTGGCAGAATGAGCGCGACACCGCGACGAGCGTCGCAGACGTTTTAGGGCTTCTGCAAACTATAAACATATAATACACATACACAGCGGGAAAGAAGAAGAAAAAAAAACGAGGGGAAAGCGATGTTTTTATGAAAAGCCAAACAGAATTCAGTAAGTGAGAACGGGTGTATGGCAGGGATAATTCAACTCTGAATTTTCTGAAAATAAATCGGTCATCGGTCCGAACATTCGGAAATAAAAAAGAAATCACTGAAAAATATCGCGAAATATGACAACTGATTGCAAAAAGAAAAAGCCTTTTTCGTCAATCATTCGCAGAAAAAATCGCCAATTTCGCCAAAGGATCGTGGGGAAAAAAGCGAATTTCGGATTGCGGAAAAAAACGCGGATTGCAGCAAACCACAGCGGAAAAACTAGGATTTTGGCAAAGGATCACGGAAATATCTCGAATTTCGTCAAAGGATTGCAAAAAAACGCAGATTTCTTCAGAGAATTGCGTAAAAAAGGTCAATCTAAAAAAACCGCAGATTTCGTCAAATAATTGCGAAAAAACCGTAGATTTTGTGAAATAATCTCGGAAAATCGCGAAATTCGTCAAAGGATCGCGTAAAAAATGCGGATTTTGTCAAAAGATTGCAGGAAAACGCGAATTTCGCAAAGGATCTAGGGAAAACATGAATTTTATCAAAGGATTGCGGTAAAACGCGAATTTCGTCAAAAGGTTGCAGTGAAAATGCAAATTTCGTCATAAAATCGCGGTGAAAACGCGAATTACTTCAAATGATCGCAAAAAAAAATGTGCATTTCGTCAAAGGATCGCGGAAAAAGCGCGAATTTCCTAAAAGACTCTCGATAAAAAACGCCAATTTCATCAAAGACTTGCGTAAAAAATGCAATTTTCGCGGAATGATCGCGGAAAGAACGTGAATTTCATCTAAGTGTCGTTGAAAAAATGTGAATTTAGTTGAAGGATCGCAGAAAAACATGCAAATTTTGTAAAATGATCGCAGAAAAAATGCGAATTTCGTCATAGGATCGCAAAAATAACGTAAATATCGTAAAAAGATCGCGGTAAAAATGCGAATTTCGTCAAATGATTGCAGAAAAAATGCGGTTTCATCAAAATATCGCGGAAAAAACGTAAAGTTCGCGAATGACTCGCATAAAAAAGGCCGTCAAAGAATTGCATATAAAACACATTTTGAGAAATGATCGCGGAAGTAACGCGAAATTCGTCTAAGGGCCCTTGAGAAAAAGAAAGTTTAGTCGAAGGATCGCAAAAAAATGGAAATTTTGTAAAATGATCGCGGAAAAAAGCGAATTTTGCCTAAGGGACATTGAAAAAATTTGAATTTCGTCACAGGACCGCGGAAATAAGGTGAATTTTGTCAAAAGATCGCGAAAAAAAGCAAATTTCTTCAAAGGATCAAGAGAAAACAAGAATTTCTATAAAAGATCGTGAAAAAAAGTGAATTTCATAAAAGGGTAGCATAAGAAACACAGCGGTCTCTTTAGAAAACAGCTGATACACAAACATCTAGTTTTATTATTATAGATATATTCAATCTAAAATAATATATACTGAACTAACTTTTGAAAAATCAGGTTACCCGAACCCAACCAAACACAGAATTAACCCGACCTGCAATAAAAGTAATTAGCGCTTGGGGTGAATCCCCCCTCCCCTTCTGCTGTAACATTTCAGGAAATATTTTTTATATATAGCACATTGCAGGCTATTTTTGAAAATATTATTAACGTTGCAGACACTTGAAGATAGTTCTGCCACTGGGCTGACATTGCGCTTTCGCAACATTATCATATCTCACATAAATATAAAATTGGAATATCGCTTTTTTTTTCTCTTAATTAGTCAATGTGTAAAATAAAATTTTATTTCATTTATGTCTAGTATAAGAAGGTACTTTCCTTAACACTAGAACCGCGGTGATGGGTCAATTTGAACCGTACACTGTAAAAAAAAAACGGACTAAAAAACGAAAATACTACAGGCAATCTAGACGCCAGTACTATTTCCGTTTTTTTACGGGAATTTTTACCCATAAATTACAGAAAATTTTCCGTTTTTCTGATTAAAAACGGAAATTTTTCTGTAATTTATGGGTAATAATTCCCGTAAAAAAACGGAAATGGTACTGGCGTCTAGATTGCCAGTAGTATTTCCGTTTTTTAGTCCGTTTTTGTTTTTTTTTTTTTTTTTCTCACAGTGTACTTAATGAATAGACGTCGATTCGAACGAGAAAACTCTTTATACAATAAGTTAATTATTAGCTGCACAAAAAATTTTAAATATATAAGTTGAAAGGTTTTAAATAAAAATTCTGATGTGAAATATTTTTATAAAACTTGAGTAAAATTTCCCGCGGTTCTAGTATTAATGTTGGGATAATGAGTCTATTTTAGGGGTATCAAATTGTGGCCCGCCGGATACCGCTAAAATTTTACAGTAATCATTGCCTCATCTAATCAGCGAATTTCTGAAATTCAACAGGTCGATTATTTCTGTTAAAAATTAGCGGTATTCGGCGGGTTATAGTTTGACACCCGCGGTCTATTTTTTCATTGAAAGCATAAATCTCAGACATCTAAGAATTCTTATTGAATAGCTTGTTTGATGCTAATTCCCTCTCAGTAAATTAAAGAAAACTAAATACATTCATGTTTGTGAAAATTGCAACACCATGAAGGAATGACGCGATTGAGCTGAAAATTACAAAGAATGCAAAGTATAGTGTGTCATGCAAATGGTTCCAATTTCAGGGTCACCACGCATGCGGTGGGCTGAGCAGTGCCTTCTGACTGCTGCTGAAACCGTATAAATAGAGGTCAGAGCGAGACTTTGAGAATTGCTTATATTATTTGCTAATGAGTAAACGTTAGGTGAGACGTAACTATGCCTCTATGACGAAAGAAGCAGACATCTCAACAACTGACGGAGTTTGGATGGGGAGAATTATCGGTCTTCGTGAACAAGGATTTTCCTATCGTGCAATAGCAACTCGTGTGCAGCGTAACAGCAGCAGAGTGATGCGCGTTTGGAAGCAGTGGATCGACGAGGATCGGACAATTCGTAAATCTGAGAGTAGACCCCGATCGGTGATGTCAATGCACGTTGATAGACACACGGTCCGTACAGCTTCACCTAGACAGTTGGAATCACATTGGTCAACTGCTGCAGTTGTATCACTGTCTGCATTGGCAATTCGTCGACGTCTGCTGCACCGTGGACTGCGTGCAAAATCTCCTTTATACAGGATCCCTCTCCCGCAAAACCATCTACGCCTGCGGCTGCAATGGGCTCATGAACATAGAGACTGGCATGCAGATTGGCAACAAGTTGTTTTATCTGACGAATCCCACTTTAATTTGTAGTTCCACCATAGCCGCATTCGTTTTAAACGCGTTGCCGGTGAACACTACCTTCCTGAGTACTTTATCGAACGTCATAGGGGACGAACACCGGAAGTTATGGTCTGGGATGCGATTGCGCATCATGGACGATCGCAGCTGCCACGAAATGTAGGTAATCAGAACAGCAACAGGTACATCAGTGAAGTGCTGGAGCCCGAAGTCGTTCCTTTCCTTCAAGGCATTCCTAGAGCTATCTTTCAACAGGATATTGCCCGTCCACATGTTGCAAGGAATGCTTAAGATTTCTTGTCAAGAGAACACATACAGCTTCTTCCGTGGACTGCGTATTTTCCTGTATGCCGCCCATTGAACATGTGGGGGATTTCGTTGATCGGCGTCTCGCCAGTACCGTCTCGAAGAGACAGGCCTATCCACCCATTAAATATGGCGGCGAACGAAGTGCTAGGGAGTAAATGTATCAGCAAAGAGTCATTCGCCAATAAGCTTTTTACTGGGCATCCCCGATTCAAGTTTTTCGTTTTTTTATAATCTAACAATAGGAATAATTGTCGAAAAAAAAAATGTTCAAGCTTTCAACACTTTTTTTTTTGGGGGGGGGGGGGGGGGCAATTTAAACTTTATAGAATACAAAAACTTTCAGAGTATTATTTAGAAAAACCAGATTTTATTTTTTTCTATATTTTCCATGAAAGTATTTCACAATACCATAATTTCTAGTTGATATTCAGTAATTAACGTTTTTTTTAATAATTCTATAGTTTTATTTACAGTATTAATTCTCAATTATATAATTTTATTCTTTAAGTGCAACCAAATATGGTTCAAACATTGATAAAGATAGTTATTTAAAAACAAGTGCATGCGGAAGAATAATTCGCCAGTAAAAGATTTACTAGGAAGCCTGAGGATATATATATATATTTTTTTTTTTTGGGGGGGGGGGGGGGGGGTTGTAACTATTAAATTACTCTTCAAACAAAAGATTTTTTCAAATTAATTTTAAATTTTCCAGGATATGAAAATCAGTCATACTTTTATTTAAAACAAAATGGATTTTGAATTTCTTTTCTTTATTTCATGGAAATCTTTCACTTTTTAATCACAACATTTTGAGTTAGTATCTAGTAGTTAATGCCTTTAAAAGATTTTTTTTTAATTTATAATATTATAAAATTAATTAAATTCATAATTATTAATATTTTCAAAAATTTATAATATTATTCAATTACAATATTTTATTCTTTCTGCAGTTTAAACATTGATATGAACGGGGATGTGTTTAAGAAAAAATTTGGTTCTTTAAAGGACCTTTCACAATTTTTTAAATCTTAAAACAGAACCCTTCACAAATTTTTTTTTATCCTAAAAGAGGACGTTTCTCAAAATTCATTGACTTAAAAATAAAACTTTCCCCTCTACAAACTTAAACTTTAACAAATTTAATAATTAAAAAAAAAATTAACTTGCCACAAAATAGCTGAAGTTACCAAAGTGTCTATTCATAGCTTTTTTAGACATAAATAATCTTGTTAAAAAGGTAAACAGGAACCTATATATAACAATAAATTCAAATTCATGAAATTGTAATTTTCAAAAATATTAAAAACAATTCACAATTTCACCATGTAAGAAAATCGTAGACAGACTCCTGATGAATAATTATTTAAAAATAAGTACCACTATTTACTAATAAGTAACCTTTTTCTTATTTAATCACATGTAAGAAAACATAAATATCTTGATAAGTAATGAAGTTTTGTTTATTTAATAAAGATATATAATAAGTAATATTTATCTCTTCCATTTCATTATGAAATGTAAAAATAAATCATATTATTCTCATACAGGATTAATAATAATCTTTTTTTTTTTTTTTTTATAATGAGAAGCCTGAAATTAAAATATATGACTGCATTCACACATATGTTTTAGTTTCGTCAGATACAGAAAAGTAAAATTTCCGAAAATTTTGAAGTGGTGGAAAACAATTTTATCGTTTTTCCCCGTGGAAAAGTTGATTTATTATATTTCTTCCTTATAGTTATATTTCAATTAAATATAAATCATTTAAAAAAAATATGCAATAATAAGTATCTACAACATTTAAAAATTAGATTTAAAGTTTTTATTTTATTTTTTACTTTAGATGAATGTAATTAAATATTTTTTCATGATTTTTTTTATTATTAAAAATTTAACTTTTCACCTACATAATTAATTTCAACAGTATATATTACATACCATCCATATCCTTTAAACCATAAAAGATGTGAGTACAATAAGTAATATACTTTTGTTTATATAAAAGAGATATAAAAGAAGTAATATTTTTCTCAACCTTAATTACTTCATTATGAATTTTAAAAAAATAAGAACATTTGATAGATGATAAGAATAATCCGTACTTTTTAAATTAAAAGCTTGAAATTAAAATATTGCTCACATTCACAGATATGCTTTACCATATATTTTATTTTTATCATATATATATAGGAGTAGAATTTCAGAAAATTTTGAAATGATGAAAAAAACAATTTATTTTTCTGAGAGAATATATTTTCTTGCGGTTATATTACAATAAAATATTATATCATTTCAATAAAATATAAAATAGTAAATACCTTTAACATTGATACATACTAAATTTTATTTCATGTCATTTCATTTTACTTATTTATTTATTTTTTACATTAGATGAATATATTATTAAATAATGTTTCATGATTTTTATGACAACTTCACATTTTAACCACATAATTTGACGTCAATAATTCAGCAATTACTGCTATTAAAATAATTCTATTGTTTTGTTTTTATAATATCAACTTTTGATTACCAACATTTTATTCTTTCAATGAAACAAATACAGGTCAAACATTAATGAAATTATTTAAAAATAAGTATCCAACAAAGAATAATTCGTCAGTAACATTTTTACTAAATCTTGTACTTAAAATTTTCATTTTAAAGACTAATGATGAATAGTTTTAAAACCAAAGTTTTTTCAAACTTTTAATTTTTTTTAGATATTACAGTATATAAAAAGCATTCATAGTTTTATTTAAAACAAATTGTATTTTGGTTTTTTATCATAGGTATATTTGACATTTTAACCACTTAATTCGGAGTTAATATTCAGTAATTAAAGCCTTTTAAAAAGCTCTTATTTTATTTATAAAATAAATTTTCAATTACAAAATTTTATTCTTTCAGTAAAATAAAATGCAATTTAAGTATAAGTAGTTATTTAAAAATAAAATGAACATGTTTCTTCACAAAAACAATCAACACAGATTAGACTTTTTTAACGGATAGGAAAAATTCAAAAAATATTAAATCTTTAATTACTTACTATTTCGCTTTTATCTTTGTATATCCAAAAAGATGCAGTATGAAATCTAGCTAGTCTGGCTATAGAACTGGAATTCAATTTTACATTCAGCTCTATAACCATCCCAGCTGGCATATAAGTATTACATGAAGCTGTATTTAATCCTTACAAAAACTCTCAGAGACATTGGATGATCCTCTTCACGAATAGAAAAAGTTTTTACTTATAATAAGTAATAAAATAGTTTAAAAACAAACAATGAAACGTATTTCCAATCCATTCAGAAAAGCGTCACTCACAAGACACAACGGAAAACATTTGAAACAAGCGCGGGATTCGGGAATCGGGAATTCCCACTAGATTTGAGGGGTTGAGAGAGAAAATGTTAGAACTACATCTGTGACGTCACGGGCTTCTTTTTATGACCGTCGGAAGGCATGTCTATAATATCGAGACGGTGTTGGTCTCGCTCGTTATCCTCCTCCAATAGCTTCTACAGATGAACTTTGGGCATGCATACGAAGAATATGGAATGCTCTTCCCTAGACAAACATTAAAAAATTTTTTGACTCCAAGTCACGTCGTATAGCAGCACTTGTTGCAGCGCGCGGTGATTACACCAAATACTGATTTCGGACACTTAATATTGTTTTTTTGCTTTGAAAATGTAATCATTTGTTTCTGCCAGTACCAGTCATTTATGTATTAAATTTCATTTAATTCTGATGATTCCTTCATGGTGTTGCAATTTTCTCAAACATGGTGTATTACCTTAGCTTCTACTGAATAAATTTACTAATTTACTATTTTTTTTTTTTTTATCGGGATGTGTTCAGTTCTACCTCAATTTTTTTAACAGAATTTTTCACGTTATTTTATCTTAGGATGTGTTAAAAATTTCTGCGATTAAACGAGGTGATTACAAATTCTGAGAGTAAAATATTAGGTCATTAAGCATGAAACGTCCGATTACGAAAGGGCCAGATTACCAACGGAGAAAACTTCCATCAGTAAATAAGAATAAAAATTTTTGCTTTATTCATGACAGTAATTTTTCATCAGTACGGCGTTTATATAGGACGAAAATTTCTACTGAATTTTACCGGTGGAAGTTTGCCCCACTGTTAATCTGGCCTTTTCGTAATCGGATGTTTTAAACTTAATGACCTAATGTTAAACAGAAATTTTCTTATCTGAAATGGCGGTGCCAGACTCCTTCACTCTCTTCTTGATTAGAGCCTCTAAGAAATTAATTCGGATAAACAATTTACTAGAGAAATAATAAAAGAAATTCTTTTACTTGCTGACTTTTGTTCCTTTAAAATAAAAATAAACCTCAAATATTTTTAGTGAAATTACACGTGCGCTACATTTGATTATACAGAAACGCTATTAGAAATAATTAAAAACATTTTTTGATACTTGCACAAATGGTGAGGAATTCTATTTGACATTGCATTTATTTCTACTTTTCGTGGAATTTATTAATCATTCATTTATTATTTATCAGCGACAAAACCTTAATTCTTTCCCTGCGTATTTTTCTGTCCAGAAATTTGTAGTCCGCTTTTGGGCACTTGCCAAAAACCAGTTGCTATTTTCAGAAATGTGTAACAATGGTGGCAACAACCGGCGCTATCACTTTCCTTTTATTTTTCCTATATCACTTCTAAATATCGCATGGGATTTTAATTTTTACAACATGGAATAGGAAAAAACTGTACTTTCGAATGAAGTTGGTTAGAAAACTACAGTTCAATTTAGTAACT
The DNA here is from genome assembly GCA_963932465.1 of Maratus speciosus. NCBI lineage: Eukaryota > Metazoa > Arthropoda > Arachnida > Araneae > Salticidae > Maratus > Maratus speciosus. The sequence continues at coordinate 455,686,691 of OZ010796.1, forward strand.
TTTTAATGACTTTTAAAAGAATTTTTAAGCATGATTTTAAAAAATTTGTGTCAAGCGTGAGCATTTGTTTGCTACAATAATGTAAAGTAAATATTGGCGGAGTTGTCACATTTGGACTGTTATATAATTAAATCCCGCACAACAGATGCAATTTCTGGAGATAAATTCCCTGAAATGTAACTTAGTTTAGTTCTACTGTCCGTTATGACCTTTGAATTAGCCAATTCAAATGAATGTTCCCACATAGCGAACCAAAGGCCAACATTGCTGAAGTCATACAGTAGGATACGGACAGCGTTGACATCCGAAATGATTCAGAATGTAATAAATATTGCTCGCTTATTACAGATTTCTAGTCCTTGGTCACCATTTAAGCCGCTGCCACATCGAAATACTCAAGGCCAGAGAACACGAAATGTGACGTCATCACTAATCGACCTACTTGTCACTAGTGTTGGATTTCACACCAAAAAATTTTGAATAGCAATTTTCTTTTATTTTATTTGTGGAGTATCTATCATCTTATAAAACAATAATAACTATTTAAACTTACTGGTGAGAATTTGGAATCCCTAAATAAAAATTCAGCGAGATGCGGAATGCAACAGTGTTGCCACATCTAGCGGATTTTTCATTGGGGGATTCCAAATTCTGACCAGTAATTTTAAATAGGTGTTATTGTTTTATAAGATGATAGATATTCCACAAATAAAATAAAAGAAAATTGTTGTTCAAAATTCTCCGGTGTGAATTCCAACACAAGTGAGAAGTCGGTCGATTAGTGATGACGTCACAACTTGTGTCCTCTGGCCTTGAGTATCTGGCCTGGACGGCAGCGTTTTAGCACCTGTGTGTGATTGGGTTAACATCTTAAAGGGCGGTGGTTCATTTTTGAACAAATTAATTTTAATCCATAAATGTCACATTGACACCAGAATTTTGGAACGAAAATTTTCCTTCCATAAGTACGTGAAGAAAAGCTTTTACCTATCTATTCTAATAAAAGAAAGTTTCGATCTGTGTGTGTGTCTGTCTGTTCGCGATGGCTAGCAAAATATACGGCACGTGCGATGACGGAAATTTATATGAGGTTAGTCGAAGGCATGCAGCTATAAAGATTAAAAGGAGACGACCTATCAATCTAGCCCCGTGGAGAGTGTTGAAGCTGAAAACGGATCCTTTTCCCCCTCTCCAGCGCCTCTCCTGGTGCACCTGAGACGCAGAATTTTAAATGTCTAATAATTAGCTGAGTTATTAATTAAAAATCACAAAGAACTCTCATTAAAAATTCATCTTTGTCCTTCCGAGAGGGAAAAAGGGCTGTCACATTTACGTTTCCGAAGGAAGCGAAGAACCAACTTTTCGATTTCATTTGTGATTTTTAATATTTTTGTTTTAAGTGAAATCGATCAAACCGCTCAATACAGTTAAAATTAGAAGACATATTCCGAAAGACCGTACTCTTACGTCTCAAATGCCGCAATCTATTCAAAAAAATTTCGCAGTTAACCCTTCGAAAAAAAAAAATCATAAAGAATCGTTTTTCCGAAAAACGTTTTTTCTTCTTATGGCAACTCCCCTTCTGGGGCACATTTAGAGGTAACGACAAACCAAAAATATGCTTTTAAATCTAAAACCTTCTTCTAATCGATGGTGCAATCGGTTTTAACCCCTTGAGAGGTGGTGGGATATATTATATCCCACCTAAGATTAATGATGATTTGCACCAGAAAAAAATTATTAAATTTTTCTTTTCTAACTTTGGTGGGAAAAAGTCGTAAAATTGCATTTTCTTATTTTGAAATGAAACTTTTGAAAGATTCCGGTGTGAATTCGACATTACAGAAACACGATTACTTGCCGCTGAAAGGGTTAAGAAAATAAGAATTTTAACTCTTTCAAATACACCGGGGAGCGTCGGTCACTTCTCGCTTCACGGAGACGATATTTTTTCTACGCTAAAAGTAACTAAATGTCCATATTTTAATAGAATCTTTTTAGAACATCTCAATAGACCAGATTTACATCAGCTACAAAAATTTCGAAATCTTCGGACGGGAAGAAATATTTTTTACGAAATAAAATGTGTGAAAATTTCGGCGAAAAAGAAAATACCAAATAGCATATACTTTCAATTCAATATTTTTTTCGCGATTTTTCATTTAAAAATATAAATACGGATAAAATGGAGTTAAAGATATAAAATCATACTAATTTGATGTTCGTTTAATGTTATTATTACGGGTCCGGGCAACGCCGGGCGGGTCAGCTAGTTTTCAAATAAATTTATTGGTAAATTCTGCTGTCATTCAATAATTTCAGCATTTTACGAATAGTACTTTGCCCCTGAGAGGGTTACAGAATGAACAAGATTAAATCACTCTAACAGTATTTAATAAAACATATGCGCAGAGACAAAAGTATTTGAACACAAAACGGGAATAATGATAAGACACAGCGTGTTTCCTTACAGCTTCTATAAATTCACGCTACTCAAAAATGACGTCTTCTATACATCTCTGGAGCGATGAGATCGCAAGATACCCGAGCATTAATTTTGAAATTTTTGATTCCGACATTAATTTTAAAAAGTTTGTTTTTGTCTTACTTAATCCCTGTGTTTAATTAAAAATAAAATTTTAAACTTAGTGGTGGAAGCTTGCCTGAATACCCCCGTCGCCCATGTTAAGTCTACGCCTACGCTCGCGCATAAAAAGAACATCTTTTCTGCGAGGGGAAAATACTACAATGTAAGTATTACAGTTTCGAGAGCAATTACTCAACAACTCTCTTCATCAAGTGAAAATTTTATGTGTTGCATGGCTAACATGAATGTCAATCCCGCAATACATAAAAACTACGTTTTTTCAAAATATGACAGTGATGTTTTAGAAAAATATTTTTCTTGCATTGTGATAAAAAAGTTTGTGAAATAAATATATATCTATGTGAAATTCCTGCGACACTTCTGTATATCTACGTCAAAATAGCATATGAATCCATGTTATAAAACTTACGAACCCTCCGTCATTCATGTGAACAACAGTCGTGGTAGCAAGTAGAAGGCAGAATTCAAGACACATTGGGAAGAATTTTCCGTTCAATAAATAATACAGGCATCATAAACTTAACTCGTTTATTTGCATACACATTTCGTAAACATTTCCAGTGGATTATCCATCGGCTCTCGAATAATAGCTGTCCCACTTCTTGGTAAACTATATGATGTTAAATGGTTTTAGAATCTACACAAATCAAAAGTCAAACCACCAAGTGACGGGTCTTTATTAAACAAACAAAAAACGTATAAAATATGTGCTCCTAGCCAATGCAAGGATATAAATACTCAAAGAAGCAGGACGTGAACGGTTACATTACAAGTAAAGAACCAATTCCGTAGAAAGAGCCGGAAGGACGGGACGGCAAAACAGGCTACGATACGACTAGCTCCGGGAGGAGCGAGGAGTACGCGTGACGTAGATGAATGAACTTAATACTCTTGGCGTTAGTTTTATAACGTAATCAGAATGCTGGCGGGAAGCTTGCAAGTAATTATGGGATATGGAACACATTAGAACAAATGATATTAAAAGCATTCGAGAGAAAAGAATTTAGCCTCAGAATAAAATGAAAGAAAGTAATTTAGTGGGTTTTATAAGAAGTAAGTTACGAACGGATTATGGTTTATAGAATAATAATTAAAGAATACACGGTTTAAAGGCATGAAATAAAAGACAAAAGATATTTTAGATATTATTAAAGGTAGGTAAAAAAGGTAAATATTATAAGAATTTGGAATAGTTTAACTAAGATAAAAGGACGAAAAATTTATTATTACTTATATAAGCTTAGTTGGGGTAACTGGACCCACGAGGTAACTGGGCCATAGGATATTTTATAAAAAACAGTTTATGTTTTGTAAGTTTTAGCTTTTGTGAACAATGCACCTTAACACGTTCACGCCGGCGCGGTGGGTCACACTCGACTGTCTCAGAGCTACCAATTCTCCGGCTTTTTGGATACCAGTATTTTAATACAGAAATTGTTGTTTTATTTAATTAGAACAATTGGGCGATTTAAAAAGAACAACATTTTCTCTAAAATAACAGCGGTGTCCAAAAATCCGGAGTCTTGACAACTCTGAGATAGTCGAGTGTGACCCACCGCGCCGGCATGAACGTGTTAATCTCTACTTCCTAAAACAACGTGTGTCAACTCAATCATAACTCTCACTTGTTGTGATAGGTTGTCAAAAATTTAAGTTTCTTTTTTAAAAAACAACGTCCATTTGTTTGAACTTCCACGGCTTTTTATTAAAATAAGGTAGGTACTTTTATTAAACAAACTTTTTTTTTAAAGATTAGGCATATAACTACATTTATATTATTAGGTATCTATACATATTTACTTCAAGTTTCAAATGTATGCCCGGTGTCCCAGTTACCCCATAAATTTCTCAAGAATGGGGTAACTGGGACATGCATCGGGGGTAACTGAACCATGCTGGATCCAGTTACCCCAATAGTTATAAATATTTTTTTTTAGTTTCTCTTACTACGGGAAGTAAATTTCTCCATTGTTTTTTGCTCATAATAAAGAAAATTATAGAATACCATATTAAAATTACGTAATAAAAATTTTAAAAAGCATATTTGGTGGTATCTAACCAAATTTCTTGATCCCTTGAGAGGCGGCGATGCCGTTATGACATCACATAATTTTAATTCCTAATTGCCACATTGGCATCGGAATTTTATAATGAAAATTTCACCTTTATTAAGTGCGCGAAAATATACTTTTACTTGTTTTCAAATAGATTCTCTTATAAATACTGGCGTCATTAAATTATTTCAACATTTTACGAATGCAAGTACCTTGCCCTTGAAAGCGAGATATGCAAACCTTGAAATTGTACGATATACAGGGGTCGTATTCGATAGGGAAACTTTTATTGTTCCTACCACTATTTTGAAAATAATATCTTCATCACACCTTTCTTTAGAAAATGTTAAATAAAATTATCATGAAGGTAACTCATTAAGTGTTCTGGTAGGAACAATAAAATTTTCCCTATATAATGCGAGCCCTGGATACAGATAAAGTACTTAAGTACTTACATAGCCGTTTGTTTATAGATTTACCTTGCTATTTTTTCCTTAAAATACCCATGTGACTTTTATACTTATTACCTATACTAAAGTACATAAGTACTTACTTAATTTTTATGTTTTTGGTATAAATAAATCTAATATTTTCACTTTCAGTGCTTTTTTTAGACACATTGACAGCGAAGATTTCTCTTACAACGCTCTTTATTCACATACACTGCTCAAAACAATTAAAGGATATTGCAGTTTTAGGTGGATTTTGTATCTGGTACACTGTTTAGCTGATTGATACATGGTCGACAGACATAGTAGGCTATATGAGAATAAATTACACATGTTTGGCAGAAAAAAGGCATTTTATTGCGCATTTGTGTACTAAAGGAAAAAAACACAATTTGTGCATATAAGAAAAAAAGAATAAGAAAAGGTGTTTTCTTCAAAGAAAATCATTTTCAGTAGGGGGTATGGTTTCCACGGGCGGCCAGCAACGTTGAACACCTTTGAGGCATGGACTCAATGAGGCTATTAATGACGAGTTGGGGTATTCTGCCCCACTCTTCCAGAAGAGCTCTTTCCAGTTCTTGGAGAGTTTGTGGGGGTTGTTGGCGGCCAGAAACTCGTCTTCCTAGAGCGTCCCAAACGTGCTCGATTGGATTCATGTCTGGAGAACACGCTGGTTATTCCATTCGAACGATTCCTTCCTCGAAAATTAAATCCTCCACCAGGTTTGCACGATGTGGCCTGCAGTTATCGTCCATTAAAATGAAGTTATCTCCGATTGCTGCAGCGTAAGGGACTACAATAGGTCTGAGGATCTCATCCCTATATCGGCGACCAGTCAGAGCTCCATCTCGAATGATGTAGTGGTCAGTGCGCCCGTCAATGGAGATGCCACCATACACCAACACTCCTCCACCGCCAAATCTGACACTTTCGTGCACGAACGCAGGATTATTCCTACTGCCACGGTCCCTCCAGATGAAAATACGCCTATTATCCGGATGCACAGAAAAACGGGACTCGTCAGAAAACAGAATATTGCTCCATTCATTTCTCCTCCAGTTGACATGCTCGGTTGCCCACTCCCTGCGGTCGCGACGATGCCTTGATGTTAATCTAACACATACCATCGGTCGGCGAGCATACAGAATCACAGCATGGAGCCGGTTTCGGACAGTCTGAGTTGAAATCGTGGTGCCTGTAGCCGAGCGAAGGTGTTGTTGGAGAAGAGTAGCGTTCATGGTTCGGTGTCTCCGAGCTGTTAACGCTAAATTCCGATCTTCATTGGGCGTTGTTGCCCGTCTAAGACCCTACCCTGGTCTTCGGCCTGCACATCCACTCTCCAAAAAACGGTTCCAGATCCTGGAAATGACACTTTGTGACACTCCAATGGCTTGCGCTACTTCGGCTTGAGTTTGGCCCCCTTCTAACCTACCAACAATTCTCAAAGCTTCTGAATCTGTCAAATGACTTCGCTGAGACATCGTACTCATCGAAACAAAGCAATCACTGAATGCCGATCATCCTTGTCTTCATTCTCTTTTATCCAGTTGAAAGTCAAATTTCATTCGCTGCCGCTGAAGCGACGTTTTTGACGTCGAACTCAAATTTGCATACTCCACAGTTTGAAAACCAGAAAAATTTGCATTTGTGATTCTCCACAAATAAATTTTGACACCACAAATCAATTTTATACCCTTCAATTAGCCTAAATAAAAATTATCATGAAATTCGTACGATTAATTTCAGAGAAAATAATTATTTTAAAATGAGCATATTTTAGGCGCTGTAACCAAATTGAAGTTCGACACTCGATTGTTGAAATGCTACAGAATGACTAAGTCACTTCTATTAATGCATTATTTCTTGCGAATATGACCGTTTCACTCAATATGTTTTGACTATTGACTGCCCAAATGTTTCAATAAAATTAGTAAAATATATTTTTTTTATTATTATTATTCTTTTCTGCAGATCATAGACGGCCTCTTAAACCATCATTTTGGTGTTTTTTAATCATAATTAGAAAACTACTTCGAAGAAAAATTTTAGAATTCGCATAAAGCAGGATATAGTAAATATAAACTTATAAAAAAATTGCACGTTGCAATTCATATTATTTTCGAATATTAATTTCATAATTCATAATATAAAATTAAAAATTTAATGCATTTATGTTTGAGTTTTTTAGTATTATAACCACACAAATAATTATCACATTAAGCTTATATAATTTCAGGAGATATTAATAAAAATATGAAAATGTAATTTAACATTAGAAGCTCTAAATTTTGAATGTTTATAATTCAAAAACTTATCATCCAAATGACTTGAAATTTCGTATCTAGGCGTAGTTTGAACCGAATATTTAAAATATATTGTCAAAATTGGCTGTTGCCATTGAAAAATACAAATTTGGTTTGATTTGTAGATGACCCTTTAAGCAAATTTCATATACATCATTTAAAAGTAGACTTTATTTCCAATCGTTTGGTACCGGTAACTTTCTTCTAACTATAATTTGTTGCAGAGTTAGTAGGGGTGCTTACTTTTTTTTCCACGACCTGTACAGGTATCCATAAACTCCACATTATAAAAAAAAAAAAAAGCTGTCGATTGGAAAAACTTGACAGTTTCTGTTGATAAATCATATAATTTTATATACATGGTGTCCGTAATTATATGATCCTACTTTAAACTTGTCTACATGCGAAACTATTGTTCATAAAGTTGTGAAATTTCGTGAAAGACATAATAAAGGGATTGGAATTTGTTTAAGCGAAAAAAAATTCAAAATTTCGCCACCAGAGGGCGTTTTTAATTAATTACACATTTATCATATATTTACGATAGTTAAGAAATGTTATTTATTAACTTTACCTGATCTTAAACACAGCATTTCACGACATGTTCTTAGAATTTCCCAGAACACACTGCGGTCAGCTATGGAACATCCTATCTTAAGATATCAGATTGTCTCTGAAAATGATGGCCGCCATGTGGTAGATGTTTGGTTATAATAAAAATTTTAAACTATCGTAAATGTGTAATTCGTTAAAAAACGCCCTCTGGTGGCGAAATTTTAAACTATTTTTTTCGCTCAAACAAATTCCCATACCTTAATTATACCCTCTACAAAATTTCACAACATTCTGAACAATATTTTCGTCAGTAGACATCTTTAAAATAAGGTCGTTTAGTTATAGACACCCTGTATACAAAATTATATGAATTATCAACAGAAACTGTGAAGTTTTTCTTATCGAAAGTTGTTTTTTTTGTGTGTGTGTGTGTGTGTGTGTGTTTTCGATAATGTGGGGTTTTCCATCACCGCTATAAATTTGCGTGTGTGAATATGAAATGCTTTATGTGAATCATTTAAAAAATTTAATAAAATGTAATTATTTTATGGATTTCTTTGTAAATAAAGGAGTTATTTCTAAATACGGTAATTTTCGTATAAATATGAAACAAAAGGAAGTTGAACAATTGACACATGGCTATCAAATGTTAAGCTTTTGACGTGTGTTACGCATATGTGTTAAAATTTAATCGAAACTTTTGCCTTTTTTAATCACATATTTCTGCAATTCTCATAATTTCCGGCGTGCATCCGCGGATCAAACAATCATGTTTGGACCCAGAAATTTTATTTAATAAAATGTAACGTATTTGATCGTGGTAAATATTTGACTTCAATTATTAAATAAAATTTCCTGGCCCAAGCGTGATTGTTTGATTAGCGGATTATGCGCCCAAAATTACGGTAACTAAGGAAAGATTTAGTGAGAATTAAAAAGCTTAAAAGTTGGCGCTTATGATGCTATATTATCACCGTTTATTTGGCATGTGTACTATTATTTATGAGTTATTTCATTAGGTATAATGAAATAATTTAAACTCTACATATATACACATACATCACATGTAAACATATGTTTAAAAGAAAATAATCCAAGTACAGGATGTATAATTCAGAAGTAAAATTTTATTATCCAAATAACGACGAATTTACAAGAATTTCTTTTTATAGAAAATTAGTATTATCATACATATTGATCACAAACATAATTTTACAACTTCATAATATAATTTCATCAAAACCCTTTGAATTAAACATCAATGAAAATATATACATGTTTAAGCATAGGAAAAATAAAACATCACATCATATTCAATCATTTCGGATTATTTCATTAATTATTACATTACTCCTCAAAACCTAGAGAAATAAATTTTAATCTCTACATCCTGAATATTTGATAAAAATTCATTTTCAAAGCCTACTATAATACTTTCAAAACAGCATTTTGCTTTGGTAGCACATTCGGAATTTGATTAAATTTAACGAGAAAAGATATGTGTGTTTTTAATTTAAAATCCGTTTGACTACCGGATCATACATGGATTTGACAAGTGCAACGAAATATGTTTCCTTTTGAAATTAAATTTTACAACGAATCATTTGGAGAGCCAAGCACTTCAAATACGTAAAGATGAAAAAATAAATTAAGAATAAAAGTAAAGCGATATTAAAAGAAGAAGCATTTGTAAAGAAAAAAACATTAAATAACGTCTGGTTTCGGCTTTCACTTGGTATCTATAAGTTATAACTTCAACGCTATGTAGATGTCTGTCACAAAAGAATGAAAATTAAAAAGTTTTATATAAAGAAGGCCGAGACTTTTTTCTTTTATCGAAAACTTGTCTTCTAAAACGACAATACTCTTTATTGTGATTGTTTGCCTTGGTGCCATTATGTTACGAATACTTTCGAAGGAAAATACATTAAAATAAATTTTAAATACATATAAATGTTTGAAAATAAAATAGATCTATCAGAAACAGAGAAAATGAACAGGAAGAGGATTACAGTAAAATAAATTTTAAATAGATATAGATGTTTGAAAAAAAAACACATATATGCGAAGAAGGAGAAAATGGATAAGAAGAGGATTACGGCAATGAAAATTTAAAATAAAGTTTTAAAAATTTTTTTATCGAAATCTTACCCCTCATCGTAGTAGAATAACCAGGGTGTGGTTCCAGACGTTCTAGATTCCACTAATTTCGTAAAATTATGCTTGCCTTGTTTAGTCGCTGAAAATTATGCGATTCAATAAAGCGAAGAATATTTCTTTAAAAGAGTGGTATCTACATAACTGCCAACTTTTACTCTTTTTTCATACCACTAAAATGTAATAGTAATTTTTTCCACATTTAATCGGCAAACTCTACGATTCAATAAGTCAAAGATTTCTTTTAAATTTTAGTGGTAAGGAGAAAAGCGTAAAAGTTGGCTGCTATGTATCTAAATCCTTTGGCCCTCACCTTGACTACACCACCGCATCATCCTATTGTTACACACTTTTTTAAAAAGAGCTGGCGAAAATCAGGATTTTCTAGAAACTGTTTAGAAATAGAGACTGAACATCCATGCTGGTCATTTATTTCCAAAACGAACGGTTGGATGGTTGATTTCGGGCGCTACTATCATCTTTCGTACACGGGATCTAATCAGACCGGAACCTCCATTAAAAGTGTTTTCCAACCTCCTACAAACATCCATGCTTTAGTCGGGATTCGAACCCAGCACCTTTTACCTAGCTAGTAGCCAGCTCCCTAACCGTTAGACAAGCAGGTGGGCCCAAAACCAAAAGATCGCCACTGTAATCCTCTTCCTGTTCATTTTCTCTGTTTTTGATAGATCTATTTTATTTTCAAACATTTATATGTATTTAAAATTGGTAATACAACTTTACCATCGCCTGCCACACAACCTCATTATCATATGGCCACATTCCACCTCTTTTTCAGAACAGAAATTTTTGCCTGATTTATGACAGAATTTCTGCGTTTAAAAAAGTCAACAATTGCCTTATAGAAAAAAGTGATAAAAGCTTGCCTCTGATCTTCCAGTTGACAATCTATCAAAACTATGAGAAAATCGCTTGATATCTCTGCAGTAAGTCTATGAATTTTTTCATTGCATTTTGCATCTGGTACTTTAATTTATAAGCCCACTTTGGCTTTATAAAATGATTTCGAATGGTTTAAAATACAAGATAAATATAGCTGCTTATGTGCATTTTATTATGTATTTATTTAATTACATTTTATACAATACTATTATCGTTTTCTATATCAGTGCAGCATATCACATTCCTTTGTAAATTCAAAATACTTCTATTGTAACATCTAATTTCAAGTTCTTTTATTATCTTGGAATTTCAAATTGTACAATTATTTAGAATGTTGGTCAATATTGCTATATGAACTTGTAAGATATATTTTATTCAAAGGCATTGTATATATGGAGCATTCTCACAATCTTTTGACTTTTAATTCCCTGAATAATAATTTTTATTTTAGTACATATTCTTGTGTGTGTTTTTTTAATTTCATATACTGGGGAACATCCCATTGCATGATTCCATAACAATATTAACGAGATAAATAAGTTTCGGACGATGTTGGGGGTCCAAATACCAGGAAAACTCCTATACCGTCCCGTGTCCCTGATGCTGATTTTTAAGTTTGGAGATGTCTGTATAAAATTGTTTCAATAAAAGTAATTCGATGTAATTTTTTTCCGAAACTGGGACAATTTTTTTATATAAATATGTAGCAAAAAATTAACTTGCACACATTTTTACGGTTGATATTATTTTTTGAACTCTGTCCCTCACTGTAAAACATTTTCGGAACGTTTTAGGAAATTATCCTGAAACATTTCGCATATTTTACCGGAATTTCGAATTTTTTTATGCCCCAAGTCAATTACGGCAATAATTCGTGTAATATATTCGAGAGGTTTCAACTTTTCCGTAAACTACTTTCTGCGCATGCGTACTTCATGTTTTATCTCCCATTAGCCATTTTGATAAATAAAGAAGAATAAAAATCAGCTGCCTAGGTACTTAGAAACAAATGTATTCTGAACAAATGTCATTCTTTGTTTGGATATCAACAAATAAAGTAAGTAGCTAGTTTAAACATTTTTGAAGTACATTGATTATTTTTTATAATGTTCGATTATGAAATAATTATTCTTTGTAATAAAAACTGAATGTATCTCCCAATTGAGAATTTTTTTTAATAAAAGGTAGATAAGTAGTATATTTCAATTTTCTTTTGAAATAAGCTTCCTATATTTAATACGAGTAATCTATTAATAAACTTAAAACATTATGAAATTCATTTTTTAAGATAAACCATCATATTTTATTTAAAAACTTTCACAGAATTGCAGTATAATTAAATTCCATTATGCTGTTAAAAATTAATATTTTTAATAATTTATGAAATAAAGCATATTTAAATCTTCTACAAACGGTTTTTGTAATGTTTGTATTGCTTCATGAAATTTAGCTTTTTTAACCCTTTAACGGGTGCTGTTTGCACGACGCAAATACCAAACATTTATAGTAAAATACTGGTTGTAAAACATCGCAATTTTGACATATATCAGTGCCCTTTAAAGAATTAATGCATGGAATCATAGAGCAGATGCTACAAGTGTTTTTATTTATTTATGTATTTTTTAAATGAGTAATAAAATCAAGTCCATGTTCATCTTTTGTTATCTTTCAAAAATGTATATATTTTATTAATCAGCTTTTGTACATTTTTTAATTTATAAATTAAATAAAATGTCCTTTAAACACATCATTAAACCTATGTTATATGTAAATTGTTTTCAAAAATCTTATCCGCTGATATTCGTTTAGTTAATTATAAACAAAATTATTTTAATAAATTTGTGCCGTGGGGGCAGTTGAAATAATTTTAGAATTTTTAATGTAGTGCCTTTCCTATTTATAAAATATTATATTATATATGTAAAATAAGTGTAATGTACTATTTCTCTCATTTTATTATGTAAAATTTGGAAAAAAAATTAACACATAAAAGTAGTTTTTGCACGTTTTATACTTAACTTTTGTATTGCTTATCGAAACTTCTAGCAAGGATGTAAATTATTCAACCAGAAAAAAAAAAATTGATCAGAAGGAAATTTTATATTTTCTAAAAACTTATGATTTTAATAAAGGAATAAAAATTATGTTTGCATTTTTAAAAAACATAATTAGCAGTTTTACACTTTATTTACTCTCATAATTAACGGTTTTACACTTTATTTACTCACGCAAGTCCGAGCTCCGAACTCATTTTTAGCAAATACTTTTTAAAAGTCGTAGAGCTAATGTGCCCGCAGGTTCTGTATGTACGTACGTACGTTCATTTTTTTTCTAGGAGCATTCTGATAAGGTGCTTCCCTGATTAATGTTGGAGGTTCATTGGTTAAGTATAAAGATGGGGTACGGGGATAATCCCCCCTTAACTTAGATAAATGGGTTTTTCATGCAGAATTATAAGATTTGCTTCAACTTTGGTATACCGGTTAATTCTGATAAGGTACTTCCCTGCCTAGATTTGGAGGTTCATTGTTTAAGTATAAAAAGGGGAATGGGGGGGCTAATACCCCTTTAATTTAGATAAATGTGTTTCTATTCGATTTGCTTCAAATTTGGTATACCGGTTTATTCTGATAAGGCGCTTCACTGATGACATTTGGAGGCTCATCGGCTAAGTATAAAGATGTGAAACAGGGGGGTAATCCCCCTTAATTTATTTTTTAAATGTTCTTTGAAATAAGAGTATAATGTACAATTAGTGTGAATAGCCTGTGAGCTCAATGCCATCACTTTGAACTGGACACTTTTTTAATTATACGTTTAGTCATGAGTTTCGATTAATATATTTTTATTGTACAGCTTCGATTTTGTTACCTGATAAATAAAAAAATAATAGTTTCAGAATTAATGCGCTTTCAGCTTGATTCTAGTGTTACATTTTAAAACTAACACTAAAGTTTAATTTTGTACGATGTATAGGAATTACATCAAACAAAATATGTTAAAACTATATAAAGCGAAAACTATTACTTCAGAAAGGCAGCCAATAAAGCTAATAGCATGTAAAAACTGAATTATTAATATTAATTAGCTATGGTGATAAGCAGTTTTAGAAATTTTAAAATCACGCCGTCTCGCGCCGCCGCCGAGGAATTTTACCCGGCGCACACCTGTAGTTGCTGCCAATACCAAAGCAGCAAATCCAAGGCAGAAAAAAAAAACATTCTTATTTTTTTTTATGTTTCCCAGAGGTTGAATTCTTAAAAAAATAATCATTTATCAATATGAAATTAAAATAAACAAGTTGAAATTGCACGTCAAACTTGGAAAATGACGTGCGTTCGTACTCTAACAAGCTTTATAAATATTTTGGCACCGCATGTTGTACTGAATGTATATTTTAGTGCACTTCATAAGTGCATATCTATTTCATTCTGTTCAAAAAGCTGTAACATCATTAAAATGCACTTGAAATAATTTTTTCCCATTGGCCGTCATGTAACGGAAAACTTTTGACTGTCCCTGTAATTATATTATATATCCGATTTTCATAAAATTTGAAATGACTCAACAAAATTATGCAACAGTTATATATTTAAAATTGCAGACTATTCGGTTGGGTAGTTTTATCTCTGTTATATGCGGATGGTAGGTGCTACGTATTTATATAATTACGAACGCACCTAAAAAGGTATTTGAAATTTACTTGGCATATTTAATGTTGAGAAAAGCGATAGATCTGAAAATAGTGTTTCCTTTTATTTATTCACATTTTTTATGTAATATTTTAACGTTTCATAACATGATTTTTTTTTATATTGAAAAAATTCTTTTTTTTTCCTCCAGGCTTGCATTTATGAACTAATATAATACTCTTATAGTGTTTGTTAACCTTGACTGTAAAAAAATTTCCGGAAGGTTCCGGACAAAAGTGGTGGCATTTAGATGCCACGGCTTTTTGCTGTTACGTTTCACAACAAAGTAGTGAAACGTTCCAATTTTTCAGAAACATTCCGTAATATATACTCCTAAACCTTTCATAACTGTTATGAAAGGTTTCGGAGTACCGTAATTTCCGGCGTATAATCCGCGGATAAAACAATTCTGTTTGGACCCAGAAATTTTATTTACTAATTGAAGTCAAATATTTACCGCGATCTAAAAAGTTACATTTTACTTTTAAAAATTTCTGGGTCAAAAATGATTGTTTGATCCGCGGATTATACGCCAGAAATTACAGTATATATTACGGAATGTTACTGAAAAACTGGAATGTTTCACTACTTTGTTATGGAAGGTTTCGGAGTATATATTACGGAATGTTTCACTACTTTGTTGTGAAGCGTAACAGCAAAAAGCCGTGACATCTAAATGCCACCACTTTTTTCCGGAACCTCCCGGAAATTTTTTTACAGTGCTTGGTTTTAGATTTCTTACCATCCCTCTTGCTAAACTTATACAGAAAATCACTTCAGATGTAGCCACAGAATTTTTTTCAAGTTTTTTCTCATGCAGAAGTATGCTAGAGAAAGAATGTCTAAAATTCTTTGACAGGAAATTTGCTGCAGAATTTAAATCAGCATTTAAATATTAATTTCAAGCATCGTGGCTTTATTGGTTAGTCTTACCGTTCCCAAGGTTTATTCCTTCACTTTTCGAGATAAATTACTATTTTTTTTTTTAATCAAATGTAAATAACTGTTTCTAAAAATCAATGAACATTGTGACTATAACTTAGTCTTAACATGATTTGTGTAAAAATAGTGGTAATTTTCCTTACCGTCCCATACCTACCATCCCTTTTTTTTCCATTACCGTCCCTTTTTTCCTATACCATCCCCTTTTTTTTCCTTCCGTCCCTTCTTTAACACCCCTTTAAGACAATGTTATACCAAAATTTTGTACTAAAAATACTACATTGTTATTATTTCTTATTTGAGTGTCCTGTGGGTACTATGCAAAATTATTATAAGTAATAATTTAGAAGAAAATAGAAAGTTATAGTGGTAAAATGGTAAGGAAAATTAAACTCGTAAGTTTAACTTAAACCTCAGTTAAATAAAAAAATTTCGCTGCTGAACATTTTTTCTTTATTTTGAATCATTAAGGCATTCGTCTATCAGATTAAAATGTTATTTTAGCAAGTTTAATTTCTCCAGATTTTTATTCCCGAAAGTCAAAAGATTGTGAGAATGCCTCATATATTCTCTAATATAGAATTAGCACATCAATTATCTCGCCAATGGATCGTAGAGTGGGTAGACGATAGATACAATTAACACATAAAAACTAAAAAAGGTCTAAAAAATTAAAAACATAAAATTAAAATTAAAAATACAAAATAAAATAACAAAATTATAATAGGAGGGCTGGGTTAGTAGATATTAGAGTAGGGAGGAGGGCGGTGTTGTATGTAAAATTTATGCGCAATGGTTAATTTATTATTATTGTTTTAAAAAAATAGAGGGGTTATTTGTATAACCATTACTTCGCAACATTACATATTTTATTACGTTTGTTGATTCAGCACACTTCAAAAATGCCTACATAAATACTTTCCTTTTTTTTTATTATATAATACTGGTTAAAGTTTAATTTTTATTTCCATTTTTAGCCCATTGAGGAGAGTATCATATCTATATCTCATATTTAGTAAATTCTGTTAAAATAGTAAAAATGAAAAATTTTGTATACATTAATGTTTGTCCTTTATTCTTTCCCCTACCCCATAATTAAATTAGATATTATAAGTTTTATGCAAGTTTAAAGACAATTTAATTGTTATTTATTTACATTTAATATTTTAAACTCTTAATTTAATTTTACACACCAACTTCATTTATTTTAATTTTATTTTATTTTATTTTTTTATGATTATGCACTGCTGTAGAAAATATAATTAAATATTACTATATTTAAATTTATTATTCTGATATTATATAGTACATTTATTTATACATTTATTTAAAATTGAATCATTATTTAATAACTTATCCATATCAAATATTTACTTTTCTCTAATTCATCATTTATATTAAATATTATTAAAACTAATTTTTTAAAGGTTAATCCACATATAGTTATTATTATTAATATTTATTTATTTTCTCTCTCTCCTCTTTCCTACATAAACAATGGAAGTTATCTTTAACTGCTTTAAATATAATGGGAATAATGTATTTAATCTATTTCAACATTATTACACTGTTTTTTCTAACTGCTTGGCTGTACTAGTAGAAGAATACTTATAATATTTCTGGCAACAAGCGCAAATCATTTCTTAGAGCTTTTTAAACTTGGTGTGTCATTGCAAGCTTCCTTGGTTCATAAATTGGTAAATGCTTTCTTTTGTCCATTTTATTTTTTTTTTATCTGTTGCCCTTTTTGGCTTTTTTTTATTTACTGTGTACGATAGACCAAATTTTGCATTTCTTAGCTTGTTACAGCTTATGCAAGGATGAGGCCGTACGTGTTACTTGTGGAACTTAAGGTAATTTCGACCTGGAGATTCTGCTTTGATTCCAAAAATATTTCTATTTTTCGAAATAAAGGAGAAAACCTATCATCAGGTGAGCAAAATCGCTTATAACTCTATAAGTAATTTATATATGCAAAAACGGAATTCGTATTTCGATTAAAATCGCTTCAATAGCTTCTAAAGCCTGGCAACTTTGTGTCTTTACATTTAAAATAAACCAGAAAATGTGTCAGAAAGTTTCATATTCGTTGAGCAGGGAATTTGAAAACCGTCTTTAGGGGGGGGGGGGGGGGATTCTTCAAGCATTGTAGAACCATTGCATATGCATGTATATATGTATCGTGTGTGCATGTACTTTTGATATGTATAGAGACAATTATCTTAAACTCAATTTTTGTCTTGTGTAACAGATCGACTATTATGATTTAATCACAAATAAGTCTCCCTTAATTATTAAAAAATTGGGGATCCATTAACCACTTGAGAAAATTTTTAAAAAAAACTTAATTACGTGTTGTTTTTACAATTTACATATATGCAATCATCCAATACTTCCTTGATATAACGCTTAATATTATCATTGGTCGTAAAGATATCACCTATAAACATAGGTGCACGCAATGAAGGAGCAAGGGAGGTCATTTTCACCTTCTTAGACTTTCAAATATAAATACTTACATTTTCTTTATTGCTTATCATTTTGAAAATAAATAATAAAATGCATTCTTCTTAAATGATTTTTAAAGTGCTAAACAATAAGAGAAAAGGGGATTAAGTATTTTTCGTCAGGGGGCAGAGCCCCCTGATGTTAAAATAATAAATTGTTTCAATTCTTTATTTTGAAAAAAGGTTGCAAAAGCTTACCTTTGGATTTTTAATTTCTTATTTGTTACATTTTTGTATTCCTTTTTATGTTTATATGTTTAACATTTTTTCTTTCACGTGGGTATCTTTCACGTGGGATCAAACAAAAAAATCTTAGTTTTGCTTGTTTCATTTTTATATTCCCTTTAAAGAAAAAAAAATAGACCTTTGTAGCGACTGCAGGTACATTTCTACCAAAATCTTGCAGCTCCCTGCATTTTGTTCTGGGGACGCCCATGTCTATAAATTAACATATCAAAGATTTCAAAATTTAAAGTTTAAAACAGAGTTGTTGGAACTCAAATAAAATTTCTTTAAAAACAGAATATAAATATATTCAAAATATAATATAAATATATTCAAAATATAATAAGTATCATCATTTATTGGTAATTATAACATTGAAAATAAAAATAATTAGAGAATATTAAAATAACCTAACAAAGAATCCACATTTCTTTAATCACATTTACATCTATAAAATTAAAAATGAATTCAGAAATTTCAATGTTTAATATGTTGTGACACATTATTTTATTTCTGCATCATAAACTTTAACAAAAACTGATCAATAATGTTATCCATGCTCGCATACATGAATATGTATATAATGAACATCAAATATCTTCCTGTTAGTATTATTCCCTCTATAGTTGCTAAAATTGTGTTCTTTCAGTATTAACTAACAGATTAAATTTTAATTGTTACTTGTCCACAATTTTACCCTATATACCGAGACCATTACAAGGGTGGAACCACGAGCGTTTGATGAGGGCTATCACAAAATAAATAATGGGAGATAAAAGTTATAAAATAAATGTTCTTTTATTTCTTAAATTGACTTCTACAAACTCCATGAACAACTGCCCCCACCCCGAGTGACATTTTTAAAAGTGGGCGTCTCTGCTCACAGCTAAATAATTTTATGCTTGTAGATAAAAATAAATAAGTAAATTCATAACTGAAGAGTAATTTCGATCTCGCAAATAAGATATTTAACATTCAAATTATTATTATTATTATTAGTGTAAATTTTGAAATATCCGCTTCGCCACTGTCTTATAATTAATTATTATTATTATTATTATTATAATTATTGTTATTATTATTATAATTATTATTATTTTCATATGGTGAAACCATATTACAGATTATTCTACATGTATTTAATCACGGCGCAAAATTACTGCGTCGTGATTGTACTTGTATATAGGGGGGAGCAGTACACAGTGAGAAAGCAGCCATTTTGACGTATAGTTGTAACTTTTTCTAATAGCTGGCACACACACATAACGACCTCATCTTACGCAACACGTGGATGTAGTTTCGGCAATTCAGTTACTCGTCCAACAAAAATAGTAAATAATTCTTTATTTTATAGTGGTTAAATTTACTTAAACGTCTATCTTAGAGTTTATTTCCTTCAATATGACAGATATTTACTTAACCTAGTGTTGACTCTAAGCCACTTTAGCAGGGCGCAGCGCCCGGCGGCTCTTTTGAAACCTTCCGATGCGCCCGGCTGCCCTTTTTAATACTTCCTATGCGCCCGTGGCAATTCAATTGATCCCGGGAAACTATCGCAAATTCCAGGGACTCTAAACAAACCAGTTCAAAATATTTTTTGTGAACAAGGTACAATTGTACAGTCGTGGAAAAAAAAGTAAACACCCCCTACTAACTTCCCAACAAATTATCGTAGAAGAAAGTTACTGGTACCGAACGATTGGAAATAAATTCTACTTTTAATTGATGTATATAAAATGTGTTTAAGGGGCCATCTACATATTAAAACGAACCATAACTTTGTTTTTTTGAATAGCAGTACACAATTCTGACAGCATAAATGAACTCTACACCTTCCAATTAGCCTGTAAACAAATTTTTATGCAATTTGTGCCATAAGTTTCCGAGAAATTAATTATTTTAAAACGAGCGTATTTTAAGGGCTGTATCCAAATTGAAGTTCCGAACTCGATTGTTAACCGAGAGAGCCACCTTCTAGATCAAGGCACGTTTAAGCGTCAATGAAACCTGTTTGATTACAGGATAGCAGAATAAATTTCGAAAATTTACTTACTTCTATCATAGACCCTTAAACCATCATTTTGCCGTGTTTAAAGCATAATTTGAAAACTACTTGGAAGAAAAATGTGAAATTTGGGATTTCCATAAAGCAGGACTTAATAAATCAAAATCCACCAAAAAAATTGTATGTTGCAATTCATAATTTTTTCGAATATTAATTTCATAATTCATAATTCATATCATAAAATTATAAAAATTGCAAATTCAACGTATTTATGTTTGGGTATATTAGTATTATTGCTACACAAAAAAATCTTATCATTCGAATGACTTGAAATTTGGTTTCTAGGCATATTTTGAACCGAAGATTTGAAATATCTCGTTAAATTTGGGCACTGCCATTGAAAAAAATGAAGTTTGAATTCGTTTTAATATGTATATGGTCCCCTAAGCAAATTTTATACACACCATTTAAAAGTAGACTTTATTTCCAATTGTCCGGTACCAGTAACTTTCGTCTACGATAATTTGTTGAGGAATTAGTAGGGAGTGTTTACTTTTTTTTTCCACGACTGTACATTGTTCTTAAGCGGGCACTTAAGTGTGCCCTTTTTGAAAAAAAAATTGCCCTTTTTTAGGATAGTGTTCTCTTTTTGAAAAATGTATCCCTTTTTAGAATAGTGTTCCCTTTTTGAAAAATTCCCGCCCGGCGCACAGTGGATCAAAGTATAGGCGATGACGAACATAGGATTATCACGATAGTATAAGCCTACATATACGATGTTTTTTGTTATATTTAGCTTTAAATGAGTAAAATAAATGATACTAAAAGTATCTGCATGGTTTTTATGAACAATTTCGCGCTTTTATCTCGCAAACAGGAAGTTTAGAGAGATGATGAATAACAAAAATAAACTACGAAAACAAAGCATACAGTTTTTACTTATATCCAAATGACATTTGTGGAATATTTAAAGCATTTGTTTAATTTTTAATTGGCAACATATACATAACTATTTAAAATCGTTCTACAAAACTGCAACATTCTACTGCATACTGCAACATTTTAGAACTTATTTCAGTGCATATTTGTTATTATTGGGTTTGAGTTTTTTTTTAATTATCTTGTAGTAATATTAATTTTAGCATATTTCTTTTTTATTTGAAACAAGATTATTTCATTTTGTCTTATTTCTTATAATGTTTTGAAATATGATAACAAATAGAGATTTGTTTTTGTTTCTGAAAAATTTAAATAATGATTTTAGTTATGAAAAATCAATGCTTAGTTTTGTAAGTGAAAAGTGTGGGCTAATTGCCTCAGACATTGAAGGAAAGTTAAAGGAGCGTTTATGTATGTTTTGTGCAAGTGCAGAAGATAACTGGCTGAAATCTGAACGAAAATTAGATCGTTTTAATAATAAAATCTATTCTTCACTTCAGTGTTCCTTTAAAGTTGGTAATGAGCTTAAATCATTTGCAGTTGAAAATTTGCAGAAATCAACATCATGA
Source organism: Maratus speciosus (assembly GCA_963932465.1). Classification (NCBI taxonomy): domain Eukaryota; kingdom Metazoa; phylum Arthropoda; class Arachnida; order Araneae; family Salticidae; genus Maratus; species Maratus speciosus. The sequence continues at coordinate 455,708,599 of OZ010796.1, forward strand.
AAATCTTTTTCAGACGTAACTGAAACTCATGAAAGAAGACTAATTCAAAGTTTCAGAGAGGATACTTCTGGAGAAGCTAAATTAAGAAGAATCAAAGAGTAAATTTCAACGCGAATTCAAAAAAGAATTAGCTTTGCTAATAGATGTTGTTAAACGGGCAAGTGGTTTGACACACGATGGAAACTCTGCAAGGACATTTTTGCTGAGTTTAAAAAGACAGCTGAGATCACTGGATTGGATAAAGAACTTATTAAATGTTTTGCCATTATAATGGTGATCGCCTGTGACAAAGTAGTTAATACCAAAAAATTTGGCCATTTCGCATTGGGAACAGCTAAACAATGTGCTTCAAAGTACGGTTAGTATTATATGCCAGGTTCTGTACATAATTACTAACTCATGAAAAGGTCATGATTACAAATTTTGCTGTTCCAATTGGATAATTATCGGAAGAAGTTAGCGAAGCTCGAAATAAAGAGTTTCGAAGGTATCGGGAGTCTCATTAGGGAAAAATAAGTCGAAGAGCATCTAACGATGACTTATTACTGCGTTTGCTAACGGTTTGATATCCAGTATTAGACACAAAATAAAAAACTTTCAAAGAAACAGAAAATTTCTAGAAGCATTGGGACTTTTACTTTAAAATATAACACTTTATCCCTGACATAGCACCGCATCCATTTATTAAAATACATTTAACCCTCTGAGAGCCTTTGCGCTTTTCATGTAAACGTTTATATAACCCGAGATAGAGTATATTTCATTTAATTTCGAAGTTTAATGTTAAATTATTAGTTTTTTACATCATTTCATACTAGAAATTTCTTATAGTATAATCTTCTTTGAAAAATATTTTTGTATACAGCCAATTTAACATGTTTTCTGAAAACGGAAAATTGCGTAATAGTCGCTTCAAGTCCATTTATTTCGAAAACGCGCAGGTTTGCGCAAAAAATCCACTATACCACATTAAAATATAGGCTTTCAGGAATACCAGCATGTGTTTGAAATTTTAAACAACTTTAAACAATTTAAGTTACGTAATTTTGAAGATTATGAATCCGTTAATTCTATATGTGTTGTTCATAATGTAGAAGGAGACATAAAATTCAATCAAAATGTAGTCAGTTGTGGTTTAAAATTTGTTTCAAGAAATTAATAATGATATTTTAAATGAATTATTAGTAGAGGTTAATTAGGTTTTATTTCTGAGCACAGCAAAAAGTCACTAAAATTCGCAGAAAAATTCCTCTGCTGAAAGGTGTATATTCCGAGCTATACAAATACGATATAATTTTGTATAATTTAAAAAATAAACATATATTCGTATTTTGTAGATATTCTTTTAAAATATTTCATCGCAAAAAATTAGTTTTTTAATGATTATTTTTTGGCTCTATGTTCGGATTTTCTTAAGGATTGATCCACTGTGCGGCGGCCCTTTTTTTCTAGAGTCAACACTATTAACCAAACCTACTATATCTAATAATAGACTTTTTCAGCAAAACGACATAAACTTTTTAAAGCGATGAAATTGATGTAACAGATGTGGCATCCATTTTGTTACAACGTAACGAAAGTACACAGTGAGACACACAGTGGGACTCGTCTGATTGTGTACCTACTATGTGGTTCTGATGTTAAAAAGAGTTATTTATTAATAAAAGAAGTTTTTTCTCTCTCTTTCTCTTTCTGTGTGTTTGGGGGGGATGGGGGGTTGCAATGGCTAGAAATTTTTTAATTAAAGTTAGAGGTTGAAAATTTGCATGAAGGTAGCCCAAGGTCTGCCATTGTCCAACTGAGGTTCATATTTTTAATATTTTGAAAATCTAGAAATATTAATTAGAAATCAGAAACTGCAGAAAATTATTGATAGAGTGTAAAAATGTATAATTTATAAAAATATATACATTGTCTCACTGTGTACCACTTTGCACCACTTGTGGTACACAGTGAGACAATTTCCGGTACTCCGTTATGCTGCTTCTGTGCTTTTATAAATAACTTTTTAAAACCATTTATACATTAATGTGTAGCGTATTTGGGTAGCTTAAATATGTAACAAAAAATTTTTCAAAAGAATAAAAATCGTCGCCATTCGTTAAGTAATAATAATTTTTGTCTCACTGTGTACTACCCTCCCCTATGCAGATCATAGCGCTTTAGGCTAACATTTTCTGGAGAATTTTAAACAATAAATAAAGAATCTCTAAAGCGCATTTTAAAGAAAATAATCTGAAATGCAGAAAAAAATGGAGTGTGAGCTTTTCTCATTTTTGAGAATTTAAAAACTTTTGATTTTCATCTTTCAAAAGAAAAAAAAAAAAAGACAACCGACTAATGTTACAAGTGAATAAAGTTTTTATACAATATAAAATTGGAAGCACGTAAGGAAAAATTCCATTTAGTAACAATTTGTTAACTTTAACCCGTTTAATGACAAGTCTATTTTGTCTGTCCTTCCATTTGGGCCGAGAAAAAAATCCCCGTTACACAATCTATAAGTGTCAGTCACCGATGACTGACGCGGCCTAAATGGAAAGTTCGGTGTCAGTCGCCTATGACTGACGTGGCACTCAACGTTCATTAACAGGCACAAGTGAACATCTGCAAAAAAAAAAAAAATCAAATATAATATTAATAATATTACTATGTTAAAGGTTTTTATATTTCTGTTTTATATTTCTGCAAAAATTTATCGATTTTTAAAGCAAAAATATTTATTCGAAAAGTAACACATTGTGTCTAAATAAATAGAATATTGGTTAATATATAATAAACATGTTCGGCTCATACACGACATTGTTTTAATGGTCGAAGCCGAGACAAGAACCGGCATTAACCATTCTGCTACTAAAAAAATATTTTTATTTGTCTTATACTAATAAAAGAAAGATGATTGCTTATCTGTCTCTGTGAGAAACCTGTGAAAATCTATCGCACGTAGAGGTTCGGAAATTTGGATAAGGATAGTTCAAGGCAGGTCATAATGGACCTGAGGTTCAGAACTTTCTATTTTTATTATAATTAGCCAAGATATTTATTAAAACACATAATTAAAAAGAGGTTGTAGAAAAAACGGTGCAAGAAGCGTACCTAAACAGTCATTCTAAAACCGGTAAGCAGAATAGATCGAAAGTGCGAGAACAACTTATTTTTTTCACCCGTTTTTTCTAAACGCACGTTAGCCGAACCTCTTGAAACATCGACAAAACATCTGCACCAAATTAAAGTTTTACGTTTAAAACGTCGCAATTTATTTGAAAAAAAAAAAAAATGTTACTGTTAACCTTTTGATAAAAAATTTAAAATAAGTTCGATTTCGCAGGTGTGTGTGTGGGGGGGGGGGGGGTCTCTCTTATTTCTAAGCTCGTATCAACGCAGACTTCGAGTAATCGTAATCGTGTAATCGTAGTCGATTATAATCGATCACAAAATCTGTATAATCGCACTGTAATCGTAATCGTGAATTTTGGTTTCGAAATAATCGTAATATAATCATAATCAAGATATTTCACTCTGAGTACAATCGTAATCTAATCGTAATCTAATCGTAATTGCGATGTGATAGAATCGCAATGTAATCTGTATCGAAAAGCTCTGTAATCGTAATCTCCCACAAATATACGATTACGTTCTATGATTACATCATTTTTTTCCATCCTTTCGCCCGATCCATAAAATATTGTTCGGTTAGCTAAACATTGTAATGTTTGCAACTCATTAAATCGCCTCTAAAGTGAAAGTGAGAAGAGGTCAGAGATCATGAAGGGAAAGAAGCCTTTAATGAGCTAAAAGTGAAACAGAATGCATACCGTAACCGTACACTATATGTTAGTATGGACATAGAAATAGTATTATTTGGATTGACCTCGTTAAAGATATGGCGCGAGATATGGGAATTGGGAAATTAAACTCGGCATGCGGTCATTCAGGGGTCTCGGATTGTGAGTTACTGACGTGGGATATCACTTGAACACTATACACTATAATCCTTCTTCAAATGTGGGAATCTGAGAATAATGAGAATGGAGGGAAAAAAAGGATTTTTAAATAGCATAGGAAAATTTATGTAATAGCGCATTCGCATGTTTAAGTTATTAGTGCTTGTTTATATTTTAAATTTTCAATGTTCTAGAAATTTCTAAGAGAAACAGTAAAAAAATTCAGGACTATTTAACTGACTTCGGATCAGATTTAAATGAAAAAGGCGGGAAAGTTTTGAAATATAAATGTAAAGTTTGATTGTCAGATGTTCGGGTATCCATAAAAACAAAATCAAATTTGAACACCCACATGAGGTAATGTTTTTTAATATATATTGTATAAATTTAGTTTAGAAAATATGCATATTTATACCTTGCATCTTCCTTTAAAATTGTAGTGAAGAGTATTTTTCATATTAAATTAACTGTATAGTGTTTTTAATCATGAGTATGAAATTATCTGTTTATTCAAAATTTACATTTTAATGTATCTGGATAAGATACACACGTAGATAATTTTTTTTATTACAGCACTAGTTATAATAGGTGGTTTGTTTATATATATTTAATTTTAACAGAATAAATAGAAAAAAGAAAGTAAGACTGGTTTACTAATAAATATAGGGGCGTACGCAGGACTTCGTTAAGGGGTGGAGGATGATGGTACCTAGTTAAAGGTACATTCTCTTAGCATATGCGCCGGCAAGGGGAGCAACACAGTTCAATTATTCCTCCCTGAATTTTTAAATGTAACTAAATTTCCTTTATCTCTGATTAATAATAATAGTTTAAAAAATGACATGAATATAAATATTAAAAGAAAGGGAAACTAAGCTTTTTTGTCAGGAGGGTTTGCTTTGCCCCCCCCCCTTTCCCCTACTAAATACGCTCTTTCCAGAAGAAAGTTTTATATTTTATTTTTTATTTTTATTTTTTATTTATTTATTTTATTTATTTATTTTTTTTTTTTTTTTTTGGCCTTTTGATGTTCATGTGTTTCAATTTTATTTTAAACGTGGGGTTCAGGGGGACAGAGCCACCCAGACAAAAGAAAAAAGAATGGATTGTTTCAATTCTGTTATTTCTTAAATTTTGGTAGAAGCTTATTTTTGAATATTTAATATTCCTTCATTTTCAAATTTTCTTTCCTTTGTATGCCTAAATGTCTTGCAGCGGGAATTCTGAGGAAAATAATTTTGGTTTAACTCATTTCCTGTTTATAGTTTGCATTTTAAAAAAGGATTGTGAAACACAAGCACTTCTTTTTCCAAGATTTTAGTGTGGTCCCCCACCCACCTCTCTTGCATACGCCAATGTCCGTGAATCTCATATCAGAATTTCGCATACTACATTTCACTATTCTATGCGTCAAACATCCTTATACATGCTCTTTATTTCAAAATGGCTTTGTAATAATGAAATCAGTTCCAAAATATTCAGATCAGAAAACATATATTTAAATAGGAAGGAAGACCTTTTCTAATTTAAATCATTAAATGACCCTTAAAAATAAAACGAAAACAAAAAAAAAAAAAATATTTTGTAAATTTGTAATTGTTTTTAAATTTGTTTTGTGTTTTAAAAGACTTTTTTTAGAATACAGTAATACCTGTCAAAACAAAACATGTATAACGGAATCCTGTCTAAAACAAAATAATTTCGTAGTACTAAGTCTCGGTGAAAACAATACAATAAGAATAAACAGCGCAGTTGCTCATATGGAAAATTTCCCTTGTCCCTTGCGATTCCATAATACCAGGTTTTACAGTATTTTAAAATGTAATATGTTTGTTATTATATTATCTAAAAATATTTTGATCAATTATTTCGATAATTAAAAATTAATATAGCAAAATGTGCTGATTCCGAACCGCTAAGTACCGGAGAAATTTTCCATTATAGACTGGTTTCCGTCTTAGCAGGTACATTGTCTTTTAGAATTTTATTGTAGACTATTTATCACAATCTCGGAAATTTTCCGTTACACACCGATTATGTTTTGATATTTTTTACTATATATATACATATATTGAAGTGTTTGTTTTCACAGGTTTTACTATAAAAAACTTATATTTAAATAATTAAAATACACGTCTAATTAATTATAAAATAAAAATTATGACTTTTAAAGATATTTTGTAATTAGCAATTAACAGTATTTTATCGAACAACTTTCAAATAGGGATAATTTTATTTGTACCTAAATCTTCAAATAGAGTGAAATCTGTAAAAGTAAAACTTTTCTATTGGGGAATCCTCTCTAAAATGGTAAATTTTATTGATAAACCTGAAAAGAATATACAATTATAATAGGCAGCGTACATGCCAAGACAAGAAGTTGTCTAAAACGAAAAAATTCCCAGTACCTTGTGATTCCGTTTTACCGTGTTTAACGGTATATCACAAAATAAGTAAAATTTTTTACAACTTTAATATTATTTATCATGGAATCATTTCTTTTGCCTGATTTACGGGTTATGCCTAATCCGAACTCTAAAATTTAGTCAACCTTAAACTCGACTCGAACAGAACATACTTCAACCTGAACCCGTAAGTTAGCGAAATTAATCCTTATTTTAATGCATTTACAGAATATTAGTCTTAATTATATCTCTAATATTAATTTTATCTTTTTTATAAAAAAAGAAACACTCAAAACACACATATATAATACGCATTAATATTCAATTATGCAATTTTTTCACAGGACAAAATATTTAGGACCTTTTTTTATTTTTTGAAAAACTGGGTAAATCCGGTTGGTTGGGTTTATGACGGCCAATTATCAACACGAGGGATATAGGCCCTAAGAAGAGGTGCTATCCGTGGGGGGTCTCTCTAAGGGAATCTAACCCATATTTACGCATGGAAATCCATGGTTCGAAGAAAACCACGAAAACTCCGAATGATTAGGCCGACGGGCGCGATTGAGTTTGAACCCAGCACCTCCCGTCTACCAGCTTCGAGAGCAGAACCTCTCGGCCACTGATGGTGGGGCACTGGGTAAATCCGAACCCGAAACATTTAAAGATAACCTGACCTACAGCCAAAAAAAGTCAACTCATCCCGAACCGCAGTGGGAGATTAGCTCTAAACCAACCCAAATTAAGTGTTGGATGTGGTTTGGGTAAAATCGGGTTACACGACACGGTGCAGGACTCCAGTTTGTAACGTGTAGATTACGAAATCAGCGTAATCAAACTGTAATCGTAATGGACTTGTTCGATAATCGTAATCCAACAAAAAAAATGTTAATCGTAATCTAAACGTAATCGTAATCTAGCATTTAAAAAATAGATAATCAAATTTATAATCGTAATCTAACCTTCATAAATAGAGACGTAATCGTAATCAGAGTTTAGAAAATGAAAATAATCGTAATCGTAATCGACTCGAAGTCTGGTATCGAGTTCAATTTTAGAGATATGGGAAAACTAAAAATGACCTAAAGCTAATGACTAAAGCAAAGACCTCTTCTCTACGACGGTATAATTTTTTTCAAAAATACGAATATTAATCCTTTCAGAAAAATTCGCAACTAGGAGTCACTTCGCACCTCCATGAGACACTGTTTTATTTTTTATTTAAAAGTAGCAAAACGTCGGTATTTTAACACAATCTTTTTACACGCTCTTTGTACACTCGATTTACATCACCTATAAAAATTTCGAAACATTCGAACGATTTAAAAAAAATAATAAAATCTGCAAATCTTTAGCTCAGAACGTGAACGCGTGGAAGACTTTTGCGCATGTTTTTACAGCTAACATTTTTGCAAGAAATTAATACGCAGGCTTCCGAAATGTTATACTTGTAATTGGTAAAAATGTCAAAGCTTTCAAGCGATAAGAACTATTTTGTTTTAATGTTAAAAAAACCGACGCGAAAAAAAAATGCATGAAAAAAACACAGCAATTTTACAACTAAATACAAATAATTTTTCAGGAATAATTTCACACAGACTTCAAAAGTATTAAATTTATAACCGATGAAAATTTCAAAGAGTTTAAACTATAAGAACTATTCTTAACTATTAAATGCCCCGATGTGGATAAAAAAGGTCTTCTTCCAAGCACCTTTACCACTAAATATCAATATTTTTTTCAAGAATTTTTTAAACAGGAGTAGTAGGAAATGGAGAGTTCAACGACCACAGGATCAGGGATTTGGGCAATGGGCAATCATTGAGCAGAGCAATCAATGATCATACTCACATTTCTCATGATCACAACAGTTATTAACCCTCCGTCTACCAGACGGGTCCATTGGACCCGACAGGTACATACAAAATATTCATTCAAACCAGAAATTTCTTTAAAATAAACTAAGTATATAAACCAGACAAAAATAAGGTAAATAAATAAGTTAAATAGTTTTAAATAAAAATTCTGGTGTAGAACGTTTTATTAAAACTTGAATAAAATTCCCGGTAGATCTAGGGTTAATTTCTCATGCTGCTGCCCAGTTTAACACTTTACTAGAAAGGTGCATGAATACCAAGAATTAAAATATCAAAATGGTTTCGTTTAGAAACGTTCATTTATATCATGCTGCTGTTTTCTCTAAAATTTACTTGAAAAGATGTGTGTATACGAATACGTTTTTAATAAATATACATGTTTTCCACGCTATTAAAAATAAGTGTTTAAAAAAAAAAATACGTGTCTAAGGAAGTATATGTGTTAGAAGGTATATATAACTATATATATCTCACTCTATATGTTTGTATGAATCTAATCATATTTAAAAAATTATGTATTAAGACAAAAATGTTTAATTAAAAGCATACATTCATGTCTACACATATCTATATCCATAAAGTTAAATTCTTATATATAGGTCCTTGTGTAAAATATATATGTATAAAATTTACTAGTTTAAAAAAAAATTGCGAAAAGTTTTACAGAGGTAATAAGAATAATAAAAAAAAAAGTTTGACAAAGGTTTAACAAAGTAAAAAAAAAAAAATAAATAAAAAAAGTTTTAACAAAATTTTAAAAAAAGTTTTAACAAATTAAAAAAAAAGTTTTAACAAATTAAAAAAAAAGTTTTAACAAATTAAAAAAGTTTTAACAAATTTTAAAAAAGTTCTAGCAAAAAAAAAATAACAAATTTAAAAAAAAAGTTTTAACAAATGAAAAAAAAAATAGTTTTACAAAAAAATTTAAATATGTTTTTAAAAAATTCTGAAAGATTAAAAAAGTTTTACAAAAAAAGTTTTACAAAATTTAAAAAAAAAAGTTTTAAATCTGTTTTAAAAAATTCTGAAAGATAAAAACTATACATTAAGCAAAATTATTCACATTGAGCATAGCTATTTATATATATTGTATAGATGTATATGTGTGTATGTATGTATGTGTTTGAATATACATGTTACACATATCTAACAATATGTTAGGAAGGTTTGTGTAGAAGTTATAAATAAGCACTCATATAAAAAATCAACATTTTTTTTATTTAAACAAAGCAATTTACAGAAAGTATATTTACAGAAAGATATATTTGCATAAAAACATTTTCTTGATAATTCTACGTTATATTAACAATTTTCATCACTGATACAATCTTGACTAATTTTATAATGTCCATAGGCAAAACTTGATATTCCATCATCTAGCAAGTAACGCTTATCATCAAAAGGACTTAAGCTAATTTTATTCTGTATTAATGTATATAGGTGATGATTATCTTGAGCGATCCTTCTCTGCTTCTCCATGCTAGTTTTCACCTGTTGCATACATTCTAAATAATCTTGATGCTTGATTTTCAGTCGAACAACATGTGTAGACACACTCTTCGCCCGCTTCTTTTCTTCACTCGAAGATTTCAGGGAGTATATTTTGGATTTTAGACCAACGAACTCAAGGGCTAAATCTCCATTGAGCTCATCCTTGAACTTGCCAATCACCTTCTTATTGATATCTGAGTAGAGTGAATGATGCTTTGGATAGTCTGAGAAATCAAATAGCCCTGCATTATGTTCCATAACATCAAAAATATTTTTTGTTTTAATATGGTAGCACAGTGAGTCCGTATCTGTGAATAATAGCTTTGCATCATCTTTAAAAGTTTTCTTTATAAAATTATAGTGAAAATCATACATTAAGAGCTTCGAAAGCTCCAAAATGCAGAAGCCGACATAAATCGGTCGATTCATCAAAATAGTAGTTTTAAGTCTTTCTACGGCACTCAGGTTTTCGTCATATGTTTTAAATGCTTTGAATGTCGGCGAGGCAACCAATTTCTTCGCTCTTTTTTCGTTATTGCAAAGCACAATATTCCGCCTCTTTCTAAAATTTTCCATTGTTTTTCCGAATACAGAGTTGTTCATTAATTTAAAAAACTCTTTTTCAGAAGAGGATTTTGCTTCTTTCCTTTTCTCTGTATTAAAATTAATATAGCTCTGCAGCCAGGGTGCCTGTTTGAATTGAAGAGCTTTATGCACGGCTGTCAGTTTTAATCCAAGTTGCAAATAATATTTCAGATTTCGGTAATGAGTGACATAATTCTGCTTATCTTGGAGATTAGGGATAAGTTTAGGAGTGCCTTTAATTTTTTTATTTCCAAGCATACTCTTCGTAGTAGGTGACAACATCTCTTCATTCACAGTCAGGCGTTCCGGGGCCAGCGGATATTCGTTATGAAATTTATGAAGCTTCTTAGGGTATTTAAGGTCCACCTCGAAAATATATCCAATTTCAGAATCATCAGATAGAGAAAGAATCCACTCTTCTGTAATATGACTTGTCGCACACCATTGAAACCCTCCGTATGGTAGATATTGGGACATAGCCCATCCATAAATATTGTTCGCATCCCAATCCATGATGAAGCTGGGTGCTTCATTTTCCCTAAAATCGGGCGTATTGGGGATGTTCGCTAGGGCGTGTCTATGACTAATCATACTGATACCACCACGTATTCCATTTTCAATCATTAGCAACATATCAATGTCCGATAACAATTCTAGAAGTGTTTCAGACATTTTCAAGGATGCTTGCCATGCGAGTGAAAGTCCTGTATATAAATGGCAAGGATCGATATCATAATACTGTTGACACAGTTTACGAAAATTTTGGAAAACATCAGCTAGTAATAAAATATCTGTTTTTACATACAGATCATGCTATTCACCTAGATTCCGAATATTAAAGGTTTTCCACACGTTCAATGCATGTTGATAGTCTTCATCTTTAATATCTTCATCTGTGAGACTGTTATAAAATGCTGCAGGTGGGGGTAGTTCCTTTTCATCGAATTTTTCGAAAGAGGTGAAGTAGTCATAAGGGTATACCCCTTTTCTTGTAAGCATATGCAAATTAGTATTTTCAGGGAAATTTTCTTCAAGTATGATGAATTGCTCAGGATTAAGGTTTCTAACAAGCTTTTCTAAGGAGTGAGTCAAAAACTGGAATGAATCTAAAAAGATCATCTGTATAGGACTTGTTGGCTTTCTTAACTTGAAGGTTATATAATTTTCCATAGAGGAAGCAATCACATCAATTTCATGATCTTTAAATTTACCAGTTTTACTCATTAGATGATGCCCATCATAGTTTTTTAGATTATGGAATATAACAGGAATTGTTTTACATTGTTTGTAGTTTAGATTGCAGCTTGCATGGGCAGCTCCTCTGTATGCACCCGTCACGTGGTCATGGTCACGAACACGTTCTTCACATAATGCTTGCTTACAAATAAAACAAAATTCCGCTTCCTGAAAAGCTTTTTCTTGTGCAGGTGAAAGCTTCATAGGTTCGATATTTAATAACTTTCGTCCTACTACATCTTCAATCTTCAGCATCTGTTTTAAAAAATGGTCTACACAGTCTTTGCCACGATAAACTTTCGCTTTCCAGACACATCTCCCATTACGTCCGACAACAACATAAGCATACCCACATGGAAAATGATAAGTTGTTTTTTCAGTATAGGATGGTGTGGTAGAGGGTGCAGTCGGCTCAATAGGTATAAGAAGACTCTCAAAGTCAGCATACACAACATATGGTATGGGATTCTGTAGATGTATTCCAGTGAAAGACAATATATTCTCGCCTTCTTCTGGTAAGAGTATCCTTTGTGCAGCATGTAGAGAACAATATTTGATATGCTTACCCAATAGATCTTGACTTGAAAACCGGTGTAAGCATCGATAGCAGTAAAAAACAACCCCATTATGATGTGTCAGATCCACTAAAAGTCTTGAAAAGCTTCTAATTAAGCAATAATGTTGCTTTTCACCATCACTAACTAATAATAAGTTGATAACATCAAGATTTTGTTTCTCAGATACATACAGTGGACAAACTTCATCCTCTTCATATCCAAACACATTAATCCGTAAATTGTTTAGCTGTTCGATAATAGGGACCTTCTGAAGGGCAACAGGGCATTCAACGTTACCAAGCTGAATATCACTCTCATAAGGGGTATAATGAGAAACACGTTCAGGATGTTTTGAAAAATCGAAGTTCAGCTTAGATGCTAAAAGACACCACACTAAGCACTGGTTATCTTCGTTTTTAATATTCAACACTGCTTTTTTATCATTCAATTTCTTAGGTAAAGCAATATATGAACTTGCAGTAAGAGGATGATATTTAGCAATCTTGAGTTCTAAATGTTGAATGTTTCTAAGCTTCCACCCGGAACCTCTTTGCACAAATTCTTCAAAGGATTTTAATATTTTGGAGAATCCTTCTTCAATGTGTTGCGTAATAGTTTCTTCAGTAAGTTCTGTAAAACATTGACATCGAAAATAGGATTGAATCTCTTCCATCTCCTCATTATCAGTCATACGTTCAAGTGTTATTTTTTCCACCATATACCATTTAATGGCACCTTTACTCTGAACTTCATCTGTTAAACGTTCTTGAATTTCAGCTTGTAAGTGGGTATGAAACACAGTTAAATCACTTTCTTCACGTTCATCAGGATAAAGCATGAAAGTTTTAAACACATTAAGCACATCCGATTGATTTTGCTTCAGTTTTTTAGACTTTACATTAGATGGCATCCTTTTTCGTTTCACACTCACAAGAGGTACACGAGAGTGTTGGGTGCGTATATGCTGCTTCAACTCATAATTTCGTCCAAACATTTTATCACATTCACGGCAAGAGAATTTAGAACTTTCATGTGATCTTATATGTTGTATCAAATTGTCCTTTCGTGTAAAAACTTGATCACATTTGTTACACATAAATGTAGATCGGTCATTATGAATCTTGAAGTGTCTTCGCAAGTTAGATCTAAATCTAAATGACTTCTGACACAAATCACACGTATGCACCTTGTCATTAAAGTGTATCTTCTTATGTTGAAACAAGTCGTAAGAGGTCGAAAACATCTCATCACAAGTTGAACATGCAAACAGCTTCTTGGCAACAGTTAAAGTCTTGAAAGGTTCTTCAGATGTTATATCAACATCCAGAGAATTCAACGATGGATTGTTCTTAGATGAAAAAGCTTGAGAATGCTCATCACGCTTAAAAGTTGTTGCTTCACCATTGATACGAGTCTTAGAATGTCTTCTCAGCTTGGATTTACGGCTAAAAGACTTTTGACATACTTCACATTTGAAAAACTTTTCACCTGAATGTATCTTCAAATGCTGATTCAGGTTAGAAATAGTTGAAAATGTCTTATTACAACTAAGACAAGTAAAATTCTTCTTCTTAGACACAGAACTTTCCAAAGGCATGGCTTCGTCCAAAGACATAACAGCATCTATAATAGATTAATAAGAAGAACGATTTAACTCCTAACGGAAAACAACAATCTTCACGAATAAATTACTGAAAAAGCAGAGAGCACTGAAAGACACGTCTGATCGCTAGTATAACAAATCATCAAATGATGCAGATCAAAAATTTCACTGCTATTTATACTCCTCAGGTGTTCACCCTAAGGCAACTTAAACTTATCGATACTTTCCACATCAACAAACGCAAATTGTTCTAACATAAAATCAGTTCTAAGAGTCGCGATTCGTTCGAAACATCGTATCTGGTTTACAATCACCGATCGCTCAACGATTTCATAAACCAATCGAGGTTCTTAACTCAACCAGTGATTGGTTCTTGAACTCAATCGTTAAAACTAAATTAAAATAAAGGTTCTAAAAGACAATCTTCAACCAGTCATTGCTTCTCAAACTCAAGTATTATCACAGAAGTAAGTCAAGACTGATTATCTTGGAATCTACTAATTAAAAAATTATTTTAATTTAGGAAATCTATTTCATTAAAAAATTATCTTCATCTAACAACAGATCTGTTCTAATTTCCTCTCACGGCTTGGCGAGAACCAAATGAAAGATTGAGAAGGACGCCAACTAGACAAAAAAAAAACTTAACGACAACAAACAATTAAATACACAACCTTCATTAAACATTAAAAAAAGACTCATTTTATAAATTATCATGTACAACTACTCGCTAAAAGTATTATTATTAAAAAAGTCTCTATCAAAAACATGTTTACATTATTAAAAACGATCGATAAAATAAATGTTCAACTCCCTTCAGAATATTACTTTCAAAATCATCGAGCCCAAATACATTCTAGTAAGTTCCAACAACTTCATACAAGCAACAAAACTGATGACTAAGCTCACTAATAACAAATCACATGACTGCTAACCGCCAATCACAGACGAAAATGATAACATCTTGTGACAATACCTCTACACAGCGTAATATCCTCCCCCTGTGAACAGGGAGCATGTTGAAGCATGTACCGTCTTGCTGGTGCCAGATGATTGACAGGTGGGTGGGGGAATGTCAGGAATGTAGACACAGTGGTGCCCACCTGCTCCTGACACAGGTCATGTGATCTGCTCAGCCAATCAAAAGCGTGTAGGGGGCGCTCCCGTCGCCTTCATGCATGATGTCATAACCGGTTTTATACTGAATCATACGCCATTTCTTCAGAGGTTGTGGATGGGAACGGACGTACAAAGACGATGCTCTGCGGTAAGTAGTTTTTAAATGTCTAGGTTAAGGATGTTGTTTTAAGAAAATTTGCTTTTGCATGTTATTTCAAACTACATTTTCAAATAACAACTGTCTTTAATAACTTTTTAGAAGAATAAGTTTAACTTTTTCATTAAAAAATACTACCACAAAACTTTTAAGGGATGTTTTTTAAAGACTATCTTGTTAATTCAAGTTCAAATTCAATAAAAAAAAATTAAAATAATGATTATATTCTAATATATGAGCTAATCTCTAATTAAGGAAGAGTGGAAGAGTCCACGACTAAAAATCTACTTCAAATTTCAAAGACTAGCTAAAAAATACAATCATCACGTTAAAGAACTCAGTGACAATTATATAAAACTTAAAACAAGCTTTTGAAATATAATATTAATTGTTGTTAACTCAAAAAAAAATCTTATATCACCAAAAAATGAACCATCATAAATTTAATAAATCAATCTTTCACTTAAAATAGCTACTTCAATTTTTAAGTTTATTTTAGAAAATACAATCATCTTACAAAAAACACGTCGCGAATTAAATACAACTGTTTAAACAGACTCATCAGAAAATAAAATATTAATTGTTATTAACTCATTTAAAGACCAAATTTTATGTCAACGAAAGAAATGTAATAATTAATTATTCTCTAATTAATATAAATAATTTAATCTCTAACATAAAAGTATCAACAATTTCAAAAATTATCTTTAAAAAAATACAATCATCTTGTTAAAGTACACGCCAAAAATTAAATAAAACTGTTAAAACAAAATCATTAAAAATATATGTATATATATTTACATAAATTAATTATTATTTACTCATTAATAAAATTAATCTTACATCAACAAAATCTAAAAATGAACCATTCTACAATTAATAACATGAACTCAATCATCCACATTGAAAATACCTACTTCAAATTAAAAAATCTATCTAAAAAATACATTTATCTTGTTAAAACACAGACATTACACTTGTACTTCAAACAAAGAGAGTGCGCAAAAACTCACCACTCCACCCTCAACTCACACAAGCCTAAGTCCCATCTCGTATAGTGGCTAGCACGCTAGAGACCTGTCCAGAAGATAGCAGGATCGAACCCCGTCGTCGGAGAGTCGAAAAATGCTTCTTTTTAACCCAAAGTCAGCAAAAATCTCGATAGATGACGCCTCTGAAAGAAAAAAACCCGAAGCAAAATAATATTTAAAGCTTTAAAAATAAAATGGGGTGAAAATAGGGAGTATGCATTAGTAGAAGGAAAAAGGGGGTTCTACCCCACCAGGAGGAGCGAGGAGCAAAGATGAGTGACAGGTGGGCGGAGTTGAGTGATTGACAGGTGAGATAAGATTATCTCACCTGTCAATCAAATTCGTGACAGCCTGATGGCTGTCGCCACGCCCCTGCGAAGCAGAACCTCCATTTTCCTTCTACTAATGCATACCCCCTATTTTCACCCCATTTTATTTTTAAAGCTTTAAATATTATTTTGCTTCGGGTTTTTTTCTTTCAGAGGCGTCATCTATCGAGATTTTTGCTGAATTTGGGTTAAAAGGAAGCATTTTTCGACTCTCCCACGACGGGGTTCGATCCAGCTATCTTCTGGACAGGACTCTAGCGTGCTAGCCACTATACGAGATGGGACTTAGGCTTGTGTGAGTTGAGGGTGGAGTGATGAGTTTTTGCACACTCTCTTTGTTTGAAGTACAAGTGTAATGTCTGTGTTTTAACAAGATAAATGTATTTTTTAGATAGACTTTTTAATTTGAAGTAGGTATTTTCAATGTGGATGATTGAGTTCATCTTATTAATTGTAGATTGGTTAATTTTTAGATTTTGTTGATGTAAGATTAATTTTATTAATGAGTAAATAATAATTAATTTATGTAAATATATATACATATATTTTTAATGATTTTGTTTTAACAGTTTTATTTAATTTTTGGCGTGTACTTTAACAAGATGATTGTATTTTTTTAAAGATAATTTTTGAAATTGTTGATACTTTTATGTTAGAGATTAAATTATTTATATTAATTAGAGAATAATTAATTATTACATTTCTTTCGTTGACATAAGATTTGGTCTTTAAATGAGTTAATAACAATTAATATTTTATTTTCTGATGAGTCTGTTTAAACAGTTGTATTTAATTCGCGACGTGTTTTTTGCAAGATGATTGTATTTTCTAAAATAAACTTAAAAATTGAAGTAGCTATTTTAAGTGAAAGATTGATTTATTAAATTTATGATGGTTCATTTTTAGGTGATATAAGATTTTTTTTTGAGTTAACAACAATTAATATTATATTTCAAGAGCTTGTTTTAAGTTTTATATAATTGTCACTTAGTTCTTTAACGTGATGATTGTATTTTTTAGCTAGTCTTCGAAATTTGAAGTAGATTTTTTGTCGTGGACTCTTCCACTCTTCCTTAATTAGAGATTAGCTCATATATTAGAATATAATCATTATTTTAAATTTTTTTTTATTGAATTTGAACTTGAATTAACAAGATAGTCTTTAAAAAACATCCCTTAAAAGTTTTGCGGTAGTATTTTTTAATGAAAAAGTTAAACTTATTCTTCTAAAAAGTTATTAAAGACAGTTGTTATTTGAAAATGTAGTTTGAAATAACATGCAAAAGCAAATTTTTTTAAAACAATATCCTTAACCTAGACATTTAAAAACTACTTACCGCAGAGCATCGTCTTTGTACGTCCGTTCCCATCCACAACCTCTGAAGAAATGGCGTATGATTCAGTATAAAATCGGTTATGACATCATGCATGAAGGCGACGGGAGCGCCCCCTACACGCTTTTGATTGGCTGAGCAGATCACATGACCTGTGTCAGGAGCAGGTGGGCACCACTGTGTCTACATTCCTGACATTCCCCCACCCACCTGTTAATCATCTGGCACCAGCAAGACGGTACATGCTTCAACATGCTCCCTGTTCACAGGGGGAGGATATTACGCTGTGTAGAGGTATTGTCACAAGATGTTATCATTTTCATCTGTGATTGGCGGTTAGCAGTCATGTGATTTGTCATTAGTGAGCTTAGTCATCAGTTTTGTTGCTTGTATGAAGTTGTTGGAACTTACTAGAATGTATTTGGGCTCGATGATTTTGAAAGTAATATTCTGAAGGGAGTTGAACATTTATTTTATCGCTCGTTTTTAATAATGTAAACATGTTTTTGATAGAGACTTTTTTAATAATAATACTTTTAGCGAGTAGTTGTACATGATAATTTATAAAATTATTCTTTTTTTAATGTTTAATGAAGGTTGTGTATTTAATTGTTTGTTGTCGTTAAGTTTTTTTTTGTCTAGTTGGCGTCCTTCTCAATCTTTCATTTGGTTCTCGCCAAGCCGTGAGAGGAAATTAGAACAGATCCGTTGTTAGATGAAGATAATTTTTGAATGAAATAGATTTCCTAAATTAAAATAATTTTTTAATTAGTAGATTCCAAGATAATCAGTCTTGACTTACTTCTGTGATAATACTTGAGTTTGAGAAGCAATGACTGGTTGATGATTGTCTTTTAGAATCTTTATTTTAATTTAGTTTTAACGATTGAGTTCAAGAACCAATCACTGGTTGAGTTAAGAACCTCGATTGGTTTATGAAATCGTTGAGCGATCGGTGATTGTAAACCAGATACGATGTTTCGAACGAATCGCGACTCTTAGAACTGATTTTATGTTAGAACAATTTGCGTTTGTTGATGTGGAAAGTATCTATAAGTTTAAGTTGCCTTAGGGTGAACACCTGAGGAGTATAAATAGCAGTGAAATTTTTTATCTGCATTATTTGATGATGTGTTCTACTAGCGATCAGACGTGTCTTTCAGTGCTCTCTGCTTCTCCAGTAATTTATTCGTGAAGATTGTTGTTTTCCGTTAGGAGTTAAATCGTTCTTCTTATTAATCTATTATGGATGCTGTTATGTCTTTGGACGAAGCCATGCCTTTGGAAAGTTCTGTGTCTAAGAAGAAGAATTTTACTTGTCTTAGTTGTAATAAGACATTTTCAACTATTTCTAACCTGAATCAGCATTTGAAGATACACTCAGGTGAAAAGTTCTTCAAATGTGAAGTATGTCAAAAGTCTTTTAGCCGTAGATCCAAGCTGAGAAGACATTCTAAGACTCATATCAATGATGAAGCAACAACTTTTAAGCGTGATGAGCGTTCTCAAGCTTTTTCATCTAAGAACAATCCATCGTTGAATTCTCTGGATGTTGATATAACATCTGAAGAACCTTTCAAGACTTTAACTGTTGCCAAGAAGATGTTTGCATGTTCAACTTGTGATGAGATGTTTTCGACCGCTTACGACTTGTTTCAACATAAGAATATACACTTTAATAACAAGGTGCATACGTGTGATTTGTGTCAGAAGTCATTTAGATTTAGATCTAACTTGCGAAGACACTTCAAGATTCATAATGACCGATCTCCATTTATGTGTAACAAATGTGATCAAGTTTTTACACGAAAGGACAATTTGATACAACATATAAGATCACATGAAAGTTCTAAATTCTCTTGCCGTGAATGTGATAAAATGTTTGGACGAAATTATGATTTGAAGCAGCATATACGCACCCAACACTCCCGTGTACCTCTTGTGAGTGTGAAACGAAAAAGGATGTCATCTAATGTAAAGTCTAAAAAACTGAAGCAAAATCAATCGGATGTGCTTAATGTGTTTAAAACTTTCATGCTTTATCCTGATGAACGTGAAGAAAGTCATTTAACTGTGTTTCATACCCACTTACAAGCTGAAATTCAAGAACGTTTAACAGATGAAGTTCAGACTAAAGGTGCCATTAAATGGTATATGGTGAAAAAAATAACACTTGAACGAATGACTGATAATGAGGAGATGGAAGAGATTCAATCCTATTTTCGATGTCAATGTTTTACAGAACTTACTGAAAAAACTATTACGCAACACATTGAAGAAGGATTCTCCAAAATATTAAAATCCTTTGAAGAATTTGTGCAAAGAGGTTACGGGTGGAAGCTTAGAAACATTCAACATTTAGAACTCAAGATTGCCAAATATCATCCTCTTGCTGCAAGTTCATATATTGCTTTACCTAAGAAATTGAATGATAAAAAAGCAGTGTTGAATATTAAAAACGAAGATAACAAGTGCTTAGTGTGGTGTCTTTTAGCATCTAAGCTGAACTTCGATTTTTCAAAACATCCTGAACGTGTTTCTCATTATACCCCTTATGAGAGTGATATTCAGCTTGGTAATGTTGAATGCCCTGTTGCCCTTCAGAAGGTCCCTATTATCGAACAGCTCAACAATTTACGGATTAATGTGTTTGGATATGAAGAGGATGAAGTTTGTCCACTGTATATATCTGAGAAACTAAATCTTGATGTTATCAACTTATTATTAGTTAGTGATGGTGAAAAGCAACATTATTGCTTAATTAGAAGCTTTTCAAGACTTTTAGTGGATCTGACACATCATAATGGGATTGTTTTTTACTGCTATCGATGCTTACACCGGTTTTCAAGTCAAGATCTATTGAGTAAGCATATCAAATATTGTTCTCGACATGCTGCACAAAGGATACTCTTACCAGAAGAAGGCGAGAATATATTGTCTTTCACTGGAATACATCTACAGAATCCCATACCATATGTTGTGTATGCTGACTTTGAGAGTCTTCTTATACCTATTGCGCCGACTGCACCCTCTACCACACCATCCTATACTGAAAAAACAACTTATCATTTTCCATGTGGGTATGCTTATGTTGTTGTCGGACCTAATGGGAGATGTGTCTGGAAAGCGAAAGTTTATCGTGGCAAAGACTGTGTAGACCATTTTTTAAAACAGATGCTGAAGATTGAAGATGTATTAGGACGAAAGTTATTAAATATCGAACCTATGAAGCTTTCACCTGCACAAGAAAAAGCTTTTCAGGAAGCGGAATTTTGTTTTATTTGTAAGCAAGCATTATGTGAAGAACGTGTTCGTGACCATGACCACGTGACGGGTGCATACAGAGGAGCTGCCCATGCAAGCTGCAATCTAAACTACAAACAATGTAAAACAATTCCTGTTATATTCCATAATCTAAAAAACTATGATGGGCATCATCTAATGAGTAAGATTGGTAAATTTAAAGATCATGAAATTGATGTGATTGCTTTCTCTATGGAAAATTATATAACCTTCAAGTTAAGAAAGCCAACAAGTCCTATACAGATGATCTTTTTAGATTCATTCCAGTTTTTGACTCACTCCTTAGAAAAGCTTGTTAGAAACCTTAATCCTGAGCAATTCATCATACTTGAAGAAAATTTCCCTGAAAATACTAATTTGCATATGCTTACAAGAAAAGGGGTATACCCTTATGACTACTTCACCTCTTTTGAAAAATTCGATGAAAAGGAACTACCCCCACCTGCAGCATTTTATAACAGTCTCACAGATGAAGCTATTAAAGATGAAGACTATCAACATGCCTTGAACGTGTGGAAAACCTTTAATATTCGGAATCTAGGTGAATATCATGATCTGTATCTAAAAACAGATATTTTATTACTAGCTGATGTTTTCCAAAATTTTCGTAAACTGTGTCAACAGTATTATGATATCGATCCTTGCCATTTATATACAGGACTTTCACTCGCATGGCAAGCATCCTTGAAAATGTCTGAAACACTTCTAGAATTGTTATCGGACATTGATATGTTGCTAATGATTGAAAATGGAATACGTGGTGGTATCAGTATGATTAGTCATAGACACGCCCTAGCAAACATCCCCAATACGCCCGATTTTAGGGAAAATGAAGCACCCAGCTTCATCATGGATTGGGATGCGAACAATCTTTATGGATGGGCTATGTCCCAATATCTACCATACGGAGGGTTTCAATGGTGTGCGACAAGTCATATTACAGAAGAGTGGATTCTTTCTCTATCTGATGATTCTGAAATTGGATATATTTTCGAGGTGGACCTTAAATACCCTAAGAAGCTTCATAAATTTCATAACGAATATCCGCTGGCCCCGGAACGCCTGACTGTGAATGAAGAGATGTTGTCACCTACTGCGAAGAGTATGCTTGGAAATAAAAAATTTAAAAGCACTCCTAAACTTATCCCTAATCTCCAAGATAAGCAGAATTATGTCACTCATTACCGAAATCTGAAATATTATTTGCAACTTGGATTAAAACTGACAGCCGTGCATAAAGCTCTTCAATTCAAACAGGCACCCTGGCTGCAGCGCTATATTAATTTTAATACAGAGAAAAGGAAGGAAGCAAAATCCTCTTCTGAAAAAGAGTTTTTTAAATTAATGAACAACTCTGTATTCGGAAAAACAATGGAAAATTTAAGAAAGAGGCGGAATATTGTGCTTTGCAATAACGGAAAAAGAGCGAAGAAATTGGTTGCCTCGCCGACATTCAAAGCATTTAAAACATATGACGAAAACCTGAGTGCCGTAGAAAGACTTAAAACTACTATTTTGATGAATCGACCGATTTATGTCGGCTTCTGCATTTTGGAGCTTTCGAAGCTCTTAATGTATGATTTTCACTATAATTTTATAAAGAAAACTTTTAAAGATGATGCAAAGCTATTATTCACAGATACGGACTCACTGTGCTACCATATTAAAACAAAAAATATTTTTGATGTTATGGAACATAATGCAGGGCTATTTGATTTCTCAGACTATCCAAAGCATCATTCACTCTACTCAGATATCAATAAGAAGGTGATTGGCAAGTTCAAGGATGAGCTCAATGGAGATTTAGCCCTTGAGTTCGTTGGTCTAAAATCCAAAATGTACTCCCTGAAATCTTCGAGTGAAGAAAAGAAGCGGGCGAAGGGTGTGTCTACACATGTTGTTCGACTGAAAATTAAGCATCAAGATTATTTAGAATGTCTGCAACAGGTGAAAACTAGCATGGAGAAGCAGAGAAGGATCGCTCAAGATAATCATCACCTATATACATTAATACAGAATAAAATTAGCTTAAGTCCTTTTGATGATAAGCGTTACTTGCTAGATGATGGAATATCAAGTTTTGCCTATGGACATTATAAAATTAGTCAAGATTGTATCAGTGATGAAAATTGTTAATATAACGTAGAATTATCAAGAAAATGTTTTTATGTAAATATATCTTTCTCTAAATATACTTTCTGTAAATTGCTTTGTTT
Organism: Maratus speciosus; assembly: GCA_963932465.1. Lineage (NCBI taxonomy): Eukaryota > Metazoa > Arthropoda > Arachnida > Araneae > Salticidae > Maratus > Maratus speciosus. The sequence goes on from OZ010796.1 coordinate 455,731,786, forward strand.
AAATAAAAAAAAATGTTGATATTTTATATGAGTGCTTATTTATAACTTCTACACAAACCTTCCTAACATATTGTTAGATATGTGTAACACGTATATTCAAACACATACATACATACACACATATACATCTATACAATATATATAAATAGCTATGCTCAATGTAAATAATTTTGCTTAATGTATAGTTTTTATCTTTCAGAATTTTTTAAAACATATTTAAAACTTTTTTTTTTAATTTTGTAAAACTTTTTTTGTAAAACTTTTTTAATCTTTCAGAATTTTTTAAAAACATATTTAAATTTTTTTGTAAAACTATTTTTTTTTTTCATTTGTTAAAACTTTTTTGTAAAACTTTTTTTTAAATTTGTTAATTTTTTTTTTTTTTTTTTTTTTTTTGCTAGAACTTTTTTAAAATTTGTTAAAACTTTTTTAATTTGTTAAAACTTTTTTTTTAATTTGTTAAAACTTTTTTTTTAATTTGTTAAAACTTTTTTTAAAATTTTGTTAAAACTTTTTTTTATTTATTTATTTATTTATTTTTTTTACTTTGTTAAACCTTTGTCAAACTTTTTTTTTTTATTATTCTTATTACCTCTGTAAAACTTTTCGCAATTTTTTTTAAACTAGTAAATTTTATACATATATATTTTACACAAGAACCTATATATAAGAATTTAACTTTATGGATATAGATATGTGTAGACATGAATGTATGCTTTTAATTAAACATTTTTGTCTTAATACATAATTTTTTAAATATGATTAGATTCATACAAACATATAGAGTGAGATATATATAGTTATATATACCTTCTGACACATATACTTCCTTAGACACGTATTTTTTTTTTTTTAAACACTTATTTTTAATAGCGTGGAAAACATGTATATTTATTAAAAACGTATTCGTATACACACATCTTTTCAAGTAAATTTTAGAGAAAACAGCAGCATGATATAAATGAACGTTTCTAAACGAAACCATTTTGATATTTTAATTCTTGGTATTCATGCACCTTTCTAGTAAAGTGTTAAACTGGGCAGCAGCATGAGAAATTAATAACTGTTGTGATCATGAGAAATGTGAGTATGATCATTGATTGCTCAATGATTGCCCATTGCCCAAATCCCTGATACTGTGGTCGTTGAACTCTCCATTTCCTACTACTAACAGGCTTCAAAAACATTGCATTTATAACAGATAAAAATTCCAACGATTTTGAACAATAAGAACTATTTTTTAACCTATTAAATTATTCGATGCGGAAGAAAAAGCCTTCTTCCAAGGACTTTACCACTAAATATCGATATGTTTTCACGAATTTTTTTACATAAGCTCCGGAAACATTGTATTTTTGACTCTTAAAAATTTCAAAGAGTTTGGGCGATAACTACTGTTGAAAAAAAGAAAAAAAAAAAAAAACATTTAATGTTCTCGGCGACCTTCTTCCCATTTTTCAGCATAGAATCCTTTTTACTTCTCTCGAAATATGAAAAATATTACCAACCACCAGAGCAGCGAAGGGAGGGGGGGGGGCGTTAAAATCCCTCCCACAGCTAAAAAAAAATTCAGTAATTGCCTCTTATATGAATCGCAATTTAACCAAATTAATTGCGTTTATGAAACAAAATCAAAGTTAAAATTAAATTGTGTTGGCTTATTCAGAATCCGCGGCTGTGTTTTCAACAAAATTGATTTAATTAAGCGTCGAATATTGTGTTTAAAATTGCGAAAGACCATATTACATGCATGGGTTAAGTGAAACTGGTCTTTTTTTTTTTTTTTTTTTTTTTTTTTTTAGAAAAAAGGGCAGCGGTGACATTTTCAAAAGTCTTACGCTAAAAGAATAATCATTTCCTGTCGCTTGAGTTTGAATATGATACAGTAGAGAGTCTTTTAATTTCATTTATTTCTTTGTTCCATGTTTGAAACGGTAATGGACCATCGAATTCCAGGACAAGCATAAAACCTATGCTCTATGGGTCTCTCTCAGTTTCAAATGCCCTGTTTTGCATATTTGCTGTCTGTTATACATAATATAAACATTATTTCCGTACGCAGGTAAAATCTTTGAATAAAAAAGGAAGTGCCCAGTTAAACTGATGGCATTGAGTTCACAGGCTATTCACACTAATTGTATATTATAATCATATTTCAAAGAATAACGCCCCTCCAAAAATATATTAAGGGGGAGGATTATCCCCCGCCCGTTTCCCCTCTTTATACTTAACTAATGAGCCTCCAAATGTCATCAGGGAAGCGCCTTATCGAAATAAACCAGTATAACAAATTTGAAGCAAATCGGATAGAAAAAACCATTTATCTAAATTAAGGGGTCTATTAGTCCCCCGTTCCACCCTTTATATTTAACCAATGAATTCCCAAATCTAATCAGGGAAGCGCCTTGTCAGAATAAACCGGTATACCAAATTCGAAACAAATCGGATAGAAAAAAACATTTATCTAAAATAAGGGGGTATTAGCCCCCGTTCCCCCCTTTATATTTAACCAATGAACTTCCAAATCTAATCAGGAAATCGCCTTATCAGAATAAACTGATATACCAAATTTGAAAGAAAAGCCCATTTATCTAAATTAAGGAGGGTATTAGCCCCCCGCCCCCCCCCCCCTTCGACTTAAACAATGAACCTTCAAATCTAATCAGGGAAGCGCCTTATCAGAATTAACCTGTATACCAAATCTGAAGAAAATCTGATAATTCTGCATGAAAAACCATTTATCTAAGTAAAGGGGGGGGGGGGGGGTAGCCCCCCGTTCCCCTCCCCCCTTTATACTTAACTAATGAACCTCAAAAACTAATCAGGGAAGTGCCTTATCAGAATGGACCTAGAAAAAAAATTGAAGCAAATCGGATATTTCTATCAAGAGTTATCGCGTTACGTACGTACATACATACGTACATACATACAGACCCGGCAGGCACATTAGCTCTCAGGCTTTGATAGCCTGTGAGCAGTGGCGTGGCGTCTGGTCATCGCTGGATGCGGCGATGACCAAGCAATATTTTAAAACTCTTAATAAGCTTTTAAAACTCTACAATCCAGTTTTAGCAGAACATTTGGAGTTCATGTATAAGTGAAGGTAAGATTTAAAGTTTCTTTTTTGAACATTCAACCATTGAATTTAGAGTTAATAATTTTTCACCACAGACTTAAATAATTGCGATGACCACCGAAAATTTTCACGCCACGCCACTGCCTGTGAGCCAAATAAAAAAGAAAAGTGCCCAGCTAAACTGATGGCATTGAGCTCACAGGCTATTTCGCACTAATTGTATATTATACTCTTATTATATATTACTCTTATTTTAAAGAATAATGCCACTCAAAAAAAATAAGGTTAAGGGGGATTAGCCCCCGTTTCCCCCTTTATACTTAACCAATGAACCTCCAAATCTAATCAGGAAAGCTCCTTAACATAATAAACCGGTATACCAAAAATTGGAGCAAATCGAATAATTCTGTATGAAAAACTCATTTATCTAAATTAAGGGGGTTGACTAGCCCCCCTTTTACCCCTTTATCCTTAACTAATGAGCCCCCCAAAACTAATCAGGGAAGTTCCTTAACATAATAAACCGGTATACCAACTTCGGAGCAAATCGAATAATTCTGCATGAAAAACCCCTTTATCTGAATTAAGGGGGGTGGACTAATCCCCCTTTTCCTCCTTTATCCTTAACCAATGAACCCCCAAAACTAATCACGGAAGCGCCTTATCAGAACGAAACTAGAAAAAAAATTTGAAGCAAATAGGATGTTTCTATCAAGAGTTATCGCGTTACGTACGTACATACAGAACCGGCGGGCACATAAGCTCTCAGGCTTTGATAGCCTGTGAGCTAAAAAGAAAGAATTTAAAGTAGTATAAAAATATAAACATAAAAATCTGTTTTTGATTGTGATTGAACTGATATCATTTGTTCCGGGATGGGGCGGTTATAATTTTAAAGAATGTAGTTCATTAGTTGGTATTGTAGCTCGAAATTTTCCTCAAGTGGACTTGCTCTAGGGAGGCACTGCCACACCTTTCCTGGAGAGATGTCTGAAAAAAGAAAGAAACCGATTGACCGATAAATACATGCCCGTAAGCCGGATTATCCAAAGAGAGGCGTTAAGTGTGTAGCATTTTCTCGGATTTTATAAAAAAAAATAACTACCTATAATTACACACAAACTTATACTAATTATGCATTAACGTAAATTAATAAGCAATAAAGTAGTTATGTATTGATGTACACTTATTTCATCTTAAAAGATGCTCCTATATCATCAAAAGAATGACTTATTGTTTTTTACGAGGACAAAACTACAAGTTACTATTTAAGTTAGTAAAGAAGTAAAAACTTTTTCAAATTATTGTTGTGAGGGAAAGGGGAGATTTCTTATAGGTTTTTAGCTACAATGCCTTTAATTTAAATACTAGATCCTTTCCCCCCTATTTTGTGGGTGGGGAGAGAAAGCACAGTCCCCCTTTTTTTAAATCTTAGATTTTATTTTCCTGTTTCTCGCGGCCAAAGGTAGGTACCACTTGTCTTTCATCCGGACTTTCTAATGTAAATCCTGCATACGCCCATGGACCAAGTGGGTTTCATTAAACAAAAAAAAAAAAAAAAAAAAACATCGTAGGCTACGTTCCAGCGAAAATTGGTGTTTGTTTCTTAGATCGGGTAGGGCCATGTTCAGGATAAGCAAAAATTTTGTCGTCATTACCTTCTACAACAAAATTCTCCGTTCCGTAGCTGTCTGGTGTCGCCATCTATTATTACAAATGAGTACTAAGTTTTTACTTATATGTCTTTAAAAGGTTTTCAAATTTCTAATCATAATTTAGTAGAAATGGGGGATATAAATTAAAATCATTAGTAAGTTTTAGATCAAAGAATCTGGCAACTTCAAGAAATTTTGAAAATAAAGAACAAATGTCAGAAATAAGTAAAAAGAAATCATTAATCATAATAATGTCATGGGAACAAACAGTAAAAGAAAAGAAAAGATGTATATTTTATAAGACGCATTTTCCCACATAATTTAATAAAAATATGGTTTTTGAAAATTTACGCACGTAGGAAGGAAACTGCGAATGATTTTGCCATTTTGACAGAAAGATTCGCAGTGTCCAGAGAGAGAAACTGAAAACTTGAGAACATTTTAAAAATATTATCCTCTATAAAAAATAAGCACTATTTATAAATAACTGACCTAAATTGCTTTTACGATTCTTTATTTTCTTTCTGTAAATTTTGTACAGCACATAAACAGTTGATTTCTTATAATTTCTGTTATAGGATAATTTCCCATCATGTCTGCTGAATAGGATCTGCTCGCCACTAATAAAATAACTTTATCCACGGATTCTAATTATAAATCAAATAATTCGCCGAGTTCAACAGTTCGAGATTATTAATAATGAATTATCGATTATTAATATCGAAATATTAATGCATATTTGTATTTACAGATTACATCACAATAGAACACAAAGATTTGATGTGATATATTAACTGTAAGTAAATATTATATAAATATTCTGCACACTATTTCTAACTTTAAAATTTTTATAGTTAACATTTTAATAAAAAACTATTCGTACTTAATGTAACTAATATATTTTAGAATCATTTTAAATTTACACACATATTTCATGTTCTTACTTTTTATAAACATTTAGATAAAGTTAGCATCATCACAGTTTTTATCTTACAAATATATTCTACACATCTATTTATTTACTTTCTTAAGTGAACTATCAAGTTTTAAAATTCCTTAAACATCACAATAGCTCTAGCTAAATTTATTTTTTAAAGTCCAGTGTACCACAAAAACTAAGTAAAGCCAACTAAGCATTTTTATTTCATTTGGGATAACTTGCATTTAAATTAGAGAGCATAAATTATCTTCTGCCCTTAGTTGAAATGAAGTTAATATGCCGATTATTTTAAACTTATGCGCAGATTTCATGCTTTGAAATTGAAGAACTTTTACTCAGTGTCACTACCACGTATTATTATAAAGAAATATTGCATAAATTGATTATTAAATTCCACGTTTTATTACATATTTTTCACTAAAAAGTTGGTGTTTTTTGTAACTTCTATGATGCAATCTGTGTTACCAGATATAATTTATTTCTGTTCTTGTCAAGAGTACCAGAAAACACAAATGAAGTTTACACTCTAAAATTGGGAGCAGTGAAAAGTTTGCTCTTTGAAAGAGTGACTGGCATTTTCACTCTTTTTGGAGTAAATTTTATAAAAATACACTCCTTAAAAAGTAGAATTTTCCACTCCCTAGAAAAGAGTGGGATATTTCATTCCATTATCTCACTCCGCTGAAGAGTGAAAGCCTGGCACTATACACTTTAAAAATAATTTCCGTTCAACTTTGAACCAATATATGGACTAAAATAATGAAAAAGCATCAAAATATGTCACTTCTTAATTTTCAAAAACTCCATTTCATAATGTAACCTTGGAAATTACGTACTAAAACGCACTCCTTTTCAAGATTGAATAGTCACTTCTCTGAAAGAGTGACTATTCACTCTAAGCAAGAGTGAGTATTGCATGGGTATTAATAATCAGCCAATCAGAACACACTTATCTACAAGATAAGAAAAAGCTTTTTCAAGATAAGAGAAAGACGTCCGCTATTTTAGAATTAAAATATACGGATATTATTAAAGAGATCATTTAGGGAACTGTTTATCTTCATATAAAATTAAATGTAATTAATTCATAAAGAATACAGAAGAACATTCTCAAAGAGAGTTTTGCGGTTTCAAACTTCATTACAGTTATCTCAAGAGTGCGCAAAAAGTATCTTCAAAGTTGACTCATATATGCATAGCTTGCAATATTATTTTTACTCCCGTCTCCAGTTTGTGAAGTGTGTACACAGAGAGTCGTCACAGTTCTACACAGTAAAGTTCAAAGTATTAAATAAAGAGTGTCTCATATGAGCCAATACAGCTCAAATCAAAGGGTAATATTGAAAATTTCGGCCGAACTCATATTTTGGGACGAAAAGGATAGCGAATTTTCTGTGGATCTCTAATTGTGTGCATTCGTATTACGCGTCCATCATTTTTAGGATTAAAACATGTGGATATTATTGTAAAAGTAAGTCTTATTAACTTTTAACCTTTTATTCCTGATAGAATTTGTATGTTAGGATTATGAGTTAAATAGCTATAATATACGTAATTATTGGCATTAAAAAATAAAACATGATGTGTAAGTATTGAAATAAAGAGTTTTTTTATGCCTGATATGAAGTTCATAGATAAAACTGCTTTAGTATATATTTTTTAATATTCATAATATCACTTTTATAACATAAGATTGAATATATTTTAAAGAGATAAATAACTACTTTTTACATTAAAAATGTTTTTCAAACAATAAGAAAAGCATATATGCAGTCATTTCTTTTCTTTTTATATTACTTTCTTTTTTCCATTTCCGAGATCAATTTTTTCCTATAAAACATACGAAATTTACTTAGCTCATATACCCAAAATACAATATATGGGGCATTCTCACAATCTTTTGACTTTTTTTTTTGGGGGGGGGGGGGGGGGGGGGAATCTGACAAAATTAAACTTGCTAAAATAACATTTTAATCTGATAGCCTTAATGATTCAAAATAAAGAAAAAATGGTCAGCAGCGAAATTTTTTTTATTTAACTGAGGTTTAAGTTAAACTTGCGAATTTAATTTTCCTTACCATTTTACCCCTATAACTTTTTATTTTCTTCTAAATTTTTACTTATAATGAATTTGCATACTACCCACAGGACATTCAAATAAGAAATAATAACAATGTAGTACTTTTAATACAGAATTTTTGTATAACATTGTCTTAAAGGGGTGTTAAAGAAGGGACGGTAAGGTAAAAAAAAAGGGATGTATTGGGAAAAAGGGACGAAATGGTAAAAAAGGGGACGGTAAGGATGGAACGGTAAGGAAAATTACCACCTATTTTTAGGAAAATCATGTTAAGACTAAAGTTGCGTTTGGACTATCCTGCAAAAGATCGTCTAGAAAAAGCCATAAATTTTATCTTAGGAGGGGGGGGGGGGGGAATCTGACAAAATTAAACTTGCTAAAATAACATTTTAATCTGATAGAATAATGCCTTAATGATTCAAAATAAAGAAAAAATGGTCAGCAGCGAAATTTTTTTTATTTAACTGAGGTTTAAGTTAAACTTGCGAATTTAATTTTCCTTACCATTTTACCCCTATAACTTTTTATTTTCTTCTAAATTTTTACTTATAATGAATTTGCATACTACCCACAGGACATTCAAATAAGAAATAATAACAATGTAGTACTTTTAATACAGAATTTTTGTATAACATTGTCTTAAAGGGGTGTTAAAGAAGGGACGGTAAGGTAAAAAAAAAAAGGGATGTATTGGGAAAAAGGGACGAAATGGTAAAAAAGGGGACGGTAAGGATGGAACGGTAAGGAAAATTACCACCTATTTTTAGGAAAATCATGTTAAGACTAAAGTTGCGTTTGGACTATCCTGCAAAAGATCGTCTAGAAAAAGCCATAAATTTTATCTTTGAAGTACGGAGGAGTATACTTTTCTACGGGATTTTCTCCCCAAACAACAGTCATAAAACTGTCAACGTGGGTTGGCGTCCAGTTTCGTCAAGAAACTCCCTATCATTGCCCTGCGAAACCAATTAGCCATCAAATGCTCGGACTACCGGGAACAAACGCGCCGAAGTGTGACTGCATGATACTAGATGGTGCGTACTAGATGGTGCGTGATAGCTACACTGTGCATTGACTTTTAGAACAGTTGTTAACATTGGATTTTTTTTTTTAATTTACCTCGAAAAGTGCAGGAATAAACCCGGGGGACGGTGAGACTACCAATAAAGCCACGATGCTTGAAATTGAAATAATTTAAATACTGCTTTAAATTCTACAATAAATTTCCTGCCAAAGAATTTTAGACATTATTTCTCTAGCATACTTCTGCATGAGAAAAAACTTGAAAAAAATTCTGTGACTGCATCTGAAATGATTTTCTGTATAATTTTAGAAGAGGGATGGTAAGGAATCTAAAACCCAGGGACAGAGTTTAAAAAATAATAACAACCCTAAAAATGTGTGCAGGTTAATTTTTAGTTACATATTTATATAAAACAATAGTTCCAGTTTCAGAAAAAAAATGACATCGAATTATTTTTATTGAAACAATTTTATCCAGACAGCTCCAAACTTAAAAATCTTCATCAGGGACACGGGACGGTATAGGGGTTTTCCAGGTGTTTGGACCCCCAACATCGTCCAAAACTTATTTATCTCGTTAATATTGTTGTGCAATCATGCAATGGGATTTTCCCCAGTATATGAAATTAAAAAAACACAAAAAAGTGTATTAAAATAAAAATTATTATTCAGGGACATGAAAGTCAAAAGATTGTGAGAATGCCCCATATACGGGAATAAAAATTTTAAATATGACTTATCATATAATTTTCATGATTAAATTAAGGAATATGTTTTAAAGAAAAATACAGTCGTGGCCAAAAGTTTAGGACCACCGTGCAGAAACTAGCGTTTTTAAAATTGAAACCACTGATAACGTTATAAATCAAATCGATTTTTGTCAGATGGCGACATTCCGTCTGACAGCGGAGTTACTGTATTCGCTTTTCGTTTGAACTTTGAGTAATTAATGTCGCAGACTCAATTTATTGTCTGGATCTTAAATTTCAGTGGTGGTCCTAAACCTATGGCCACGACTGTATAAACATATTCCACAGAACATAAAAATCTAGACTCCATGTTCATATTTAATAAAACAATAACCAATCACAACACATAAAAAGAAATCTTACACATTCTTAATATTTAGATCAAGCTTAGAACTTACTAAATAAAAGATGGGAGTTGATAAACATTGTGTTTTTAGTGGAAAAATTTAAAATATTTTAGAACAATAGTGTTCTGCAAAATAGCGCTAAAAGGATAACATTTTATATTTAAAACAAAAATTAAAATGAAATCACATGTTGTTAATCATGTAACATCCACCTATTATACAGTTATTAATAAAACTTTAAAAGTTACTAAAATGCAGTAAACAATAATGTTTGATTAGATTTAAATTCCTTAGCAATGAATTCTGAGAACTAAATAGTTTAAATTTGAGTTACACATAAAAAAAAAAAAAAACATAACGTACATACGGGAATTATTAAAATACTAAATGGGTATCTGAAAAGAAAAAAATAACATTAACTGATTAAGATTTCGGTTAATTACTTGCCCTTGTAGCCATTTTAAAATTATCATATATTAATGGGACATTCAATGAAAGCAAACACTAGGAGTAAGATTGTGATAAAATATTTTAGTTTTTTTCTGTCAGTAATCTAATTTAATTCATATGTAACTTTAACTGAATTTTTCCTTAAAAGTTCAATTAGTTTATTCATTATTAATCAATTAAATAAATATTGCTAATAAAGTATTTTATTCCAATCTTTACCACGCTTGTATCTATTTTCATTGCATGCTGTAGAAGATGTGATTCTTTTAAAATGCCCATAAAAGTAAAATAAAAAAAAAGAATTGACTCCATAAAAAATGAACATTCACTCCTATGAAAGAGTGACTATTCACTCCTACCAGGAGTGAAAAGATGCACTCCTTCAGCAAGAGTGAATAGTCACTCCTCCGAAAGAGTGATTATCCACCCCTGTTTTGGGTGAATATTCACTTCCCAGGAGTGACTATTCACTCTTTCAGAGAATCAAAAATTTCTTTTTTGCTCAGAGTGAATAGTCACTCTAAAGAGGCTGGGCATATTTTGATTCTGCGAAAGTAGTGAATAGTCACTCCTTTTTATTTAGAGTGTATAAGTGAGCAAGTTGTCACAAGTGATTTGCATTTTTCTCAAGAAGTTCTTTTTTTCCCTCTCTCTCTGTTACCTATTATTAGTGATCGACTGAAAATACTGTTTTGTTTTCGGCCCAAAATCCGAGTTTCGCCGAAAATTCGTTTTCGGCGAAATTCGGCCGGACCGAAACTATCTATCTGTATTCCAAAAATCTCGTTTCTTCCATCAGAAATTTTCAACATTACTCACTGATTTGAGCTGTATCGGCTCAAATGAGGCACTCTTTATTTCTATGCACTTCACTGTTTATAATTTTCAATCACGACCAGGAGTGGGGAAATACACCATTTTACTACAAAATGAAGAATTGGCGCTCCGTTCTGCTCATATTGATATGAGCCAAAGTATCACGATGCAGACTGAAATATTCGTATTGCATAAGCCAAGATCTACAACATGTTAAATTTTCATCACGAAATTCGATGATGTTTTAGTGCGGCCAAAATGGCGATTTGGCACCCTCGTTTTGCTCATATCATACCAAAATATCACGAGACAGACTGAAATATCTGAAATGTGGGAAATGACCACGGGAAACAATTCTAAGAAATGATAAGTAAAACTCTTTCGGAAAAACCAGGATGTAGTTGTCAAATTGTTGTCCATTAATTGTCCAGATGGCAGGGGGTTTCCTTTGATGATTAAAGACGGACTAATTCTTTGCAATTTCCCTGTGGCTATAAGCATGTGGGGTAATTTTCAGTTTCCATGAATAATTATCAGTGCACAGATCAATTCTGTAGTTTAAAATATGGGAAACATTTTGTGTTGCCTCATAGCATTCTGCTTCGAGTTCAAGAGTGTATTTTTTGTGAGTAAATTTTTCCTTACCAAATTTTTGATATTCTGTATAAAGTGCTTAGTGAAAGATGTTATGTAACAAAAATGAAAATTTAAAGACGATTAAAATGAAAGCTTTTTGCTGCAAATTTTATTCGTTTTTTTTTTTTCCGTTCCTGGTACTATATATTTAATAGGTTAACAGGTGGTACTAACTCTCTCAGAGAAACTTAACATTTAATTTTTAAATATAAAAAATATTAATAATATTTAAATTATTCGATATTAAATGTTAAATAATAATGTATCAGATCTTAAAGACTAATTAAAATGTAATTAAATTCATATTTTAACTTTATTATATCATAGACTATCTCATAATATCTTCATCGAAAAAATAAAATATATTTTGACAAAATGTAACATAACATGTTCTTTCATAAAACTCTTTAATTAATGTCATTTATTATAAAAATCGTGTGTCAAGCATAAATTATGAAACACTTTCCAATATTTCCAGAATTATTTAAAAATACTTCTCTGCTTAATAAGGTAAATAAGGTTGGTTTAGAAAACGCATAACAAAGTTTTAAAACAGAATTCAGCAATCCCCATCCATAGTCGGAAAAGTGCTCCAATTCTTTTATGCAGCCCTATATTTGACCTACAAATTTATATATTTTTTACATAGTATGTTAAAATTTAGTCTAGTAACAAAACACATAATAGGGGGAACTCACCGTTAGTAATTTTTATCATAAAACGGAAAAATACTTGAATTTTTTTTAAACACCTTGAAACTTTTGTATATCACCCATATTTTCACGGGCCATAGCGACCGCCCCCCATAGCCCCCCGCCAAATGGGGGGGGGGCTGGGAAAGTCAGGGGCCCAGTAGTAAGCTATTGTACCTTTCAGCCGAATAATGAAGTCTTTTGAACTTTTAAAATTATTTTTTTATGTATTTTTAATAACATTTTATTTTGTTTTATCGAAATTCCTTTTTTTATTTGTCAAAGATCTTGGTCAGATTTAGAAATAGAAAACAGATATGTGCTTTCCTTCTATTTCCACCATTCTTTATAAAGGTTTTTGAAGGCTATAAATTCTATTTAAAAAATAAAATGGCATTTTAGTCTTTTTGGGGGGCGCCTATCTATGGACGAAATAAATGAAAACAATGGTTCAAAACTTCTTTAATACTATTACTTCCTTCAACCAAAACACATATGCGCTTTCTTTCTACAGAAACCATTCTTTTGAAAGGTGCCCAGATGAAAGAAATTTTGCAGGCTCTAAATTCTTTTTGAATTGTCTTTTTTAGGGCTCCTATAAAAGTGCGGAAAAGTTGAAGCCCAAGATTCAAAACTTTTAAGCCCATTTTTTTATTCAATTTTTTTAAAAATATGCTTTTTAATCTCGTTGAGGGAACCAATAAGTTTCAAAACTTCCTTAATACTATTACTTCCTTCAACCAAATGTGCTTCCTTTCTATAGTCATTATTCTTTTTAAAGTTGTCCAGATGAAAGTAATTTTGCAGGCTCTAAATTCTTTTTGAATTGTCTTTTTTAGGGCACCCCTATAAGCGTGAGGAAAAGTTGAAGCCCAAGATTCAAAACTTTTAAGCCCATTTTTTTTATTCAAATTTTAAAAACATATGCTTTTTAATCTCGTTGAGGGAACCAATAAGTTTCAAAACTTCCTTAATACTATTACTTCCTTCAACCAAATGTGCTTCCTTTCTATAGTCATTATTCTTTTTAAAGTTGCCCAGATGAAAGAAAGTTTGCAGGCTCTAAATACTTTTTTAATTGACTTTTTGGGGGCCCCCTATAAAAGTGAGGACAAGTTGGAATTCAAGATTCAAAACTTTTAGGCCCAATTTTATTATTCAAATGTTTTAAAAATATGCTTTTTAATCTCAATCTCTTGGGGGCCCCAATAAGGCTCAAAACTTTCTTAATACTATTACTTATTTTAACCAAAACAGACATGCCCTTTCTTTCTATAGCTACCATTCCCTTTTAAAGGTGCCCAGATGAAAGAAATTTTGCACGCTCTAAATACTCTTTAAATTTTCTTTTTTGGGGCCCCTCTTAAAAGTGAGGAAAAGTTGGAACTCAAGATTCAAAACATTTAGCCTAATTTTTAAAAAAAAAATGTTTAAAACATATAGGCTTTTCATCCTCGTTGGGGACCCCAATAAGCGGGCATCTCTGTGCATTAGGGTGGAGCGAAAAAAATTATTTTTTAAAAATCAAAAACGGGTCGGTGCCAAAAGTTGCCTTTATACTAGCACATCAACTACGTGAAATTTTACCGCTGAAAAAAATGGCTTGAGTCTGCGCTTTTGGTCTAAAAGTCGAAATTTTGGGTAAAATTTGACATTTTTTTTCAAAAAAATTAAAAAAATCCTATAGAAAAGGTTATTATTTAAATGTGTTATTTAAACCTTTATTATTTAATGACTTAACATATTTAAATGATAAAATGGTATCTTTATTCTGTATAACTGGATCAAAACTGTCAACTTTTGGTAAAAAAAAGGCATTGCCACTCTGTTGTGTCGTACAACTAATTGTTCTTTAGAATACAGCTCTTACCTAGTTGCTTTCAAAACTACCCAGGAGCTATCACGTAGAGGTGGCTGCACTTCATGTCATAGCAGTGCATAAGTCGACCACCCTACCATCTGAGCACAGTGTTTTATTTATACATTGAATTGTGATTTTTTATCAAAGCCTGGCGTAAGTTTTCTATGTATCAACCTAGTCCATCTGTCTTTGTATCCACAGACGTTGGATGCTGCTGCTGTAACACTCCTTCACGTATATTTATACTGTTTGTACACGATAAGGCAAGCAGAGTAATGTAGTGGAATTAATTAAATCTATTCAGTCCTCTATTATCTTCGCCAAAATTGCATCCAGTTCATGTATAGTGATTGGGAGTTCTGTTACTACAATATTCTACAATATTTAGATATTTCATCTTTGGGTATGGCATCCTTTACTCTACCTCTTGCATTTTTTATATGCTGAGAAGTTTGCTGTTTAATGTGATGGCGATCATCAGAGAGCATTGCAATAAGAATTTTCTCTGGAAGGGCAAAGCAACCATTGTCCTAAATAATTTTTTTTAGCATTTGTTTTATGCCGTTTTCTGTGATGTTTAGTAGCCGAGTAATTTCCCATAAGTTTTTAGATCCATTTTTTAGATGTGGATCCATTTGGTGTAAACCATCCTGCGGCATGAACTTGGATTACATACTTTGGAATGAACCTACAGATTCTGACGGTCAAACAGTGCTTATATAAAGGCGAAAATTTTTATTCTCCTATGTGAGCCATCTTGCGTAGGACATGCTTCTTGGGTTCCTATTCGCAAGTTCTTCTGACCAATATATTGATGAAATAACTTTGCAAATGTCTAGCAGGTATTTCTGATCTATGCTGAGTACCCTTTTCTCGATTTCAGGAAATAATGTTTCAAAATTTCCCTCTATGGCTTCAAAAATTGAAATAAGAAGGGAATGGCAGGTGGACAAAGATTTTCCTATTGGTCCGGCGAATCCCTGTGGGTTAGAATCTAATTTTGTCAATGATCTTGTCTAATAAATGATGCAGAGGAAATTCACTGGACTCTGAGGTGGCATATGATCCATTGTAATGGTTCATTCTAAACATGTCCCATGCAGAATGGATGGCAACGATGAACAGAATTCTCCGCCTTTAAATGAGCACACACTTCCCATCAGAGTCTCTATGTTCATTCAAAAACTACTATGCAATCCAAGTTTGGCCCCAGGATGGTTTACCATCAAATATAATCCACATTGAAAGAAGAAATCTAAAATCCCATGGTAAATTATTCGGCTACTACATACCATAGAAAATGGAATAAAACAAATACTAAAAAAAGTTAGAACAATGGTTGCTTTGCATACGCAGAGGAAATTCTAATTTCAATGATTTCTGACGATCGCCATCACATTAAACAGCTAGCTGCTCAGCACATAATAGTTGAAATATGAGAGTAAATGATGACATACGCAAATCTGAAATATCAACAATCAACTTTGAAGCGAATAATTATATAAATCAAATTGATTGGAAAATTGTTGTGGTAACAGAACCCCTAATCAATATGCATTTATCGGGCGAAATTTTGGTAAAGATAACAGACGGCTGAATAGATTACATAAATATCATCCCCACTGCATTACATTGTTTGCCTCCTCTTACACAAGCAGTAGAAAAATAGGGGAAGTAGATCACAGCAGCAGCATCCAAAGTCTGTGGATACAAAAAATAGATGGACTAGGTCGATACATTTAAAACTTATGCCATTATTTGATAAAAAATCACAATTCAAAGTATAAGTAAAACATTATGGTCAGATGGTAGCGTGGCCGAGATAGATGTCCTGGGAAGTTTTGAAAGCAACTAGGTAAAAGCTGTATTCTAAACAACAATTCGTTGAATGACACAACAAAGTTTCAACGTCCCTTTTTACCGAAAGTTGTCAATTTTGCTCCAGTTATACAGAATAAAGATAACGTTTTATCGTTTAAATATGTTAAGTCGTTCATAACAAAGGTTTAAATAACACTTTTAAATAATAACCATGTCCATAGGATTTTTTTTAATTTTTTGAAAAAATGTCAAATTTTACCCAAAATTTCGACTTTTGGACCTCAAGCCAATTTTTTTCAGCGCTAAAATTTCACGCACTTGATGTACTAGTATAAAGGCAACTTTTGGCACCTACCCGTTTTTGATTTTTAAAAAATAATTTTTTTCGCTCCACCCTAATGTGCATTGCATATGCCGCCTATCCCCTTATGTTCGACCTGTTTCTTTTTTAACGTTTCATTTCACTTGTCTCGATAAATTACTTATGTTAACTATACATAAATTATATTGTGTAATTATTTAATCTACTAGCAGAGCTTCGCTGGTTGCTTTTTAAAAAAAGTACCTATTTTTTGGAGTTCTTCATTGGGGGCTTCACTGCCTTTCGCAGCGTAAACCCGTTCCGGATATTCCCGCTCCGATCTTGAATCAAACAATCATTGAATTATTGTAATTTTTTTCGATAAAAGTGATAGTCTCCATATAAAAGTAAATTTACCAGCATCGTAGCTCACGTTGCTACAGGAACCAATTTGTTATTTTTCCACTTCAGCTTAATTATGACAGCAGCAAAATCTACTGGATAATTCTTCGGTTTCAGGAAAAAAATGTAAATAAAAAAACCCGCAAAACGCGAAAAAAAAGTGTAAAAATCTCATAAAAAAATTGGGCAAAAATTCAAAAATCGCCGAGAGAAAATTGGAGCCAAAAGATTGAAACTGGAATGTTAAAAAATCACCGTGAAAGACAAAAATAAGCTAAAAATCACATAAAATTTTCGTAAAAAATTCAGAAATTGCTATGGATAAAATTTTCGATATTGAGCTAGAAGACTGAAGGCTAATTCCTTTTAGGGATGTCAAAAATCCGCGCCGCAGAAGGCAAAATTTACTATATTGGGATAAAAGATTGAAACTGGGTTCCTTTTACAATCTAAAAAAAAACATATATATATATATATATCAGTGAATTGAAGGTTTTTTTCGTTTAAACAAACAAAAAATGCTTTGATTTGCCCATTTTCCTCAAAAATATAGAAAACTCAACAATTTAACGTAAAAATTACCTACCATCCTTACTAAATATAAAGATGCATTTTCGTCAAATCAAATAACAGGAGTGTTCAGCCAACTGTGCTGCATTGTACTTTTCCCTATTAGAAATTGAACTTTTACGCATGACTTTTTTCCTTCATAACACGCAGAAGTCGCCAATCAAAGATCAAAATTTCTAGAAATTTTCCTTTCTAAAGACAAAAATTTCTTCAAATGTGAGGAAAAAATCTCTTCTAAGAAGTCTTAAAAAAAAAAAAAAAAAAAAAAAAAAAAAAAAAGTTCCTGAAAAATTCAAAAATTGCAAAGGTCGAAATTTAATAATTCGGGCTAAAAGACTGAAACCGGATTCCTTTTACTAATGTCAAAAAATCCCGTCGAAACGCGAAAAAAAGTTTAAAATCCCATAAGAAATTCGCGAAATGTTTCAAAATCGAAGAAGACTACTATATTTGGCTAAAATGGAAAGATGGATCGAAAATAGATTCCTTTTATGAATGGGGGGGGGGGGGGGGAAGCACGAAACTTGAAACAAAAAACAGCGTAAGAAAATGAATTAAAAACATTCGAATCAAAAAATCTAAAAACTTGCTTCGGCGTGCATAACTTCAGGCATACAGATAAGCCTCCTGTCAAATTTTGTCCCGAACAGAAAAACATCTGGTCAGCTATCCAAAGGTATTTTTTTTTCTTTTTAAATTTCAACTTGGGTGGCAATTTTAAGCTGGAGAAAACCGGAAATATGAAAACGACATCCCAAAAGTAATTTTTAACCATTTGGAAAAATGGTTATTGTCCTCGCCAGGGTAGGAAATCAAAAGCATCAAATCATATCTGAAGCGTTTTATTGGTTGAATCCGCATTTTATTCGTTTACTGATTGGTCTATACAGTAATATGTATTTTCCCTTTACTTTCAACAGAGATGGATACTTCTGTTGCCATTATGACAAAAAAGTAATAAAAACTACAAAAAAAATTAATAACTTAGAAATAAATTGAGATACAGCTTTCAAACAAATTGCATTTAAAAGTACATTTTTTTTCTCTATACGACTGTGTAAAAAGTAATATTGTGGGATGTTTAGAAGTTTAAGAATGAAATTTCATTTAAAATTGGTCGTCAGATTTCCAAGAAATCTGACGATGGAAACGCTTGGATAATACGTAAGTTTCAGGTGGATAATACGCAAGTTTCAAGAAATCTGACGAGTCGCAGGCGATTTTTGTCGCTTGCAATTTATACGTGTAATAACACTATTAATGTTTAATTCATGTCGTACGTAATGTATGATCAACTCCGTGCGATTTTTTATGTCTTAAATTTTAGTCTTTGGAAAAATCATTTTCCAAATGGTCGCTGTAATTTGCTAAATTGCATTTTATTATTATATATATATTTCTTTTTTTAATGAAAATA
Source organism: Maratus speciosus (assembly GCA_963932465.1). NCBI lineage: Eukaryota > Metazoa > Arthropoda > Arachnida > Araneae > Salticidae > Maratus > Maratus speciosus. Next base: position 455,750,622 of record OZ010796.1, read on the forward strand.
TTAGATCGAGAAATGTATGTTTATTTATTTTATTTTTTTACTTAGTAAATCTGTACACACACACATATATATATATATTTAATAAAAGGTAACAGTCAGAGGTGGGAAAAAAATTGTTTTAAGTGAGTATTTTCTGCTTTAAAAAAATCTGTCTGGGCCACGCGGATGGCATTATCAAACTGAAGAGAAAACTGAAAATACGAAAACGACTTCCATATTTTTTATTTATTTATTTTATTTATGAGCAATATTTAGCGGTTTATAACATTCATAAAAGGAATTCAGTTTCAAACTTTTTTGCCAAATTTCGTCCTCAGCTGTTTTTAAATTTTTCGAGAATTTTTAAATGATATTTAGCTTTTTTTCACTTTTTCTGGCAGTTTTTTTAACATTCGTAAAAAAATAAACCCGGTTTCAATCTTTTAGCCCAATATAGTAATGTTTGCTCTCTGTGAACTTCGAATTTTTTTATGCAGTTTTATCGTTCTTTCGCGTTCTTCGGCGATTTTTTTTTACATTTTTTTTCCTAAACGGAAGAATTCTCAGTTAAAATTTGCAGATGCTTTGATGAAATTAACGTTGTAAGAATATCAAATCTGTTTCTATAGCAACGTGAACGAAATGTTGGAAATTTGAATTTAATCTGGGTCGAAATAAAAAATTACAATAATTCAAAGTTCGTTCATTTCGAGATCGGAGCGGACATAGCCCGTATGGGTGTACGTTGCCGAAAGCAGGGCAGCCCAACTAGAAATTCGTTCAATTTGAAGTTCGTTTTGGAAAAACCGACCAGCGAAACTCCGCTGGTGTTGTTATAAAATGGAACTCGGGTGGAAAATTAAATATAGACATTTCTCTAAAATGTTAGAGAGGCCCCCCGAAAAATATGGGGAAAAAACCTTTCAAACTACTGAAATCACATTTTTAAATATTATGATATCATCCATAAGCGGTTATTTATGCAGTTCTTTTTGTCGCCCTGTATGTGATTTTATTAATGTTCTACAAACATCTCGTAGTAAACTAAATTTAGTTCATCTTCCAAAAGAATAGCAACAGTGGTACAGGGTGTCCATAAAATAATGTGGGGTGTTATTAATTTTTTTTTTTTTTTTTTTTTTATCTAATCAGAGATTTTGTCCATTGAAATGCTAAATTAAGTTAATTTGGATGTTAAAACCTTATTTATACTGTTTTCTAAAGTTAGTTGATGATAAGTTTTGCAATATCTCAGCTTTAGATTATATGAATTGTAAGCCTAAATTCATATAAATGATTTGATACTATTGAAATAAGTATATTTAAGAAAAGGCTGAAGAAAAAAATCACTAAGGTATCCAGTTTTCAGCGAACAAATGCTGCGACATAAAACTGAAATGTTGACACCGCGTCTGCGCCCCCCCCCCCCCCAAAAAAAAAGCTCTTCTTGTCCCTCACCACTCAAAAGGTTCTTTATAATAATTTTAGGATTTTGAAATAAATTTAGAATTTACATTAAGGATTTCTAGAAACATTTTCTCTAAACTTTTTGCTTATTTATTCTTAAAATAAATAGATTCACTTTAACTGTATAAAATTCTAAGGGATCGGAAAACTTCTACAGTTTAGACAGGTTTCAGTATTAGGAGGAATAATTATATGGTACTCCTTCTGCCGGAACCACGAAATTTTTCTCAAGACAGTATTCTGTGCATTCTATAGGTTTCATTTTAACAGGTTTCATTGTATTTTATTACACAGAGTTAAGCGTTTCAACATTTTGATAATAAGGAAGGGAAATTTGGTAAGAACCAAAACATTCATGCTTTTAAGTTGAACTTTGGAAAACCGGAACATTAAAGAAATGTGTCAGGATACCCGGACATTAAGCGTAACGCTGGGTCTGTCTTGGAACAACTCTTCATATTAAAAATAGCAATGTTTCAGTCAGTAGTATTTTTGACTATTAATCTTAATAATAATTTTTTACTCATTTTAATTAAAATTTTTCATTAAATTAACAACTTTAGTCTCGATCAGGGTTTAATAAATATTTTCCAACACACACATTTGCACGCACACAAAGAACTTATGAGCTTGGGGGCCTGGACCCACCCCACAAAATAGTTCTAGTTACGCCTATGCAATCACACCCAACCCCTACCTATTTAAAACGATACGAAATGAAGCTGAAAGATACGAAGAATTACAGACGGCAGAAGTATATATAATTAAAGCCTCAGATACAGAAAATAAGGAAATTACATATATCGGGATGACCAAGCGAAAGATATAAGGAGCATATCCGCGACTTAAAATATAATAATCAAGCAACATCAAGAACAAATTTAAAAAACCCCATAATACCTCAATCAATTAAAATAGAAACTACGTATGATAGAATAAAATAGAAGCTACGTATGATAACCCCCACAACACACTGATGAGAGAGGCTATAGAGATTAACCTCGACAGACAAAATGTATGCAACGATATTATAACACATGCAAATGGTGACTCCCGTTGGCTAAAAATGCTGGAAAGAAGTGAAAAGGGAAAGCGAGAAGTTAAAAGGTCAAAAGCGAAACTGCGAACCACCATTTGAAACTGAAAAAGTCCCAGAAGGGATGAAAACGTTTTTTCAGAGAAGTGCCAAAGAGTATTGGGCATTATATATTGGTAAATACCATAATTTTAAAGATATACCGGAATATATGTTCTTTTTAAATAAAGAAATGTGTTTTTGTTTTTATGAAAAGTAACGAGAATGTAAATTATAAATTTCGATTTTAATATGTACAAAAAACAAGATAAAAGACTTTTTTAAATGAAAATTAAGTGTCATAAGTCTTTATATATTAATGTTAAACAGATGTGGAAAAAGTGTCTATACTAATGGCTACTATAATACCTGAAATATTGGTATAAGAAAATTTAAGTGTAATATGGGCATTAAATGAGACAGTGATTCCTGTCGAAAAACACGGGCTAAATATGTTGTAGCTATTTATTTTAAGGCTCAATATCGATAATTAAAATGAATGAATAGTAACTATTGTGACAAAATAATTTTTGAGGCAAAATGGCTGAGAAGGGAATATATGCATCATGGGGATGATTGGGACATTTCAAATGGGGATGAATGGGACATTATCATTCATCCCTAGAGATGGTGAAAATTTTATTTATTAACTAAATAGTATTATATAGGTTGATAAATTAATAATTTACGTTAATTAATAGTATTAAATAGTATTATATGAGTTGTTATTGTTTAAAATTTCTGAGTGTTATTTATTGTATTTTAATAATTATTAATGGATTATCAAAAAATTAGTAGTAAAACTTAATCAAAATAGATAAAACTGTTAAAAATAGTATATGTTTCATATAAATTTATGTTTATTAATCAAATGGGGGAAATTATATTGAATTTTGAAATGTTGCACAAATAAATCACCGCCCCTAACATATTGGGTCGATCGGAAAGTCGTGTCGTGTTGGGAAAGTTAATTCGTACCGGAAAATTCTATCATTTAATTATTAGACATTGATTCCGATATCTAATGTCTAATAAGTACCGGGCAGAATTTTCCGGTACGAATTCATTTTCCCAACACGACAGGACTTTCCCATCGACCCAATAATTTCCGTTCAGCATGATACATTTAATTAATATTAATTAATAAGTTATGATTGAAAATTATTAGCTATGCCATATTTAAAAGATATTTTGCACTTTCATTTCAAATCTAAAATGCCTCATAAGTGGGAAAAAAGAACAAATTGATAGCCGAAGTCAGCATTAAAAGTTAAAACTGCAATAAAAGAAGTTATTGAAAAAAAAACCATATCGATTCGTGCTGTAAAATCATATATTACAAATATAATTACATATAAGGTTATAATTATAAATTTTAATTTGGAAAAATTGAATACAGGGAGGAAAATCTTTGTGTCCACCCATCCCTATTAGTGTCCCATTCATCCCTGCTGTGGGGATGATTGGGACAGGGAGGAACGTTTTTTTTATTTCATAATACTTTTTCTGAATAAATCATAATCTAGAATAAATATTGTTCATATATGTTGTCAAATACCTAATGTGTGAAATGTGATATATAATATATATAATAACTTAACTAAAAAAATAAAAAAAAGTATTTTTGTGAAAATATCCCATTCATCCCCCATCTCCCTACGTAATAGTGCTGCCATAATAAGGAATTGAGGACTCATTCTTCTTCTATTGCATCAAGATAAGCCCAGGCAGACCAGTCATTGTTTAAAGTAGGGGAGCTAGAGATCTGCACGGGGCGGCCCGTGGCCCAAAGTCTGAGTCCGGCCCGCGGGCCGGGCTCTGGCCTATTTTCTTTCACGGCACTCGGGTCGGGCCCGGGCCTTACGTTTTTCTGAAATCTCGGGCCGGGCCTAATCACTACTCTTTACGGGCCGGGACGGGCCTAACTTATTTTTTCTCCACACATCCGGGTACTGGTTTCATTCCTAATCTTCATGACTCAAAATTTTCATTCCTAGTTTTCACCCAGCCCGTATGAAAATCATAGTCTCGCGTGGCCTGGTCCGTTCAAAGGTCAATAAAATTAGGCTTGGCACAAATTTTTTGTCAAAAAATGCATACATTTTTTAATTGCCATTATTCTACAATTAAACATTCAAATTCATTCTTTTTAAAGAGTAGTAGATTCCTACACTTATTAAAATATAGTTAAATTAAAATATAGTAAAACGTGTGAAAAAGAACCTGTCTATGACGGAATCTTGTTTTAAACTGAAAAACGTGTTGATCCATGCAAAATTAATATACTACTATGTAAGAAAATAATATATAATACATTTACACTTGCTAAGAAGGTAACTTGTCTATAACGCATTCTTTTTTTCTTTTCTACGCAATTCAGTCTTAGATTTTACTGTATAGCATTTTTCAGATATTTAACACTTCAATACATGGAATATGAATTAACAATATTAATGATAACTGAAACATTTACATACAAGAAATAGAGATTCATTAAACAAATAAATATCGCACCCTGCGGCACTTCTATAAAAATGAAGATTATAAACATGAAAAGAAAAGTTAAGATAAATATTTTTCGCTCGAACTCCTCGTACGAGACAAACTTTTAACCAAATCGACGTAAAAATCAATGTTTTGTAGAAATTCATTCCGGCCGGGCCAGGCCGGGCTCGGGCCGAGATTATAACTTTTTTTCGAACTTTTAACTTTTTTACCGGGTCGAACTTTTAACTTTTTTACCGGACCGGGCCGGACCGAATTTTTTTTCTCTGAGTCGGGCCGGGCCCAGGCCTGGAAATGTCGGCCCGTGCAGACCAGTAAGGGGAGCTGTGGGGGGGGGGGGGGGTGAATGGGACATTCTCAATATTTCAGGCAATGAACCTATTCTTTCAGTTGCTTTCTATTCTCATACATGGCACTACCATAGTGTGCTTTAGAACCACAATCAAAACCACATGGCTGTTTTCATTTTTTTGCAAAGTTGCATTTTCTGAATCTCTGCTTAAAAAGTAACTTTTTTTACATTTGAAATTGTCAAATATTTTATACAATATAAACAAATAAGATATGTTGTAGATATTTATTTGAATGCGCACTATAGGTAATTAAATTAATGGATATTAACCAATGTGACAAAATAATTTCTGAGGCAAAATGGCGGACAATTGAATTTATGTATCATAGGGATGTTTGGGACAATTTCAAAGGGGATGAATGGGACAATTTCATTCATCTCTAGCGATGTTAAAACATTTATTTATTAACTAAAAAATATTTTATAGGTTTATAAATTAATGATTTATGTTAATTATTAGTATTAAATAGTACTCGTATTATATAGGTTGTTTATTATTAAAAATTACATTGAATCTTAATTATTGTATTGTAATAAAGGTTAAATAGTTTATGAAAAACTTGCTATTGAAACTTTATAAAAATAGATAAAATTGTTAAAAGTAGTACATGTTTATTGATCAAATGGGGTAAATTATATTGAATTTGGAACTTGTGCTTAAATAAAACCAGCTACTCGCACTTCCCCTAACATAATTTCATTTGTGCATGATATCTAAGATACATTTAATTAATATTAATTAATAAGTTGTGAATGAAAAATATTAGCTATGCCGTATTTCAAAGACATTTTTCACTTTCATTTTATATCTAAAATGTCTTGTAAGGGGGAAAATGGAATAGGTAGACAGTTGAAGTTTGCATTACAAGTTACAACTGCAGTAAAAGAAGCGATTAGCAACGCTGAGATATAACAGCCATATTATAAGATCATATATTACAAATATAATTACATATAAGTTTATAATTATAAATTTTAATTAGGTAACATTGAATACAGGGAGAAAAATAGTTGTGTCCCATCCATCCCTATTAGTGTCCCATTCATCCCTGCTATAGGGATGATTGGGACAGAGAGTTACGTTTTTTAAATCTCTATATAATAAAACACAGTGTAACGATTCCGGCTCATACCCATCCTTCAGAAAAGCAACATATCGCGGCCATGTTAGGCATAAGTATTCAAGAGACCTTAAGTTTGGCGATTGTTCAACTTATGGAAATATACACATAACCTGCTTTGTATCACCTCTATTCTTTTTTAACTTCTCTAAAACCTTAAAAACTATCCAATTTTAATGTTTTAAATTCTATATTAAAAATAATGGGTAGCCAGCTGTTATACAACGGATAACCAGATATAAATAAACGAGACTGTTGCCATTTAGAACTACAAATTCCAAGTCTAGAAATAAATGAACGACACTTGCAGCGAAAGTTATATATAAATATTATACAGACATAAATACAATAAACCCAACTGGAGTGAAAAATTAGCTAGAGCCACGAATCGAACCCGGGACCACAGTACGATTTCTGGCTCTGGCTACTTTTTCACTCCAGTTGGGTTTATTGTATTTATTGTATCTGTGTCTGTATAATATTTATATATAACTTTAACTGTTGAATGCAGGCGTTATTTATCTGTGTATGCGTGTTTTAATATATATTATAGTATGAGTGTTTTATTATGACTCTTGCAGCGTTTCACAAATAATAAACAACTGATTCTGCTCTTAAAATATTTGTAAAAGCTTAAAAGCATATTAATGCTTTGAAATATTTTGAAATGCATATTCACTTTCTCATACAAACTTATGATTTTGTGAGAAATGGAGTTAACAAGACTTATAGCACCATCTATCTACCAAAAATTAAAGTTACAAAACACTATTCTTATACTTGAATGAAAATAGCTTTCGTCTTTTGCTTACAAGTTTTATTGACAGATTTAAAACACACTTAGACTGTTTTATTCCTTTAAAATTTATCCTATTTATTAATCATACGCGCACACACACATATATATATATTTATTTATTTATTTCTGGAGGGAGGGGGGGTGTAAACGATAAAAATACAATTTCTAAGTGTTATAAAAATTGTTATTATTTCAATAGTTCAACAGGCTTTTTTTTTCAATTCCTACTATTAGTTTACATTCTCCCTATATTTATTTATTTATTTATATATTTTGTTCAAATTTTCAATCGTTAATAAAATATATTAAAATAGCAATAAAAGCCTTTGTGCAGGAATATTAAAAAACAGTAAACCAACGTTTAAAATGCACAAATAATGCGTGAAAAGCAGCAAACAGCTGTTTCGAATCTACTAGCGAGATTCTTCTTCAGTGCAAGATAGGGAAAAAGGAACAGCGTGCTTGAAAAAGCAAGGCTCAGCCTTGAAAAAGCACACTGCCTTGAAAAAGCAAGGCTCAGCCTTGCTTTCTCAAGCACGCTGTTCCTTTTTCCCTATCTTGCACTGAAGAAGAATCTCGCTAGTAGATTCGAAACAGCTGTTTGCTGCTTTTCACGCATTATTTGTGCATTTTAAACGTTGGTTTACTGCTTTTTAATACGTTAATAAAATACTCATTATTCATCCTATCAAGTTGAAATAAATTTTTTTAAACTTGTACTGGATGACAATTGATGTTAATACAGTTTTTTCAAATATTAATTCATTAATTAAATTTTAATTAATTAATTTCAGTTTTACATGAGACACAAAATGGCGGCCATTGGTTATTGAAGCATTTAATGCATCTTCATATCTATAAGGGGGTTACCATGAAGGGGGGACCCTGTTCTGTATATATCATCAAATTTGGCAACCAAAATGAGTCGCCAAAAGTGACGCCAACTTGGCGATATCTCTAATATTTCGCCAAATTCCCATAGACCTCCATTGTAAACCTACTTGCTTATAGAAAATCAACAAATTGAGATATTTTAATGCAACAAAAACTAATATTAGCTTAAGGGATTACATTAAATTTTTCTTTGATGACCTAAGTAGGAATTGACTTTAAAAACAAAAATTTTATATTACTTGTTAATTACGCAGTTTTATTGCATATTTGTTCCATTTTTGTTTTATTAAGAAATCTTAACTTTGTTACGGTACATCAGCCGGAAAGCCTGGTTTACCCAGGTATTGTAAATGCTAATAGTGTGTTTATTAAAATATAAACTAGCCGAACTTTGCTCATCTAAATGCTTCCATACTGTCAATTATTTTTTATCAGTTTTTCAAATTTTAAGTGAAAAACACAATTTTTACCTACCGTCCTAGGACGGGCATTTACACTAGTTTTATAATATTTTACTGCATAATAATAATCCAGACTAAATATCGTGCATAGATATAGTCAAATACCTAATGTATGAAATGTGATACATAATATTGATAATAACTTAAAAAAAGTAATAAAAATAATTATTTTTGTAAAAATGTCCCATTCATAATCATCATTAAAATCTCCCCTACAGTTAAAATATGTTCCTATATAAGTTATCCATCTTGAAACTTGATCACATTGTAAAATATAGGACAATGCAATGTAAAATGTTTATAAAGTTTCAATCAATGCCGGCCCAAGAGCATTTTGGCGCCTGTGCAAGCATTCACTTGGGCGCCTCGTTCACCCCCCCCCCCCCTAAATTAAAAATGTTTGGCTTTTTTTCGTAATTTTTTTAATATTCGTATAGAAAATGTTAAAGATGTTATTCCTACATATAGTTATAACTATACTAGGTTGTGCAAAATTTTTTAACGCTGCATTGAGAGATCTTTCTATTAGTGTCAAATTCAGAGGGTGGCCCTGGGGGGTGTGCACATTCCCCTCCGGAGCAATGACATAAAATGTATAAATGTATTTGTAAACCGATTTGGATGTAACTTGGTGTATACATAGTGCATTCCAATGTCTCAACGGAGTTCGTTGGCCAGCTTCATCCGCCATCTTGTTTTAAAATGGCGGCCATTTTAAAAAATGTAAAATAATGTATGAAAAAATTAGAAACTGAAAAAGATTTTTTTTATGTGTTTGACCTTGATACAAAGATTCTGGAGCATTTTTATTTTGCCTATATCTTAAAAAATGGTTGAGTTATAGCACTTTGAATTTCTTGTGTGGCTGACATTTTGAAACGATCTGAATTTTGTCACGCGATAACACGCGTATTTATGAACCGATTTAGATGTAACTTGATGTGTACATAGAACATACCAATGTTTCGACCGAGTTCATTGGCCAACTTCATTAGCCATCTTATTTCAAAATGGCTGCCATTGAAAATTTAAAAAAAAAAAATTTAATTTACAATGTGGTACAAAAAATTACAAATTGAAAAAGATTTTTTTCATATGGGTTTGACCTTGATACAAAGATTCCGGAGCATTTTTTGTTTCATCTATATTTTAAAAAATGACTGAGTTATAGCTCTTTGAATTTCTAACATGGCTGATATTTTGAAACAATCCGATTTTTGTCGCCCAATGACACGCATATTTATTAACCAATTTGGATGTGACATGGCATGTGCATAGTATATAGCAATGTCTCAACCAAGTTCGTTGGCCAGCTTCATCTGCCATCTTGTTTCAAAATGGCGGCCATTAAAATTTAAAAAAAATTAAATCTAAAAATGAGGTACAAAAAAATTTGAAATTGAAAAAGGTTTCTTTCTTGAGTGTTTGACCTTGATACAAGGATTTCGGAGCATTTTTGGTTTTGTATTTATCTTAAAGAATGCTGAGATATAGCAGTTTGAATTTCTAATGTGGGTGGCATTTTGAAAGATGTGATTTTTTGCCTGCGACAGCACTCATTTATATCAACAGATTCCGATGTGAGTGAGCATGAGCACAGGAATTACTAAGGTTTCGACAAAGTTCATTGGTTAGCTTCACCCATCATGTTGTTTTAAAATGACGGGCACTTTGAGATATCGCTGAATTTGGCGACCAAATATAAATCACTTTAAATAAAACCAGCTTGGATAAAGCTGACTAATTTCGTGAAATTCTCATTCATATTCAGTATTGGTAAAAATTAGTAGTCAACTCCCTCTAATCCGCACAGCTTGGGACCAAAGGTTGTGCAGATTATAGAATTTTGCAGATTATAGGTCATTACTGTGTTTACATTTTTTTCTTTTGTAAGTTAATTATTAATGCATAAATTAACTGGTAAAAAAGAGAGATATTGTAACACATTGGGTAATTTAATTGAAAAAAGCATTTCAATTGAGGAAAAATTATTTACATTTTTCATTAACAATTGATTTTGTCTGTTTTTATAATTATCAAACGTAGTATCAATTGTGTTTGTTTTTGAGAACTTATGACTTTTGGCCTAGTATTTTTTCTTGGAGTCTATGTAAAGTCATTATTTCTTGTTCTGAAACAAAATTCTCTTTCTGAAGGAAATTCGGATATTTATAACCGATTACTACACCCTGGTTAAGAGTTAATTTTTCACTTTCATCATCAGGCTGTGTCAGAATAATCTGATTTCAATAGAGTTTAACAGAGTAGTACTAATAATGTCATCATCTGTGAAATTTTGTGTATCTGGAGCTTCATCCATTCAATTATATTTTCTCCATTCAAGAAATCATACACAACAGTTAGTGAATTTTTTTGCAAACATAAAAGATCTGCAGATTTCTGTTCTGTAGTATCCAAACTGAAGCCACCAAAGTCAATATCACCATCACTGTCTAAATGCTGGCCACAAACAAATCTCCTAATTTTTTACTTTACTTTTCCATTTGAAAAATAAAGTTTTACTTCATTGAAATGCAAAAATTTAGGGGGAAAACTGAATACTAACCGTTCTTCAAATTGACGCCGTTTTGAAATGCTCTTGCAAAGTTAATGGTAACCAAATTTAAATATTTACATCTGAAACAGTGTGCGGATGATAGGCATTTGCGGATTAGAGGGAGTTGAAAGGTATTGAATATTCTATAATCGGGTTCCTCTAATTTGAGCTTTGTGCATTTGAATAAGTTTTTTTTTTTTTTTTTTTTTTTTTTTTATATATATATATATATATAAACAATATGAAAGCTACCTCTTCCTCCTGACACTGGCCGGAAGGACTTTTTGTAATGAAAGCTACCTAAAATACATTGAGAGAAACCTTCTAATAAATAGTAAAACTCAGATATAACCAAACAAACAAAAATCTGCAGACACAAAAAATGTCCTATTTCTTATTCTCAGTCTTCTTAAACATACTATTTTTTAGTGTATCCACGTCATTACGGAAAATGTTCAAGATAAAGAAGATAAATGGATACAGATCAGTGTAAGACAACACATGCAGTTGCTAACAACTGAAGCACAAAATTTCTAAGACTCCTAGAAGCAAAGAGAACAAGTAATATTTTCTATGCAATGAGCTTAATTAGACAAAACATATGAGTATGTAATGAAAAGAATTCTCAAAAAAAAATTTAGAGAAAAAACTTTTTGTCCCAACATGATAATAATGAATAAATAGTAATTATTTTTCTTTCTTTCTTTGATTGTTCTTTCTTATTCATTTACTTAAGTAAAATATTATGAGAATAAAATTAACAATGCTCTATAATTTAAAAAAAATTATTTTAAAGTTTTTAATCAGACAGTATAAAAATACCTCAACAAACATGATAATCCCGATGTTTTTACTAATTTAATTAAACTTTCATCTATAGTTTTACTTTTTAGAATTAATGAAGAGAGTTTGAAGTCACTTATTGCGAGAACTTGGTTATATTGAGCAAACGCAGCAACAAAGTTGTCAACTGCCACTCCTCCCCCTCCCCAGGTCAAACATATTTTGGACCAGAATTTAAAAAAAAAAAAAAAATTAATAAGTTGTTTCTATGTGGTATTTAATTTAATTTAATTTATCAAATAAAAATTTTGCTTCAAAATATGTTTATTTGATTTGGGTAAAAGAAAAACGCGGGAGGAAGGTTGGCAAATGCATATCTAGAGCAATACAAATACTTTTACAATATTGATATTGCATAATAATTTTTTTAATGAAGTTTTTTCCCAATACTATTGTTAATTTTAAAGCATCAATCATAGCAATTATAGTATAAAGGATGGATTATAAAATCATTCCATACAAAACAGAGAATATTGGTCTGCATACACACTGTTGAACAAAAAATCCTCAGATTAGTATTTATATCAAATCTGCTTTGCCTTTAGATGCTTACAAAATTGTATCCAATACATAATATCTAGGAACAAACAGACGAGCAAATTTACACTGAAACTTTTCTTTGAAACACATGCAAAATAATATAAAACTTCGTTAGTATTCCCTTTAAAAAAAATTAAATGCATCAAAATTTGTAAGTATAATTTAATTATACAATAAAATTTTACCTTTATAGAATGATAAACTGCTAAAAATTATAATTTAAATTTAGATTTATTGCTCTGTGAGAAACAGTTACATAGCTTTAAAAAGTTATGAATAAAATGCATTTTAGAGTAAAAACCATCAGAATTTTAAAAATGGCAAAATGGCACAATCACACTACTGCCATCATAAATTTGTTGATATTTTTGTAATCAATAATGTTACAAAGATCCTTTACATCACATTTAAAGCACTTTTTATGGACTTTAGCATGATATGAGACACGTTATATTGCAATATATATACTTTTTGGACAAATATTCAAAGTTTGTGAATTTAAATGTTTCAAAAACACCCATTTTGATTTTTTTTCATAAAAATATATGTTCATTTTTCACTCGTGGTTTCAATGTGCAAAGTTTCAAGATGAAGAAATGAAAGAGGTCTGAGAAAATAAAGTTTCTTCAAATTCTTTGAAAGAAGAGTGAATTTAAGAAAATAGGCAAAAACAGTTCAACTTCCCCTTTGTATTCTCAATACCTCATTCATACCATTTACATTAAAAAATTATTTTCTCAAAATTCCACATGAAACTTTGCTTATCAGCCATTTCTGAAATTAATCACCATATTGAAAGTCAAGGGAAACACCATTTGCCAAAGTGAAAATCTATTCAAAATCTTTTAATTTGTATTTTTTTAAGTTTAGAATAAAAACATGAAATCAAAATACAATCAATATTTAAACATAGTTTTCTAATTTTATAATTTAGAAAACTACAGAAAAACAACTCTAAATGCAAATAATAAATAAATCTGTAAATAACAAGAAACCAGGCATTAAAACATAAAGACCTAATATCGAGTAAATAGACAAGTGTTGGCAGCATTAAAATTAATTCCTTTGGCAGGTTAGAGCTCGATTTTAGCAGCAAGTATCTATGTGAAAAACCTACGACTTCTTGCTATTTGTTTCTATACACTGCAGCTGACATTTGCCACGGAGATTCCCAAATTGTTGACAGAACAAAATTTGAAAAAAAGAAAGCAGATTACAGCTAGTACTGGGCGATGCATTGATACATCGCGAGATAACGATTTAAATCATAAATCGTCAAACCAATTTCCTGATCTTTGAATTAGCGATGCATCGCAGGCATATGATGTATCACAGACATACGATGCATCACACCAGGATTGCAAATGAATGGGAGAGTACAGGAAAGACTGGTTTCTCTTACGATGTGAATAAACAATGTGGGCACAGCTAGTCATTGATGATGTACTAGTCCGTTGGCAAAGGGGAGACCGGTTGCTCCTTCAATCATCGAAGCAGATACACAGCGCAATCCAAAATTGGTACCAATTACAAATCGCTGCATGATGCATATTTTTAGCCTCTGTTTTTCTAGCTGTATGCTGTATTTCTAGCACCACAATGTTCATTTGAGAAAATACAGTGATGCAAAATATACATTTTCCACAGGCTACATTACTCTGACTCTGAACGTGTACGATAACATTTAGAGCCAGCTGATTTTTCATCTTGTATTGACAGGAAAAGAGGATTCATTCATTTGTTTATTTTGATAGAATGAGTCATAATTTCTGTGTTTTTTTATTTAATATATAGCAAAACTGTTGTAGTCAACTAATATGACAAATAGCAACAAACAATTGATGCAGTAAGTTTTAGTAAGAAATGCGTCGAAGTATTATAATCCATTTGCATCCATTTGTTTTGTTTTTTTTTATTATTTTATCTTTATTAAGGAACTTTTATTTTAGTTTATTTTTCAATGATATTGCACCATATTTTGATAACATCATAATTATTATATTTCTAAATATTTATTTAAAAAATATTCCTCATTGCTTTTAATCAATTGAAATAAAATTTCGTTTTAATTGCCATATACGGTGTGACCATACGACAATCCTTTTACATCCTTTAAATTAATTTTTATTTATTAGGTACTTACATATTATTTCAATCTTAAAAATGTAAACATATAAATTTTACTCAAATTTTATTGATTTTTATTTTTAAATTTAAATAAAATGGAGCTATTTATAATGCTTCTACATCTTTTAAATTAACGATTATTTCATATTGCACATTTAATGTTTAATATCTTAAATAGCTAAACATATAAAATGTACTGCAATTTTATTGATCCCCCCCCCCCTACCCAAACAGAAATATTTACATTTGTCCACACTACATTTCACGGCCTAGCCTGTATTTTGCAATACTACTCCTGGGGGAGAAGCGGGGGTGGCTGATCAGTTTACAAATTATTTGACAATTAAATTAAGGAGAGAGTGTGCCAGGAGGGGAGAAACTTGCCCATCCTTTCCTTAAATTTTCCTTTTTTGTGTTAGTTGAGTTTTATTTTTAAACTAAAATAAAATGGAAGTGTTTATAATCATATTCGATGATAGATTGTGTTAATATTAATCTAGTGTGTTTATAATCATTTTACATGCTTTAAACTAATGATTATTTCATATTGCACATTTAAAATTTCATATCTTAAACAGCTAAAGATATAAAATGTACTGCAATTTTATTGGTTTCACCCCCCCCCTCCCCCCGAAATGGAAAAATTGACAAATCTCTACAACATTTCCTGTCTTTAATAACCAATCCAGGGAAAAACCAGTTTGCAAATTATTTGACATTCAAGTTAAAGGGGATTTTTTTTTGGAGGGGGAGGGGGCTCCCCTTCCTTGAATTTTCAATTTTTGTATTAATCTGAAATGAATATTCTTAGATTTATAACTAGTTTCTACAACACTGTTCATATAGATATGCAGAAGCCTGCATACAATTACTTATTTCTATTTATTGAATTTTATATATTACAAACATCACCATTCATCAAGAATTAAGTTATTTTTCACAAAATTTTAATAAATAAATATACATGTGTTTAAAAGAACTATGTACATTTTCATCGTAAACAGCAATCTCTTGTGTCAGCAAAAAAATCAAATTTAAGGCTTGTTTACTTTCAATGTTTTTTATAAACTTGTTTTAATTTTTCATATATAGAATTTCATAAAGGGAGATTCTTCCATCTTATGAAATATTGTAAGGCAAGTGATATTTTAATGCATATTATGAGGTTCAAATATGTATACTATGAAAAATTATATTTATATTTATTATTAAAATTAATCATTTTCTGTTGTTTAACTTTACATCTACATTTTTTGATTGAATATGTAAAAAATGCAATTTAGAGCAGTATATGTCCCTCTCCACAATCTTTGTTTTTGTACTTTTAATAAACTAAATTTACTCTTCCAAAACTTTCAAGGAGTATGTTTATTCCTTGATAAAAAAAAAATTAAAAATTAAAAAAAAAACCCTAGCTCTCTGCTATATACACAAATTAAACTGTTCATATTGCCTTGCCAACTGAATTGGGTATGTTGACCAGGAAGAGGGGTGAATCTATGAGGCTAAAAATCAGTATTTTTTTTTTTTTTTTTTTTTTTATAAGATTATAGGCTACAGGATCCCACCCTAACACCTTTCCCAAAACAAATTTTTGTCTATGCTACTGATGTTGTACTCGACAACACTCATTTTTTAGACTAGCAATAAAGGTTAACTCTTATAAAGGTTGTGCACCCTTACTTTAAAGGGTTTGTGAATTCCAAACATCACACATCTACTCTGAATGAACTTTCAAGTTGCAAAGAGTAGGCAATTTTTTTTTAATTGTTTCATTGTGAATAAGAAGTTATTAGGTAGAGAATAAAAACTGTGAGAAAGTAAATTACTTAAAATTCTGCATAATGAATAACAAATATACATAAGAAAACAAGGTTTTATTAAAAAATAATGCAATTTTTATGCAAAATGTGTTGTTATTTCAAAATTTATTAAACATTTTTCATAACAAAACAAACTGTTAAACTGAACTTAATACATAAAGCGGTAATGTACCGTATTTTACAGAAAGACTGCAACAATATATACCATGAAAACTGGACAGAAAAATGTCATACTTCAAAAGTAAACATCTTATTAATCCTACAGAGCTTTTTTTTTTAAATATACAATTTATTAGTATCTCTGTTCTTTTACCTAAAAGTAATTAAAAATTAATTTTAGTAAAAATTAGAGGGGTTCATTTTATACATAAGACAGTAAAAGATAAAGGCACATGAAATATTTTTATATACATCATTGTGCAGTGTAGGATTAAGCAAGACTTGTTTTTTTTTTTTTTTTTTTTTTTGTAATTTGAATAAATGTCCATGCTTAAACAAAATAAGTAAAGCATAATTTAATATGAACTTTCTATTTATAGATAATTCACAATTAAGAATTCACTTTGAAATATTTATATATCCAGGTCAACTGAAGGAATAATATAAAAATGTAAAGTTACTGACTTCACAAAAGCTGAAATATTTTATAATAAGAAATAAAACTTATTTACCTGAAAATGAGAAAACATTATAAATGACAAATTAAATTTTAACTAAGAAAAAAAATTAATTTACAATCAGAAATTTATAGAAAAGAAAACTTTTCTAAAATCCTCAAATCAAAATATCAAATGCCGACATCAAATTTAATAAAAAAAAGGTATATACTTTTTTTTTTTTTTTTTTTTTTTTTTTACAATATAGTTTACTTTTTAAGCTGTACACTGTGTCAATCTTTTAAATTCCACAAAATATTAGACACTAAAACCATCATTCTAGTGAAACTTTCTTTTTAAGTGAGCATCAGGCAAAACACAGAAAACAAAACACTGTGCATAATTTAGGATGAACTTTTCATTAATAGATAATGTATAATTAAATAAGAATACACAAAATCAAACTAATATTCCAGAAAAAAATGGCTGCTCTCAAATTAAAATATCCAACTACTATTGGCTTTAAAATGCAGAATAAATTATAAATATCCAATTGGTTGAAATAAATAATCTACATAAAAGTCATCACAATACAGTAAAATTAAATCAATATTTTAAATATATTCAAGTAAAATCAATGTCTGAGTATATCCTTAGACTTCAATAAATTGAATAATTTTAGTACAGAGAGCTCTCAAACTATCTGACACTTGTAGAATTAAAATTGTGTTAAATAATCCATATCATGAAATAAATGGGAGGATATTAACAGCAACATTTTAGAAATGTAAAAACATCAAACTATAGCTATCTTAACTATAAAAAAATAAAAATTAATACACCAAAAGTATAAATACAAAAAAATTAAAACAAGATAAATTTAATAATCAATATCTCCAACTGCATATTTACTTTTTTTAGTGTTTCAAGGGGCTGCTTCACTGAAACTCCTCAATCAGGAAATCCCATCTTAACCTATGAGAAACTTAAAAGCATGATTTCACATTACCTAATATAATTATTAAGCAACAGTTTTCATTAACAGGAAGTACATGTCAGATGCTGATAGGGTTCATTTAAAAAAATTGCTTCGTAATTTTAAATATTTTTAAGAAGATTAAATTTCATAAAGATTAAATTTCATAAAGTTGAAATTTTACTGTTTATTGAAATTTTTTAAACATTTAAAATTTAATAAGATTTTTTTTTTTAAATGCATCTTGTTGGCATCTGACATCTACTTTCTGGCAGTGAAAACCAATTTTTGATAATTATATTAGGTACTGGGCAATTGCACTTTTAAATTTTCCTATAGGTTAACATGAAATTTTACGATCAGGGAGTTTCAGAAAAATGGCCACTTAAGTAGGGCCTTATTTTAAGAGGTAAAATATGAAATAAGTATAGTCAATTAAAGGAACTCTCTACCCTTCATTGGGAAAATATATCATTTTTTCAAAAATTAGCT
This sequence comes from Maratus speciosus, assembly GCA_963932465.1. NCBI lineage: Eukaryota > Metazoa > Arthropoda > Arachnida > Araneae > Salticidae > Maratus > Maratus speciosus. The sequence goes on from OZ010796.1 coordinate 455,769,229, forward strand.
TAAAATGTAATAGATAGCCTTAGTAAATTTAGACAAAGTTAAGTAAAGAGCTGATAATTATACACATGTGAAAGAGGATATTTACTGCACCCATTTCTTTTTAAATGATTCAGAAATACAATCTTTAAATTACTTTTTCTCAGTTTATGATACTTCAAAATATTAGTATGTTCAAATCTTAAGCATATATTTCTCAATTTGCTTTTTTTTTTTTACGTTGATGTTACTTCTGGTGCGTTTTATCAAATTGAGGATAGCATTTGTAAAGTTACTCATAATTTATTTTTTAAAAAGAATAAATATGTAAATAGTCATTTTTACATATGTCATAACATTTTATTTGTTTTTGCAAAATATGGTCATTTTATTCATAAAACTACTTAATAATATGTCAGAAAGGTATTATAAAATACTCAATTAAAAAAAAAAAAAAAGATACAGAATCCCCTTAAGTGAGTGTTTCGGTAATCAGAAATCCTACATGTACCCTCACATGAAGAAATAATGGACTTATCCCACTTTTAGATATTCTTAATGCTTATTTTTGAATTCGTTAGCTATGAAAAAAATATTAGATAAAACATGATATACTTTTAGATGATCTTAACACTTATTTTTGAATTCATTACTTGAAAAATATTACCTGAAAAATAAGATATGCCTTTAGATGGTCCTAACACTTATTTATATATTCATTATTTTAAAAATATTAGATGAAACATAAGATATTAAATATTTCATAACAATAAACAGAGTAATAATTCTCTAAAATTAAAAAGTCCATTTTTATCTTAAAAATGAACAAATAATAACAAAATTAACCAACAGCTCTAAAAAATTTTAGAAATAAATTTCATACAGAAAATTAATTTATTAATGATTTTTTTTTTTTTTTGAGTATTTATATTAAAAAAGAATCAACAGTAAATGCAACATAAGTTCTAAAAATTGTAGAAATAAACTTATAAAATAAATTCATGAATTTTTTTTATATTCTTTGAGTATTTATATATTAAAAAAACAAAACAATATTGAGTACAACAGAAATTTTAAAAAACATAAAAATAATATAAATTACACAAAGTGCCTTTATTTAAGAATTTTTAATATCCATTGAGTATTTATATATATAAAGAATCAACAAGCGAGTGCAACACAATTTCTATAAACAAAATAAATTAAATTATAAATTATAGAAATAAACTTATAAAATAAATTCATGAATTTTTTTTATATTCTTTGAGTATTTATATATTAAAAAAACAAAACAATATTGAGTACAACAGAAATTTTAAAAAACATATAAATAATAAATTACATAAAGTGCCTTTATCTAAGCATTTTTAATATCCATTGAGTATTTATATATATATATATATATATAAAGAATCAACAGGCGAGTGCAATACAATTTTTATAAACAATATAAAAATGATAAATTTCATAGATAAAGTACATTTATTCATAAAGTGTTTTTTTTATTATTCTTTGAGTATTTATATTTTTTACCAGAAGACTAGAATGCTATTTGAAATGCAGTGTTTATGAAATATATATATATATATTTAAAAAAAAAAAAAAAAAAAAAAAAAAAAAAAAAATCTATTACTTTACAGATTGTTTAGGTAAAAATAAATTGATGATTTTTTTTATATTCTTTAAGTTTGGAAGTGCAAATGCAGATTTACAGTGGGCTCAAAATTTTGTAGACTAATGAGCACATTTTTAAACTTGTTTTCCCTTTGAATGAGAAGTATTAGTCTCTTAAACAGACATCCATATCTAACAGAATTTTCATGCATAATTGCAAATTTCACACATAAAATAAATTTATTCATGATTTTATAAAAATATTTTTTTGAGTATTCATAGAAGAAAGAACCAATAATGAGTACAACAGCTCTAAAAAATATATAGAAATAAATTTCATACAATAAAAAATAATTACTCATTTTTTAACTGTCCTAAGATGAAGTTGCTTTGAAATATTTTGTTTACTCAATGCTATAACATACTCATTCTCATGTGTCAGCATTTTATTATAATAAGAGATATTTTAAATAAAATATTACATAAAGTAATTTTTTAAGTCCATAATTTTTTCACTAAAAAGTGGGTGCACCTGGTTTACGAAATCTCTGTTACCAGATATATACATTTTTTTTTTTTCTGTTCTTCTTGAAAGAGTATCACAGAGCACAAATGAAGTTTATAAGTGAGCAAGTTGTCACAATAGTCTTTTTGGAATATTTATTATGAATATCATATACAATGGATTGATTAATGTTTTCCTTGGGAAAGTGTCTTTCTCTCTGTATCTTCTGTTACCAATTATTCATTACTTTTATGCTGCAATTTTAGAATAATTAGAAGTAAAATCAGTTCAAATTTGGTATCCTTATCAAATAATTAGACTGATGGGTAAGCTAAAAGAAGTGAATATGTAACTTCTGTTACCACATAATGGAGGTTACAGAAATGCTCTTCAAAATTAGCTTTTACTGCACCTACTTCTATGAACATAATTTCTAACATAGAATGAGAACAAAATCACAAAATTAAGTTGGTGATGGTAACTTCTGTAACTTTATGTAACCTTTTCTTGCCTCATTTAATGTCTGTTATAAAGTTATTAGTTTTTTTTTAATTTTTATACCGATTAGTGTGTAATCTGTTGACAGATATGCTCAATAAGTAACCAAACAATTCCTAAAAGTAATTTTTGGTATAGTGATCATTTTTTTTAAATTTCTTCGAAGAGTTAAAGCATAAAACATACTATTTGGTAACAGAAGTTACTTGGTCATAACTTTATTGATTTTCCTTAAACCTGTTTTGGTTAATATGCATTAACTTGACTAAGAATATCTATTAAACCAAGTAGTAAAGAGTAATGTTTGCTTGCTTGATCTTATAAATATAATACATGTAACTTTTTCTATGGTAACAGAGGTTACAAATTTTTACACTTGTATATCTTTTAACAGGCATAAATAAATCAAACTAAGCTCTACTTTTATTTGCTTTACTTTAAACCTTATACAGTGAAAAAATGGAATTAATGTGGCCGAAATCTAAAGAAAAAAAACGACTTCACTAAAAGGGAAAATCTGGGAGTAAAATTAACATGACACATGAAACAAAATTTTGTAACAAAATATTTCAGTGTAACCTTATGTTTCAAAATATTTTCAAACATATCACAGCCTGTTTATGCTAATCATAGACTATGCCCACACTTATATTAAAAATTTTAAAAAAATGAAATAAATAACAAGTTCAGGTATTATCAAACCAAGTGTTTTAAAAACACATTCAAACTTATGTTATTTGGAAGTAGACTAAACTTTTCTTCAGTTCTTTATCCACATCTAAATGTAAAATATGAAACTTTACAAACTTTTTTTAATATAACCTTATTTTACAGAAAATGTGTAAATATCTTCAGGTAGCTGTACATAAAAACATCAATCACAAGTTAAGAATGCTTCACAAAACAATTTATCTGCAAGAACAAAAAAAAATTAAATGGCAGCATATATAACAAATATAAATTATATACATTTTAATATATATTTTAAAAGTTTAACCCATTAACTGTTGATGGTATTAAAAAAAAAAAAACAATTTTTTTTCAAAGGGTTTTCTACATTCTACTGCTTATATGTAGGAATTTTTTAAGCACTTGCCACCATAATAAGAAATATTGCATATAATTCTCCGTAATCTTAAAATTGAAGCATTCTCGATTATCCAAAAATTTCGATTTTCTGAAAGATGGTCGGCCCCAATTAATCGGATAATCAAGGTTATACTGTATAAACAAAATATATTACTGAGGACGTTCTAGAGGACGTTTCAGATTTCTAAATGTACGTGCCAAATATCATTTGTAATTATTCATTTATGCAAAAAATACTTCTTTTATGAAGCAATATTTTTTCTTTTGAGATATCAAAGCCACATATGAAATGATAAAATCAATAATGATAAGTTACTTATGTGCAAAATACATGTCACAAACGAATTTGTAAAGTAAGATTACTACAAAAATGGGATTTTTGAAATAAGGTTTGCATCTCTAAACTATTTTCCAACCATTAAAAGCACTACATAATAGCATTAAAATTCAATTAAATTATAGTGCTTTTATTCTTTTTTAAACTTGGCATTGCAGTCTACAAATCTCCAGACAACTGATTATAACTAAGCTTATAGAAATGTAAATATTAATGCAGTTACAAATTAAAGTACTGAATTAAATTTTGATTCAGCATACATTAAAAAAAATTGCTTCAATGCTTAAAAGCATGACTTTTTCTAAAAATTAACTCAATTTTTTTTTTTTTTTCACTTCTCATACAGATAACTAAGTGTGTGCGATATATTAGTGATTAGTGTTTAGAATTTGATTTAGAATTGCTGAACATTTAATCCAGCTCAAAGGAAGATTTTTTTTTTTTTTACCGACAACAACTGAAATTACAAGTAAAAACTTTTCTATTTCAGAACAATCATTAAATAAACAGATAAATGCTCTTCACTGGGTGACATCAAAAATTTTTTGAGACCTAAATAAATTGATGCTACTGGTCATAAAAGATAGTTTTTGAATCTAACCAAAATATCAATTATTATTTTTCAGAGTAATTAGAATTAGGATTAGAGCTAAAATAATTTATAAATTGTTCCAGAGAAGTTCCACATTTTTGTTATTATAAATTATAATAAAAACTACAAAATGATAACTTATTAACATGGAACGACTTACACTGAGAAATCCAAATTTTTTCATCCCCCCACTCTACAAATTAAGTTTAGCACAAAAAACTTCTAAATTCCTGAAATAATACCTATCCAATGTTAATCTATAGATATGTGCTTGTAATGAAACTTGATCTGCTAAAGTTTTTTTTTTTTTTTCATTTGATGAAAATATAAAATTTAAAAAATATAAAGTGTGTAATGAAAAAAATATACCATATTTTTCAGCATATAACCTGCAGATTATACATTTAGTCCAAGAGCTGTTAAACATTTTAGGGAAGGTATTTGAGGCACCCTGAAAATTTGTGCAACACTTCTTTTGTAATGGCTGAATACAAAATCGAATGTCTGGCTGAAGGATCGTGGCCCAAAAACTGTGCCAGACACGTGTCAAGTGCCATTTTTTGACTACCCCAAAAAAAAGGTATTTGAGGCATGCTGAGATTGAAACAGAATAATATTTATACTCAGAAAAAAATATTTTGAAAATGACAGACACTTTAGTTGGCCCAAAAACTGTGCCAGACACATGTCAAGTGCCATTTTTTGACTACCCAAAAAAGGTATTTGAGGCAGAATAATATTTATGCTTAGAAAAAAATATTTTGAAAATGACAGACACTTTAGTCGGCACAAAAACTGTGCCAGACACATGCCAAGTGCCAAATGGCATGTGTCTGGCACAGTTTTTGGGCCACGATCCTTCAGCCAGACATTCGATTTTGTATTCAGGCATTACAAAAGAAGTGTAATAGAATAAAGAAGTGACCTACTAATTTAAAAAGTCAAGAATTTGTTATGCAGATTACGCCGCTATGGATTATACAAATATTTTTCTTCTACTGCACAGTCCAATCGTAAAAGGCAATTTTTTTAAGGTGGTGAATAGCAGACGGTACTAATCATTTTAGCGATTCGAAATTAGACCTCTGACGTCCACATGCAATATTTTATTCTACAGTTTTATTCATGATTTTATTCTGCAGTTAATTTCTGACAAAATTCGCAATTAATTTCTGCAACTGTTTGACAAAATACACTGGGTTTTTTTCTTGACCAAACAATGAAATTTATGATTTTTTTTCAACGAGCAATGATTGCAATTTTATTCATGGGGCATTTAACAAAATTATCTGGGATTTTTTGCGTTGCACATCATTGCAATTTTTTTACGATTCCCCGGAAATAGCTGGCTGATTTTTAAAAAATTAGACAAGTGAAAAAGTGGTATTCCTATATATTAGGATAGGATGGGAGCTAAGTTTGGTATTAGAAACATTTAAAAAATTTCCCAAATTAGTTTTTGTTTATGTTGTTTTTTAAGATGCTTAAATATCCAATCTGTACTGAAGTTTCCTGCTTTCTTTATTATCTGAATGCTGAAAAAAGGAGGCAGGATAAGAGGAAGAAAGGATAAAATGAAACATTATCTGATGATGAAATGGCAGGATTTTCAGAAGAGAATGAAATATGAAATGATGAGATATAATAGGCACACGTGAGGAGAGGGGAGCGAATCCTCCCAATTCTTTAAAAAAAGTAAGATGTAGTGAAATATAAAGAAAGCATACTAACTAAATATCCTTCCTTCACTTAGTTCCTCTTAATGAAAATCCTGCCTATACCTATGTGAGGTATAGCCAATATTGCATAGTATATGCTGCAGTATAATCCGCGGATTATACAAAGTTTTTTCCTATGACTTGGAATTATGCTCTTGTAGATTATACGCAGAAAAATATGGTAACCTGTTCATATGTATTATTAAGTAAACAATGAATAATATTTTAAGTACTTTTTATTCACAAGACAACTTTAGAATATTTTGATTTTTTACAAAGTAATTTAATTATTTCAATTATGTAATAACTTAATAGGGATAAATCTTAAAAATACAAACATAATTTTGAAATTAATAAATAAAACTTTTTTAACTAACAAAAAGACAGTTCTGAAAGTGCAGACAAAAAAGTAGCACTAGACAGAGCTTAAATGGGATTAGAAGGTTTAAATAAAAGTTTCTATAATCTATTTTATTATTTTACTTTTTTTTATTATATTTCATTATAATTCATTATTATTTCATAAGTACATTCATGAAATAATTCATTATTATTTTATAAATATTTTATTTATATTTCAAAAAAATCCTCTTTCTAAAAGAATATTATTATTATTTAAATAAAAACTACTGCATATATCTTTTACAATATGCATTTTAAATAAAGTAAAAGAATTACTTTATTGATGTGACCAAACCAGCCGCTATAGTTGCACCACCATATCTTAACATAAATCTTCCAAGTGCCTTGAAGTCTTTGAATAGCTCAACACATATAGGTTTATTGACCTCTATTTCAACAATAGCACTGGTATTCTTAGTTAAACATCTAAAAAGGGGAGAAATTACAACTTTAGATTTATTTGATTATTCTTACAAGCTTTATTTAGCAAATGAGGAATGGCGTGTTAAACCACTAACTAGACAATTTTTAAATAATTTTATTGATATATAGATTAATCATGGAATTCAACATATTATATTTAATAATGGTAATGCAAATCAATTTTACAAAATAAACAACCTAACATGGATTATTAAATGAAATTTATCAACAAACTTAATAAATAAAACTAAGAATTATGATAGTAATATTAGTCACTGTGAAATATAATTCAAATAATTTTGTACATACTTAATAAGCTGAAATACCATGGATAATCACAGTAAAATCTACCATTAAACTTCAATATATTGTACGGTACAATTAAATCAATATCCCCAAAGCTATTTATCTGTATCCAGTTAAAGGTAAACTAAAAACCTGAAAATACCTTACAGTGATTTTCAAAAATCACTCCCAAACTTATTAATGTTATATAATCAGATTTTTATGGTACAAATTAAAAACACAATTCTTTTTTAGGAAGAAGCCATAAAATGTACCGTGTAACAGTTGGCAGCTAGGTAACTATTACACTTAGAACATAATTAAAATGAGTATACAAAAATTTCTAAAACAAACAAATTGCATTCATAAAAATTTATCCATTTATAGAAAACACAATTATAAAAATGGAATCATAAAAAATATACAAGAAAATAATTGTTAATGCATATTTCTTTATATTCCAAAGGAACTCATTATCTCCATAACATCCATATCTGTATCATATTCTACCATGCATCTATTCATGGAGACATTAATTATTTAATATCAAGAAAAAATTCATGTTGCTCTTTCAAAAACTGGTAAAACAATTAGCAAATCCCTTCCTTTGTTAAGAATGTAGCAGCACACATTTATGTCAACAAAGGTAGAAGTAAAGCTTCTTTTAATGAAAGGAGTTGCTATTTAACTATGCCAGCAAACAGGATTTTTTTTTCTTCATAGGGAGAACTGCATAGGTAGGCCCAACCCACCTATTTATAATTTTGCAGTTCCTGGCCTATTCAAAAATCAATAAAATCAGGCCTGGCCCTTCCCGACCCAACTCAATTTCTATAAAAAATTTCAATTTTTCTTAACATATAACTAACCTGTTCAGGAGCAGAGTAAATCAGTTCATAAAAAGGCAAAATGATTGATTCACACCAGAATTTACAAATGAATTTATTAGAAAATAACTAACTTTCTTTTCTTCACGTTCATCAGAAAAGCAAAATTTTATTAAAATATTCTGGGTGTTGGTATTCTGGATGCCATTTGGTTGTTGGGAATTAAAACTAAGTGGTCATTGTGATCTCTGTTTTTGAAAGGGTTAAGATTCTTTTAGTGAATACTGAATATATTGAAATTTTACAGTATATTTAAGATTACTGTATGTCCACAACCCATAGAAACCACAATATCAACATTAATAATCACTTAGACTCTTGGACTATTAATTGAAAAAGACATTACAAAAATAATGCAGTTTAGATTAAAAGAAAAAAGTTGGTTAAAACACCATAATTTTTAAATCTGTATAATAAAAAAAAAGTAAATTTTTGAAAATATTTTTCTATAATTAAAAGATATTTCTAAGGTTTCCATTAACAGAAATTTTTATTGCTATTACTATTTTTACAAAAAATTGCTTGCCTGACATGTCCTAGGAACAATTAAGTCCAGTTTCAACCCAGCTCAAGTACGTAGAATAAAATGTAAGCCTGATGCCAGCCTGGTCTGAGCCTACTGAAAAAAATTAAGCCCAGGTTCAGACACTACATAGCTGTCCGATGCCAATCTCTATGCTAGACAAGTTATATTTGTATACTTATGTTGTCAAACTACCATCAACTTGTGGAGCTCATTTATACTTATTCTTGCCCCAGTCATGTCCATTGAAAATTGTCTATATTTTATAAGCTTAGTTTGATCCTTTTTATATCAGGCCAGTCTTCCAGCTTAATTTTTCTATTGGCCCAGCCCAGACCATTTATTTATTTTATTGGCCTGACCCAGCATGGTCCAGGGGCCGGTTATGGGCCTCAGGCTGAGCCCGGGTCCATGCAGACCTTTTTCTCATGAATTCTACAGTTTAAAGTAAAGGAGCAATATACATAGAAAATTATTTTTTATTACATAAACAGTATCAAACTACTGTCATAAATATTATAATTATTTTTATTAATTTTGAATTCACATCGATGCTTACAAACTGAGGTCACAATGATGATACCACAATGCTTTATGGTAAAGACATAAGTAAAATGCACAGACAAAACAGAACACTTGTTTTTTAACATTTTACGCACAGTCAGATAAAAAAAGGGGATCATCCCATGTATTTTAATCACCAAATTGTCGCAGATAAAATCAAAAATAACCATTTGATTAGGAATAATGTGTTCTTTCAATTTTAAGTTAAAAAAATAAACTTAAGGGGGACATCTACACAGGGAAATTGTATCAAACTTTAAAATGCTCATAATGTTGACATTATACATGGATTTTTTTTTTAATCTTGGGATTTTTAATTTTTTATCTTTGGTGAAGTAGTTTAGGAATTATGCCAATAAAAAGCTTTAAACTCCAAAAATTAAACACCTAATAGTTCCAAAAGAAACTGCAATTTAGTTTTTCAAACATAACTCAAAATAATTTATGGAATCAGCTGAAATTTTGGATTCTTATATTTGAAGTTTCTAGAAATAGATTTCTGTCAAAAAATTTCCATAGGTTACACTTCATATGTTTCTTATTAGATATATTTTTCAAACATTCATTTTTTAGTATATAAATTATTCTGCCAAGTAGTTTATGAGTTGTACTTAAAATACTACATACATGCATTGCTTTTTTTTTTTTTTTCACGTCTTAAAAGAAATTTAACATTAGGAGTTCAAATCTTAACATTGCACATTTTTTAAACTACTTCCCCGAATGACTTACCACTTATTTTTTTTAAACAAAAATGGAAGACATCTACATATAATAGTTGAACGGTGCATCATTGTTCTCTTTTACAATTTAGTAATTAAAATGTATGGGTGTGGGGGGGAGGGGGGCTGTACAATACATACAAAATATAAAACTATCCTTTCAGAGCAAGTATTCATATATAAAAACTAAGAACTTTTTAATACCAACCATTAAGTGTGTATTAAAAGCTGCACATAACTATAATAATTTGTGACATGTAATCCACAGATCAAATTAGAAAATTTATTTATTAAATTGTAACTTATTCCCAAGTGGTACTTATTTGACTTTTTTTAAGCAAAGTTCTTCTTTCAAGACATGTTTATTCGATCAGCAAATTATTACAGTGGATTATAAGTTTATTTCTTTCATTAGATAATATAACTAATTTCTTCAATTGGTACAACATTTTCATACTTCTTACGCATTTTGATTAACATTTGATTTTGGGTAACAAAATGACTAGTTTGTCAACTAAGATCTTATAGAAAACTTTCTCAAAAATAAGTGTATAATATATATTTAAAATATCATTGAAAAAACAATTTATAGTTACCTAGGCTTCTTTTTAATGACTTCACCAGTGCTGCGATTAAGTTGAGATATTATATTTCTTATTGTAGCTTGCTCACACATGCTCTGATAATGAAGAATAACAGGAAAACCTCTTGTTACAGGAACAACAACATTAAAAATGACTAGACGTGCTTCAAATAGGGAAGTCACTTTAATTGGTCTATCTATATCACAAACCACATTACCAGTAGTGACATTGTTAATATCAATTCCATTTACTTGAATGAATACACTTTCACCAGCGAAAGAATGGTGGACTGCTACATCATCCATGGTTATACCTAGAAGGAAAATAATCAAGCAACAAAATCACATAAAAACAAAGTAAATGAATATTTTAAATAGTCATAGCAATTTTTTAATGAAAAAAAAAAGAAAGAAAACATTACTATTTCAAATGAAAATCAAATTTCAAATTATTTTTTTGCTTAAAAGGCGCAAAGACCAACTTAGTGAAAAAGATTCCATGCCGGGAATCGAACCCGGGCCATCAGTATAGCGCACTGACGTTCTACCGCTAAACCACATGGAACGATACCCAGCCTGGAACTTCTCACTAATACAAGTTGGCAAGGCTACAAACGCAGCACAAGATGGAATATTTCCGTGAGCCACCAACATGGGGCAAACACAGACACTTAATTAAATCCAGCATCGAATGAATCTATTAGGCCTGGGCCTTAAATTGATTTAACTCTTAAATCGATTTAAAGCTTACATCGGAAATCCGATTTAACCATTGGTCTTAAATCGATTTAAGCTAAAATCGGAAATCGCGATTTAGCTAATGTCAAATCGCGATTTAGTCAATGTCTTAAATCGCGATTTAGCCATTATCTTAAATTGCGATTTAGCCATTGTCTTAAATCGCGATTTAGCCATTGGCTTTAAATCGATTTAAAACAAAATACTGATTCAGAGCTAACATCGGAAAACCGATTTATCTACTTTGATGTATCTACCACTTACATGCCAAGCTGGTGTTAAATCGATTTAGGAGGATCCGATTTAAGCAAACATCGCAAGCCTCAATGCTTTCTGATTTAAGACAAACAAGGCAAGCTGGTGTTAAATCGATTTAGGACGATCCGATTTAAGCAAACATCGCAAGCCTCCATGCTTTCCGATTTAAGGAAAAGACGAATTAATGAAAACAAGGCAAGCTGGTGTTAAATCGATTTAGCAGGATCCAATTTAAGAAAAAGGCAATTTAAGAAAACGATGATTTAAGTAAGAATTGATATTTATTTATTTATTTTGTGAACAAGATTCAGAGTTTATGAGATTGGAATGTGTATTTTTCAGAAATTAAGAACTAATATAGTGGAAAGTTGAAAGGAAAAAGTAATGTTTGAATCTTAAAATCCAAATTCATCGAATTTCAATTTATATGCTAATGCAATCTTTTGATGATAAATTAAGTTTTCACATATTTGAGTAATATTGCAATATGTATTTTTTATTTTCCAATATTCTGTAATTAATTAAAATGTTTTAAAGTAGAATCCTGCATTGTTTCAAATGATTGTTTTTCTGAAATTCATTCAGCATTTATATGATTATAAATAATAATAATAAAGTTTTATATTTAAAATCCAAACTCATCGACTTGCAGTTTATACTTTTATGCCTTCTTATGATGAAAAATTCATTTTTTACATGTTTTAGTAATATTTTAACATTTATTTTTTATTTTCTATTATTTTGTAATTAATGAAATTATTTTAAAGGTATAGTCATGCATTGTTTTGTGTATCACTATTTGGCCGTGATCCACATGAAATATTTTTCTTTTACTACTACTATTTTTTTCCTGAAATTGATTGAGTATTTATGGTTGGAAAAAAAAGAATAAAGTTTCATATTTAAAATCCAAATTCATCGAATTTCAGTTTTTATTTTTATACATTCTTTTAATGAAACATTCATTTTTCACATGTTTGGGTAATATTTTAATACATATTCTTTATTTTTTATTATTCTGTAATTAATTAAAATATTTTTAATTAGTCATGCATCAGATTTGACATCCGATTTCAATGCCAGTCACATGGATTGAGTATCTTGCTGAAATGGATTCACTATTTATATCCAAATTCATCCATTTTTAGTTTATATTTTTATGCATTATTTTCATGAAAAATTAATTTTCATATGTTTAGGTATTATGAGAATATTTTAGTTTTAATTTATTATTATTTTGTAATTAATTAAAAATATTTTAATAAAGTTCTGTAATGAGTCAAATAACTTTATTTTTACAGCAGAATGAGGGAGGGCTGGAGGAGGCATTCATTAGATTTTTCTGCGATTTTTTGCTTTTTTGACATTTTGTTATCATTAAAAAGAGATATATTTTAAGATTATATTTTATTACTAATCTTAAAGGATAGCAACAACCACGAAAAAAATCAGCAATTTCAGTGATGTGCTCCAAGGGTCACACTTTCAATCCTTCTCCATCCGCTATATAAATGTCAGCATTTATGTTAAACAAATCTTATTTTAATCTAAAAGTTAAAAAGTTATAAAATTGCACCTTATTTCTCATATCTCCCCCCCCCCCCCCCTTTTTTTTACTACTTTTCTCATCATGGTAAATGAATAGTTAAATTCATCATTGAAGTCTTTTAATATGCTTCTGTATTACCTCAGTAACTTTTTAAATCTGTGTCTGTAAAAAAAAAAAGTGTATGTAGGCTGTTAGCAATGAAGTGCTATTTGAGTGGGCTAGGGGAAGCCCCCCCCCCCCTTAAGGAATTTAGATTGTAGCATGCATATCAAGTCAGACAAAAAAAAAAAAAATCATTTTCTTTTATATTACTTCTTATAGAATGAGTTTATAAAATGTATTACAATAGGTCACTAATTTTTAAAATGGGGGAAAAAAAAAAAAAAAAAAACTAGTGTTTTGGGACATTCAAAGCTTTTTTATATGTAAAATATACCTCTTTTCAAAATTATTTGACAAATTAAAAGCTAAGTATACTAAATAATACAGGAGGGGGGGGGGGGGGGGCACATAAAGATCTTATTTTGTTACTAAAAATTACAAAATATGCTTCCATATTCTAAAATGTAAAATCGGTGTTAAATCGCGATTTAGCACTAAATCGCGATGTTGGATGGATGATAAATCGATTTAAGAAATTTCTACATCGCCCAGTCCTAGAATCTATATTAATATTTGGAAATTTTTCCAGAGAGAAACATTCGCCTTGAATACAATATTTCAAATGAAAATCAAATTTCAAATTATTTTTTTGCTTAAAAGGCGCAAAGACCAACTTAGTGAAAAAGATTCCATGCCGGGAATCGAGCCCGGGCCATCAGTATAGCGCACTGACGTTCTACCACTAAACCACATGGAGCGATACCCAGCCTGGAACTTCTCACTAATACAAGTTGGCAAGGCTACAAACGCAGCACAAGATGGAATATTGTATTCAAGGCGAATGTTTCTCTCTGAAAAAATTTCCAAATATTAATATAGATTCATTCGATGCTGGATTTAATTAAGTGTCTGTGTTTGCCCCATGTTGGTGGCTCACGGAAATATTCCATCTTGTGCTGCGTTTGTAGCCTTGCCAACTTGTAATAGTGAGAAGTTCCAGGCTGGATATCGTTCCATGTGGTTTAGCGGTAGAACTTCAGTGCGCTATACTGATGGCCCGGGTTCGATTCCCGGCATGGAATCTTTTTCACTAAGTTGGTCTTTGCGCCTTTTAAGCAAAAAAATAATTTGAAATTTGATTTTCATTTGAAATATTGTATTCAAGGCGAATGTTTCTCTCTGGAAAAATTTCCAAATATTAATAAAACATTACTATTTGCTATTCTGAAATATTCAAAATTGCTATTCTGAAATGACATACTTAATGTAAGATATATTGTTCTTGTCAGATGTTTTTCAAATTGTGCAGCACCCTTCAATTTTTTGTTTACCCTGTATATTTTTTCAAAGTGCTTTGCTCTTTTTTAAAATGTTTAAAAAGGAAGAAAACCAGCAAATAAATAAAATGGAGAATAGTTTAAAATGGAGAAAAAATAACAAGTAACATATATACTTATATTTTTCAGATTAAGGTGTTAAAGGGTTTATTGTTCTAGAATTCAGCAAATAATGTTTGCTGTAAGTACAGATAATCCAGTAGGAACTAAGAAAAATGCCCTTTCACTTTATAGAAAAGTTCTTCCAAAAACTAATGAAATAAATATCTGTTTTTAAAAAGATTCATTTTAGTAAATTGGTTTTGATTAAAAATGAATTGTAAATTGTAAAAGACAACGAACTTTGTTACTAATAGTTACACAAAAAAGCAAGATATCAATACTTCCAAAAAATGTTATGTATTTTGCTAGAAAAATATGTGACAAGTTTCAAAGAGAATCAAGTTATTTGATTAAAATTAGTAGAGCTAGAGTGTCTACCAATTTTGAAAAGGCTGCTTTGAGGAAAAAATATTTAGTTTTAATTACTCTTTAGTTACTGTGGCATAATTCTACTTCTATAGCTACAAAATTACCCTTTCACTTTTCTTATCAAGTTCTAACAAATAAAATATGATATTTGTGTGTATAAAGCATACTTTAAACAAAAAAAGAGAGAGAGAGGGAGGGGAAATTGAAATTTGAGACTAATCAAAGCAGTGTCAATGTTTAAAAACAGTTGGTTAAAAAAAAAAAAAAAAAAAAAATCCATACTATTTTATTGACAAATAGACACAGGAGAAAAACAAAAATAGCCATCTAATATTAAATTAATTTTAAGTAGTTACAAAACAAGCTGCAATGCAGATCATTTTTTAAGCATAATTCAACTTGTTGGAAAGAGTTAAAATTTTGAATATTGCTTTCATAATATATGAATTGTGAAATTTATATAAAAATAAAATGTTTACACTTCTTTCTTAGAAGAAAAATTAAACACTTCAAACAAATTTTAAGTACCTTCCCATAAATTTGAGAAATGAAAATTTTAATACTACAAAATATTATGTTGTTGGAACAATGTAAATCTATCAAGTGTGATGAAACTTTTTTTATTTTTACCAGTTCTCAAGTGAATATGATACAGTGGCAAAGTAAATGAATGTGTAATATGATGAGAAAGTCACATAAGTCATGTGAGTTACACATTCTTCTCACACATGTTCTTTCTTTTTTTTTTTTGCCAACTTAATCTTTAAGAGGGGAGAAAGGGAGTTATGTGAAGTTATTCTGATCTTCTTTGAGGTTAAGGGTGTATTCGAAAAAAATATTTTTCCACCCTCAACAGCTCGAAATTTTCTGAGACATTTTCAGACTCATTTTTAAAAGTAAAAACATGAAACTTGCTGGGGTGATTTCTGAAGACATGTTTAACATGCCGTGTGATTTCATTTTCAGCTCAATTAATTAGAATTTGATTTTTAAACAATTATTTTCTCAGTATGACCATTTTTTTTATTCCCAGATCGCCCGTTTCGGAAAATTCGGTTCAAAATGCCAACTTTGACAGCGTTTTTTTACAGTATTTTCTGCATTTATCAAAAAATTATGAAGCACCGCACATTATATAGTTTCTAAATAAGAGAATTTCCAAGTTTGATGCGTTTGAGAGCAAAAATGAATTTTAAAATGAATCAGAAAATAAGCAGTTTGGATCTGAATACACCCTTAAAAGACAAAAACAATGTCATACAAGAGCAAATATTTTCATGAATTATTTAACATATGGATTTTTTTTTACCCCCACTAAGCTTCTTTATTTATATTAAAAAGTCTCAATGTAAAAAAAATTAAAAATTATTAAATAAAATAAAGCACATTCGCTACAATTTAAACAAATTCAAGCAATTTTAAAGAATTTTCTTTTGTCTTAAAAAACTAAAGACTGTTAAGTACTTTCAAGGCAGGATTGGGTTTCTTCCAGGATGGTAAATGATAAAAAAAAAAGATTGAAGGACTGAAAAAAACTGGAAGAAATAGCAGGAATGAAATAAACTGTCAGAAAACTAAACAGTGCTGAAAATTAGCATACATCATCTATATATCAGATTTTAAAACAAAGCAAAATGATATGGCATAATTTAACTTTATTAATTTAATGAAATATTTATATTAGAAATAAGACTTGTTTTTAATAATAAACCAAAAAAAAAAAGAAACCATTCAATAGATTTTAACTAAATTAGATGCAGAAACTTTTATTTTCTACTTCTGTTGCACTAGATTTACAAAACAACACAGCAAACACTGCTGATACAACCCATGAACAGGTTAGACTTTTACAAAGTGATGAACTCAGGGGTCTGTCTAGACTTTTCCCACAGGGTCCTGTTTTTGTGAAATTGTGAAGTTTTTTTAGATTTGTGAAAATTCTAGCCATAATTTTGTGAATTTGAAATCATCATTATATTCAGGTTTTATCCTTCATATATAAAAAAGCTAACTAATATGTTATTTGATGAGTTCAGCTGTTTTTTGTACAGGTCAGATTTTATTTTTAAAGGATTAAATTTGTGAAAGGTTCAATTTAAAGGTGGAAAAATTTTGTAAAAGGTCTATTTATAAGACAAAGAATTTTGTGAAGGGTCCTGTTTTAGGATAAAAAAAATTGTGAAGGGTCCTGTTTTAAGATAAAAATTTTTTTTGAAGGGTCCTTTAAAGGACCTAGAACTTTCCTAAACAGATCCCTGGAACTTAAACCTCAAATGCAAGCTTTAATGGATAGATTTAACAAAACAATTCAACCCCATCACATGTTTGCCTATTTTATATATTCAAGCAAGATTGGATTACGAACAGAGAGAAACTGCAAGAAAATAGATTGAAGAAAAAACATCAGTGTATTACCTGCTGTAATATTATTAGAACTGAAAGCGGTCCATAGCCAAAGACACATTTTAATGACTCAGTGAGGAGAAAATTACATCCAGTAGAAAGTTACATGCAGTGGAAGGGTGTTTATAAGAGAGTGACATCCCAGAAGAGATCTATGGATATGTTAAAATGCTTTTAAGCTATACTTCTAGTTTTGTGGGACATGAAAGAATTGTTTCGTCTGTTGCATTCATTCATTCTAAGCTAAGAAATCAATTACAGTATCCTACTGCAAAAACTTTTGTTTTGTTATACAATGTTCAGTTATAAGGAAAATGGAGAACTGGTGATATCATCTAATACCATAATTATTATATTTGCATAGTGATTTTTACATTCGACAACAATACCATTTTTTATTGTGATCTTTGCTTTATATATTTGCTGAATTTCTGGGATTAAATAAAACATATTACTATTAAAAATAATACTGGTATTATTGTAATCTACTATACACTCTGTAATAGAGATTTGCATAAATTTGATTTACATTATAAGACTTTTATATTTTTCTTTTTAAATTTTGGTTAAAATGTCTCTAGTTGCACAATGAAAAGTGTTAGTTTACAGACCTTAGTGAAATTATAAATTTAGCATACATAATTAAATTGTTAAAAGTCTAACAAAACGTATATGAGGTTATCTATAAGAAAATATATTTACATACATCTCAAAAATATAAGTTATAATATATGTAGTGAATAATTTAGAAAAAACCCTTATTACTTCAGGCCATTTTTCTTCCAAATTTTTTTTCACACTGGAAGGAACTTGACAACTCTATTTCAAGGATTGCATGAACCGTGTTAAAATGTATATGTATTGTAAGCTATCAAAATTTTTAACAAATAGATTTCTAGAAGTTTCAAATATGCAGATCTATAATGCCAGCTCATTCCAACAAGTATTTTTTGAGTTATGCTTCAAAAACTATGCACATGGCAGCTTGTTTTGCAGCTGATAAAAATAAATTTAACATTAGGATTGCAAAACTTTACATATGCATAATTCCCAAACTTCTGTACTAAATGACTTCCTGCTCCATATTTGAATGTAAAATTTACCAAAGAATCCAAATATTATGTCAAAATTAAGTGTTTGTTTTGAAAATTTCAAACTTTGTTGTAATTTCAATATGAAAAAGGCCCTTGAGTTTATTTTTTAAATACACATTTAAAGAATACACAATTCCCAAGTGAATGGCTATTTTTGTTGTCCTCTGCTTCTACTGGGCATTTCAGGGTGGGAGGGGGGGGAGAATCTCTATAAAATACATCTTAGAAATGATTTTTTAGAAACAAAACGGGATTTCAACATTCAAAAACTATTTTCCTAAAATCTTAATTTCACTCTAATTATTAAAAAACTAAAAAGCTCTTTTATATTTAAAAATAAAAAAATATTAAAATTATTTAAGTACTATATTTTATAATTATCTGAAAATTTAAAAAAAAATGTATCAAGTTATTTG
Source organism: Maratus speciosus (assembly GCA_963932465.1). Classification (NCBI taxonomy): domain Eukaryota; kingdom Metazoa; phylum Arthropoda; class Arachnida; order Araneae; family Salticidae; genus Maratus; species Maratus speciosus. The sequence continues at coordinate 455,788,315 of OZ010796.1, forward strand.
TAAATTTTAAAAAATGCATGAAGGAAAATAGTCAGCATTGTATTTTAAATCCTCAAACATTTATCTGCATATATTTGATTTATTTTTACTCTATAAATTTTCTTAAAGTTACAACTACACATAAGTAAAAACCATTTAATGTTTTACTGCTGAAAATAATGTTATGTAATAAGTACTTTTAACAGATCCTTGTTCTCCAGCTGGCATAATGATAACTTTATCTCCAGTTCTGATAAATCCAGAATCAATTTTTCCAGCTAAACAAAAACCTCCAGTCATGCCTTTAAAAACATCATAAATACACATTCTCAGAGGCTTGTTTACAGGTCTCTCTGGTGGTTGAAAGCCATCTGAAAAAAATATTGAAATAAATAAAAACTATCATTTAATGCCATCCTTTATTTCCAATAACTATTACATTAATTTAGCTCATGAGATAGATTTTTAAAATTAATTTCATCATACTGAATTTTTCAAAATATTCACATTAAACCAGAATACTTAACATGTCTCACAATGATGATTTGTACCACAAAACAGCATGTTTGAATAAATTATCAGAATTCATGAGTTGAGTGATTTTATATAATAAAGACCAATTCATGAAAAAAATTCTTAGAAAGAGATTACTCGATATTTTTTCAGAATTTTATGTTTGGAAAGTCTAAATTATCCACAATCATAATGTAACATGTTAACTTTCTTCAATTTCTTTAAAATATTCATTTTTAGATAATTTAGATTTTTTTTAATGTTTTTCTGATGGCTTCTATCTTAAAATGTAACATTAAATAAACAAATTATTTATTTTCCAGAGCATCTATTTGTTATTTGATCAATACGCAAAATATTCTGTGATAAAAATGATAAGAATCAATAGAAGTTTCAATTTCTTAACTACTTTTCTAACTAGGATGATTAACAATTAAAGCACATATTCAAAAGCAATACAGATTTTATTATAAAAAGAACAATGTCTTGTAATTTTGGCAAATATTTATTGAAACTAAGAGATAAAGTTCAAATATTTTTAGAAATCTACATTAAAAAGTTTTGTAAAAAATATTTAAAACTTATCAAGCAACTAATATATACAGTATGGAAACATTTATCCCAAAACGAGTTGACCAGAAAACCAGTTATCCAGAATGACATTTCCAATTGTTTGATTTAAAAAAACTTTCCAGTATAAAATGTCATACAATATCAGTTTGACATATGCATTAGGGCGTATCGAAAAAATTGAAATTTCTCAAATCTTTTAGCAGTAGTGCAGAAAATTTGTGAATTCCCTTTATTAAAAAGTTTGCGGAAGCTTAAAACAGTGGGTTGATATCTTCTGTTGCTTCAGTGGGCCAAAAGTTCCGAAAATTGGACTAAAACTGATTAAAATACAAGAATTAATAAATGATCACAGATTTCGCTGATCGATTAGGGGTAGTGCTTAAAAGGTACCATGTTTGAATAAAAACAATGAAATTTTTTTTAGAATTATAGGTTAATATCTTCTGCCGCCTCATCGGCATCGAATTTTGGAAATTTTGGTACTTTTCTGCATAATGGTTTAGTGCTTGCTCAATGCACAATTCAGACAGACTGGGTTTGGCACTTTGCCAAAAAAGTGGAAACCCCCTATTTTCATACCGAGAAACAAATGGGAGTGACCAGAAAATCACCTGACCACTGTCTTTTGTCTGGCTAAGTGCAATAGGCAGACGTTACAAGTACTGCGAGTAGCAACCGATTTTAACTCGTTAAAAGCAGTATACTTTTAATTTGTGTGCGGTGTTTATAGTTGCTTGCACTTCAGTTGTTTTAAGGGAATTTGTCTTGTGGTTTTGTGCATTTCGTCATCATTTTCTAAAATGAGATATTGGTAAATATTTGAAATAAGCAGATAAGCTGAAATAAGCAGATAATCCATTGGACTTGTCTCTGAAGTTTCAATTCAAGCCTGCGAATTACACCATTAGACACACCTGTGCTCAGTACAGTGCCATTACACCCGAGAACAATAAGGTTGCTAAAATCATCCAATAAACCACTTGTTACGTATTTGTAAGTGCTATTAGATATATCAAGACTACATCTATTTTCAGGTGTAATATATTCCCATGTAAGTAGAACCATGTTGCGATACAATACAGTAACGCGCTTCTACAATTGTCCTTTGGAACTGTTTGTTCTCGAGCTTTTCTGATGTGAAAGTTTTCTCATGCCGTCCATCAAAATAAAGGCCAGATAGAGTGGAACGATTTTTGTTTTATTTTGAGACCAATTTTTTGTAAATTCTTGATTTTTCCCTTCATATTTTATTTTTGTCTGTGATGAGGTTGGTATCTGATTCTGATATTAAACCCAAATCTTGCATAACACACAATGCAATAGCAGCCATGGCTCTGTTGGATACATCATATCTTTTACCGACAAGACCCATCAATTGACAAGTTATCCAGTTTTAAACACATTTGAACACCTTGATGGCTGAAGAGACGCTGTGTAAGACTTATGTTTGGTGCCCACCTTTTCCTCGATCTTCACCTCCATCATACCTTCTATTTCATTTTCCCTTTCATTCTCTACTTAATAGCTTGAAGCAGAAGCAGGAGACGTCTGTTTTGCAGATCTTATAGTATCCTGTTCTTTTCGCATTTGGCGTTTCTAGAGCCATTCTTTCCATTCTTTGTTAATGAGGTGTTCAATGAGCAACACGTGTTCTTTTGCAAAAACTTTGCTTTCTTTCGGACACTTACACTCCTTAAAAATCACGCATTTACAGGCAGATATGTCTAAAAATATTTTTGCTTCCATTTTAAAGTTCTCAATATCTTCGAGAGTAGTTTTGCTTTTTCCAAGAAGTTTTATATTTTTCATGATTGGTCGATAGTTTCCATGATATGCATGTATCATATCACTAACACGTTTATGAAAAACCGAAGCAATGGATGTATCGATGTATAAGTTTTCCATCTTCAAACCAATAGTTTCTGAAATAACTGAAAAACATGGTTCTTTGTTTCCACCAGTTTCACAACCAATATGCATCAGTTTCGCAACCATCTCTTGTGAGTGGAACATCTTATAATGTCTTCATACGCTGGAAACATGCGTAAAAAATCCTTTGGTGTTCCAAAAAATACGGCATTGCAACGTTTGTTGACTTGAAAACTTTGACTGCGATGATTTTGGCATTTCAAATAGTTACCAATATCTCATATTAGAAAATGATGACTAAATGCACAAAAACACGACAAATTATTTTAAAAACGACTGCAGTGCAAGTGACAATAAAGACCGCACACTGACTGAAAGTATACTGCTTTAAACGAGTTAAAATCGGTTTCTATTCGCAGATGCTTGTACACCCGCCTACTGCACTTAGCCAGACAAAAGAGTGGGGTCAGGTGATTTACTGGTCACTCCGATTTGTTTCTCTGCATGAAAATATGTGTCTTCTACTTTTTTGGCAGAGTGCCAAACCCAGTCTGTCTGAATTGCGCATGGAGCAAGCACTAAACCATTATGCAGAAAATGCCAAAATGCGTCAAAATTTCCAAAATTCGATGCTGATGAGGCGACAGAAGATATTAACCTATAATTCTAAAAATTTTTTTGGTTGTTGTTGTTCAAATACAGTACCTTTTAAGCACTACCCCTAACCGATCAATGAAATCTGTGATCATTTATTAATTTTTGTATTTTAATCATTTTTAGTCCCATTTTCGGAACTTTAGGGCCACTGAGGCAACAGAAGATATCAATCCACAGTTTTAAGATTCCGCAAAATTTTTAATGAAGGGAGTTCACAAATTTTCCGCACTACCGCTAAAAGGTTTGAGAAATTTTGATTTTTTCGATACGCCCTAATATGCATTGCTTGATTCATTACCACTTTCATTATAACTTAATGTCACCAATCATTATAACTTGATGCCAAAACTTAGGATTTGCAATTGAAGCATATTTGGTTAGATATTGGGCCTTTTGACTTTAATGCAGAATAGTTGTTTCCAAGGGATTCCCAAAAATTGAGTTTCTTTAAAATTTTGATTTATCTTTGAACTTGATTGAATCTGATTCTTAATCTGAGCAATCTAATAATTTATTTGAAATAAAAAACAACACCACAGCCACAAATATTCTACAAATTTGATTAAATGAATGTTACTTTGCTTAACCAGTTAGCAAGAAAAAACAGTTATCCAGAATACACCTAGCATTGGCTATTCTAAATAGATAAATGGTTCTATACTGTAATAGACATTTATACTACTATTTGATTAAAAACATACTCCTTATTCTGCAATTTCTAATTGTACTACTGCAGGAGGGAAATAATATTTACCTTTTAGAAAATTAATATCTCATGCAAAAAAGAAGAAATAAAATTATAAATGTAGACAAAAAGGGAGGGAGGCTGGGTAATTTTAACTTATCACGAGAAACACAAGTTCAGTTAAAAATCAAACAGCATTTTATTGTAGCTTAGCCAGTTGAGCTACAGGAAAGAATTTCATCCTGGGTGGGACAATCTCTCAGTCCACATAATGTGCCCAGAAACAAAGCTTTATGGCAGATAGACTGCAAAAACAAGGTAAACAGAAGTATATCAGATTAAAATGTCTTACCTGTTTGAAAAAGAACAGCACATGTACTTAACCTTTTGGCAGGCACACATAATTTTTTTTTCATGTGAACATGCAATTTATATTTTGTAGATATACACTATTGCAAATGGAAGATTTCCTTTGCAATAATACAAGACACATTAAAAGAACAACCATACATATCAGTAGTAAAAATTGAATTTCCATTTCAGTGCCATTTGTGAGAATAAAGTTTTAGAAAAATAATGTTTGTCATAAAATTTGCAACAGTGCATTCAAAAATTGACTATAACTTAATGTTCCCATATAAAAACTAAAGCCTTTTCCATATTTTACAAGTGCTCTCTTGTTAAGATTTATTGTTATTGTATTACCTCAGAATAACTAAAAAGGGATAGTTATCACTCAGTTTTAAAATGTTATTTTTTCTCCTAAAATATAATATATTTTAATTAATCTTTTATTAATCCAAATTTTATTTTTGATAAATAAGTATAACTCAGTATTATTAAAATCATACTTTTTTGCACTCCCTTGCCTTTGTAACAAAGAACGAAATGAAGCAATTACAACTGTGCGAAAGTACACAAACAAAATGGGGTTTTACTGAGAATGCTCATTTAAATTTTAAAAAACACATTTTTTCTCAATTTAAGGGAGTTTTATAAATACATCTAACTTTTTAAATAATAAAGTGATCATTAAAAAAATAACATACACAAGATTTGATGACAGCAAATTTTGCAAAGTTCCTTTGAAATTTTAATTCATTATTATTATTTTATTTGGCTATTTATTTAAGTTTCATCTGACAGACAGATCAGAATATTTTACTTGAAAATTTTGTTATCTTATTTATATGCAGTTCTTTGAAATTAAACAATGGATTTGAAAAAAGAAATCAAATTCATATTCAAATTTTGTTTAATCTAAATTTAATGATGAATTTTCTATGAAATGTGTGACTGAATGCAACATTATTACACTTTAATTAAAATTACACAAATGAAGGTACACAAAGAAAACAGATTTTGAAAAAAGACTGAGCTTTAGAAAAGACCAAATTTTATTCACGGACAAATGGTTTTAAAACAGGAAATATTGGAACCATTTTACAAAATAGATCAAATTTGAACATTTAAGCTTTTTTATCCCTTTAGACACTTTCCTTTAAAATATTACATGTCAGTATATAAATAATTACCAATCACATCAACTATAGTTGGACCTTGATACCATTTCTTTAATTCTGGAGAAATAGGGGGAGTAGTTAGATTCTCTCCAGTTAAACCACTGCAAGGCACAAAAGTAGCATCACTTTCTTTATAGCCAACAGTTCGCAAAAATGCAGTTAATTTTGATTTTATTTCAAGAAATCTCTCTTGCGACCAACTCACATTATCCATTTTATTTACAGCAACAACTAACTGTGACACACCTGAAATGAAATTTACATGATTAAGGACTAAATTTCTTAAGGGAAAAACATTTATTGAAAATTGGAATAGCACCAAATTAACAACTGCAAAGTTAGTTTATGAACTAATGAAGAAATGATTCAGAGCAAATAAAGCAATGATTCACAAAAATAGTTTAAGTATTCTTTTAAAAAATTGATAATAACATATTAGGTTGTAACAAAAGTTTCCCGCCACAGCTAATATCGTCTTTTCAAACAGTTTGCGTTGTCGTATTTGCTCATATTTTGTTAAACGACTTTTGGCATTTGAAAGAAAGAGACTTGCTTTATAACACTGTGTTGTGAAATTTATAAAAAAAATATCGTTATAATGAAATACAGGGTGTGTGAAATGGAACTATCACGCTACCAGATTAGAACCAGCATTTACTTCCAGTTCTGTTGCAAAAAGTCAGCTACAGAACGTCACTGAATCATGTGTACAGCTTTAGGCACTACTGTTGAATCATATGACACTGTGAAGTTTTGGTACCGAAAGTTCAAAAACAAGGACTATGACATTCAAGAAGCAGAGCACTCTGGCCGGCCTACTGATGTTGATGAGGCCTGCCTGCGAGAACTTGTGGAAGAATATCAGTATTCAACCACTCAAGAGCTAGCTAAACAGTTAGACATTAGTGCCATGTCCATTAGCCGTGCTATGCATTGCATAAACTTAACGTACAAGTTCTATCGCTGGGTGCCGCAAGAGCTGACTCAAGCAGATAAGTGCAGACGTGTTCAGGCCTGCACTAATCTGCTCGAATATCAATGCAAGGACAAAATTCTGGACCGTTTCATCACTTGTGACGAAGAGTGGATTCACTTCAACAACACAAGCCGAAAAAGGGGTTGTTCTACACCCGGTGAGCCCGTCGGCAGCATCGCAAAGCACAATTTCACTAACAAAAAGATAATGCTTTGTATCTGGTGGAATTGCCATGGTATTATCTACAAAGAGTATCTGGAAAAAGGTAAAACCATGGACAGTAAGGTGTACAGCAAGATGCTAGTCCGTGTTGATGATGCTATCAAGGTAAAATGTCAAAATGAGTTCTGGCGCAAGAAGATAATGTTTCATCAAGATAATGCTAGATCACATGTGTCTGCCATTCACCAGCTGGACTCTGTATGGACTTGAATGGGATCTTTTGCCACACCCACCATATAGCCCCGACATCACTTCTTCGGACTACTACCTTTTTTTACACTTGCAGCTACATCTTGCTGGTGCTATCTTTAATTCTGCACAGGACGCCCGAAATGAGGTTGATCTGTTTTTGGACCCGCGGCCCCCAAGTTTCTGGGCCGAAGGCTTTGAAAAACTGCCAAAACCTTGGCAGAAAATCATAGATTCAGATAATGATTACTATCCTCACTAAAGGTACTGGTTTCATGTTTTTTTTTCTAACTTTATTGAGAACTTTTTTGGCGGAAAACTTTTGTTACAACCTGATACTTTTAAGTCAAAAAATGCATTTTTAAAAGTATTTCATTCTTTTTTTTTTCTCCCCCAATAGTTTGATTCTACTGTTGAACTGCAAAAAAGTTTTGGGGACACGGCTGATAGATATTTATTATCATTCAGTACAATCTAAATTTTAAGTATTTGATTTTAATTTAGAAATAGCTGCCTAAATATATTAATTTTTAAATAATATATCTGCAAGATTGCCAACCTGTTTTTAAAAGCTTCAGGAGAACAGACATGAAATTTACAGAGTTTCTAAGGTTTTCCAGGAGCAGCATGAAAAGTTAAAATTCAGAGCACATTTTAACACAAAAGAAAACTTAAAAGGAATTATTTATATGGATATTTGTAGCATAATTCAAGTACATTCACAAATACAAAAAATAATAATTTTTCACATTATAAATTTAAAACATGTATATTATTACTACATGTGCCAGTGTGATCCAATAGGGGCACATGAGATCTTGATGGCGTCAGTATTTCCAAATAGTAATTTCCTTCAGATTATTTAATGACAGAATCTCTATGATTTGTGTGAACACGCCTGATACAAAGTAGCATGCTTTCAAGGTAAAGTTCATGAACAATTTCAAGTAATTTTCAGTGAGTTCATGCAAAACCTACCCAGTGAGATTCTTAATTTTGCATTAGTCATTTCCAAACATATTTCTCACTAATTGTCAAAGTTTAAATTGACGCAACATCAAATGTTTATTATAATGAGCTCCAATAAAAATTACCAAAAGTTACAAACAGGTAGCTGATTTATGCCACAGAGTTTGTTTTGCACATCCTTCACTGAGATGATGATCTTTTAAAAATAAGTAATTTTTTGTTTTTCTAAGAAATTCCATTTAGAAAAAGAAGTACCAAAGATCATCTTCACTCATCAGATCTTTGAAATTTTAAATTTACCAAAAAATAAAAATATAATAAATATAATATAAATATAATATAATATATAATATAAAATTATAAATATAAAATAAAATAAAAACTCTTGATACTAAATATTACTGCATAACTACACATAAAATTTAAACTTCCATACATTGAAGCATGTAGCACATTCTTTTATATTAAAAACTGTTTAAGTTTATACAGTGGATAAGAATGTTACAGTTAATAAATTAATGAAAAACCAAAATTGAACAGGTTACTACATTTGTTTTGTTTTTTTAATAAAAATATAATACAGTTTTTTTTTTTTTTGCGTGTGAAATCTTGATAAAGCAACTAACCTCATTTTGCAGTCAAAATATTTGAAATTTCTTTGCAACAGCAAGTCTAACAATTACTAGTTTCAGCTAATATTAACAAAGAACTTACCTAATGAACGAATTAACATAGTATGCTCCCTTGTTTGGCCACCGGTTTCAAAACCTGTTTCAAATTCACCTTTTGTTGAATCAACAACTAGAACAGCTGCATCAGCTTGAGCAGCACCTATTATGCATTGGATTGCATTATTATAATATTGGGTTATAAGGTTATTTTAAAATGCAAATACTTATACACACACCTATATGTTAATATTACTAATCAATCAAAAAAAAACCAATTGAATAAAGAAAAAATGATTTTTCATTTAATGCAATTAATTTTGCAAACTTTAATTCTTGTCTACTTATTCCAGTTTACAAAAACATTCTTCTCAATTACTGTGTAGCCACATTAAACATTTATGTTTTTCCCAACATATAAAGGCAAATTAAAAAAATTAAAACAAACAGTGCTTTCAAATAATTATGTCTTCTTTTTTACTTTCTTCTATCTTCAATAGAAGAAAGTATTGTAATCGAAATTTTTTTCGACTTCCGGTTTTCGATGGATTTGCATGTTTTAGGGGTTAGAGATTCCAAAAAACATGTTTATAGAAAATGTCTGTTTGTGTGTCTGTCTGTCTGTCGCCATTGTACCATCAAAAAGTGTATGAAGTTATGTATAGAATTAAACCAAAATTTTATTATAAGTTTTTGGCTATGGCAAGCAGGTCCTCCCTGAATTTGGAAAAAATTCGCCGGTAGGGGGCGCTGATATAACAATTTTTGTGCGATTTTGAATATTGTACCATCCAAAAGTGTATGGAGTTATGCATAGAATTGAACCAAATTTTTAGTTTAAGTTTTTGGATATGACAAGCAGGTCCTCCCTGAATTTGGAAAAAATTCGCCAGTAGGGGGCGCTGTAAATGCGTTTTTTGTGCGATTTTGAATATAGTACCATCGAAAAGTGTAACCAAATTTTTATTTTAAGTTTTTGGCTATGGCAAGCAGGTCCTCCCTGAATTTGGAAAAAATTCGGCGGTAGGGGACGCTGTAATAGCGATTTTTGTGCGATTTTGAATATTGTACCGTCCAAAAGTGTATGAAGTTATGCACAGAATTAAACCAAATTTTTATTTTAAGTTTTTGGCTATGGCAAGCAGGTCCTCCCTGAATTTGGAAAAAATTCGCCGGTAGGGGATGCTGTAATAGCGATTTTTGTGCGATTTTGAATATTGTACCGTCCAAAAGTGTATGAAGGTATGCATAGAATTAAACCAAATTTTTATTTGAAGTTTTTGGATATGGCAAGCAGGTCCTCCATGAATTTGTAAAAAATTCGCCGTTAGGGGGCGCTGTAATAGCGATTTTTGTGCGATTTTGAATATTGCACCATCGAAAAGTGTATGAAGTTATGCATAGAATTGAACAAAAAAAAAATTTTAAGTTCTTGGCTATGGCAAGGAGGTCCTCCCTTAATTTGTAAAAAAATCGCTCGTAGAGGGCGCTGTAATAGCGATTTTTGTACAATTTTTGTGCCATTTTGAATATTGTACCACCGAAAAGTGTATGAAGTTATGCATAGAATTGAACCAAATTTTATGTGTTTATTTTTGGTCATGTCACGAAGGTCCTCCCTGAATTTGGAAAAATTCTGCCGGAAGGGGGCACTATAATTGTGATGTCTGTACCATTTTCATTATTGTACCATCGAAAAGTGTATGAAGTTATCCATATAATTGAACCAAATTTTTTGTGCATGTTTCTGGCTATGGCAAACAAGTCCTCACTGAACTTGAAAAAATTCTGAAAGAAGGGGGGCACTATAATTCCGATCTCTGTGCCATTTTCATTATTGTACCATCGAACAGCGTATAAAATTATGCATACAATTGAACCAAAATGTTTGTGCTTGTTTTTGGCTTTGGCCAACAGGTTCTCCTTGAATTTGGAAATATTGCACGGTAAAGGGGCTCCGTGCTAGCAATTTTTGTATACTTTTCTTGATTTTTCGCAGTTCTATTGTGCATCGGCGGCTCATGCAGCGGCGGGAACTTGCTTCCTGCTATGCCAGCTATTCGCAAACAGCTGATAACGACAGAATAAGGAAAAATTAATAATTTTAACAAATATCATGATATAGATTAACTTGTTTTTAGTCCGTTTAATTGACTTGAGCAGAAATTTAAGATGAAAATCAAAGTTGGTATAGTATTGAACTAATAATATTGAAGTATTAACATGTGTAACTAGGTTTTGAAATATTAAGATGTATAAGATAGAAGAAAGTTTTGGGATTGGCACATCCAACTAGTTTACTTTATCATGAATATAACATTTAATATTCATTTGCAATTACAAGTTTGACCATTTATTTATGTATACAAAAAATTATAAAAGCAGAAAAGAAATAAGGGGGGGGGGGGGTGAGATTGCAGAAAAAATTGCATAAAAGAAACTACAAAAATAATAAATACATAATATACATATATATATATCTGTGTGTGTGCGCTCAATTTTTTTTTTTTTTAATCTAACCAAAAAAAATTGTAAAATTGAAATGCCAGTACAGAGGGTTATATTAGCTAAAAAAATATTTATAACTTATACTTAAAATAGGATTTGTTATGCACTTACACTTTTTTTAATATACCATTATCCTACATAGTAACACCTTATTCTTGGCTATACTTATATAACCTTTATTTAAAAACCATTAGGGTGTCCATGATTTTAATCACATAATTAAAGTCAGCAATTTAAATATCATAATTTTAATTAGATTTTATTTTATTATTATTGATTAAAGTCAGAAATTTTCTTAATTTTTAAAATGGTAGGAAGAAATATTTAAATCTAAAATGAACATAATTTACAATGATTCTAAAGATGTTTTGCCTATGAATAAATAAACATTAAGTAATAGTTTATAAGCTTAATTACTTATAAAAAAATAAAGGACATAGTCATAGTATCAAGCATAACGATAATTTCATTTAAAATAGATATAATTAAATCTATTGCAATTTATATTATCGTAATAACTCTCTTTAAATCACAAAATTTTTACTTTGTAATATAAAATAAACATAGTAAGAATAATAAATTTCAGTAAGTTGTAAAATAATTCTGTGATTCTCTTATTCCACTTTCCCAAATAAATATAACAGCAAATTAGAGCTAAAGGAGAGTTAAATAATGATATCATATGCTCAACAGCTACTGTGAAAGAAGGTAGAGGATAAAAATGCCTAATTAGTATCAAAATCCTAAGCACAGCAAGAACTTCTCCAGAAAAGGTTGATAGAATGTGTTTTTTTTTTTCTTTTGGACTCATACACAGCAAAAAAAAAAAAAAAAAAAAATCAGTTAGTTTAAAAGGCAGAAAAACTTTATTTTTTTTTTAATTCAAAGAACTGTATACTAATAATGTCCAGCCCACTGAGTAGTAATAATGCTGATATTTCATATTTTGTGAAATTATTGTGCAATTACAGCTGGTCAATCTTATGACTGATTATATTTACTCTGTGTGTATAAAAATTAATGAATGTAACTATTTTTAGTTGTTGTTGTTAGCATATACATATATGTGTATAAGTTTAAATTTATGCAATTACAGTAATTTTACAAAGTTGCAAAAAAGAGACAAAAAAAAAACTAAAAATAAACAGCTCCCATGATATCTGAGCTGCTAATTAATGAAACCACTCATTTGTTGCTTTATTATTTCTAAAATTACTAATTAGAATTTTATTAATAAAATATCAAACAAAACTTATGCTCCTTAATATCAACTAATTAGAGGCTTAACTGCTTTGGAAACATACAATCCTTGATAGCCATTCAATACCTTCATGCAGGAGAAAAATAATAAAAATCAGATTTAAATAAAAATAAATCTGATTTTAATTTTTTTTTTTTTTAATCATACCATTCATCACTTTTCTACACATATTCATCTCTATTCTTTAAAAAAATATTTATTTAATATTAATTTATCTACATTCATCATTCTATATTTTTTAAATAATGTAAATTATTTTCTTCTATTAACTTTAGTTTTATTATCTTATTGTCCTTGTTTAATTTTCAAATAAATTTATTTCAATCTCGATTTTCAGTAATGAAGTTATTCATTCCAATGCTAGATGGCAGCACCTGCTAGTTTCTTGCTTTGGGTCTGTACATATATAATGTTATCACTTTAGGGGGGGGAGGGGGGGTCTGGCACTTGATATTGTAAGATATATCTAGGAGGATGGGGCTTTGTCTTTTGACATCGTTAACATTTTTTATCCAACCAAAATTTTCTTCTTTCATTTCTTTACATTAATATAGTCTGGGTTTCTTTTTTTTAATCTGTTATCTATTTTTCATGAAAATACAAAATTATTATTAAAGCCATTAAATGATTATAAAAGCATTTCATTCCAAAATATGGAATAATCCAGCATTCGCCATTCCTATTCTTCTGCCATATGTGCATACAATTCATGGTTAGAGAAACCAGGTTCAAAATGATATTCATTATATTCACTAGTAAAAAGTGGGTAAGAACATTGTCCACCTGTTTTGTTTATAAGCAGTTCTGCTTAACCCTGTGCTGGGAGCAAAATACAAGGAGATAATATCATTATATAACAAAAAGTTATTCTAAAATACTTTTTAATAGTAAGTATTTCTTTAAAGTGCAACTTGATATAATGTTATTTCATATTATATACAATAGTGATATTTTATTAATTTCTCTTCATTTAAATCAGTAAAGTATGCAAATAATAAATGTATCATCATATCTGTATATCATTGCAAACGTACAAAAATAAAACAAAAGAAAAAAATTGTAAAAATAAAAAGAATTTTCAGACACTGATAATGACATTATTAGGGGGAGGGGGTTCATCAATGATAATGTATGATATTGCAAGGAGAAGGGGATCCAAAATTGCTAAAAAGTTCATAATGTTACATATGAGGGGTTCACAACCATAGTAGACGAAGTCTATTTTGAAAAAAAATGAGATAGTCCATTTAGAAGGTCCATAAAATCCGTTTTGTCCACTTCAAGAGTGAACCAAGTCTGTTTTCACATACTTTCTCATATATGTCATCTGTTTACAGACTTGGTTTACTGTGGGAGTGGGTAAAACAGATTTTATGCACCTTCTAAATGGACTATCTCATTTTTTTTTTCAAAATGGACTTGGTCTACTATGGTTGTGAGCCCTCATATGTACAACCCCTTTTCTTTCTCTCTCTCTTAGCTCACTTTTAGCATGTGGCTCTACAAGTTACATCAAGCTACGGCAATGTGTTTTTTGCATGGTGGGTTGTTTTAATTATTTATTCAGATTTTTGACTATTTTTCTTATAATCACTATTCATTTCCTTAGTTATCTTATTATATTTCACGAACTTTGGATACATTTCTTTTTAAAAGCTTAATAGAATCATTTTGAGACCTTATTGTCATCCAGGGCCCGATTACTGTCAAGGCAAACTTCCACCTATAGGAGTGTTCTGTTATATACCCTTTATTTTAACTTTTCCCCCAGCAAATTATAAAGCCTTAATAATAATAGCTAATTTAATTATAGTATTTAAAACTATATCACTACTCACTATATCACATTCCCCCCCTCCCTTCTCAATTAAAGAAACTAATTTATTATTTTTATTTTTATTAGTCAGAGAAAGGCGATTAATATTTCAGTATTCTATCATTTTAACAAATTTGCTTTCCCATGCACTTAATTTCACTGCAACTGTTCTTTCTGGTAATAAAGAAACAAAATAAAGTAAATGTATCATCTTTACCTGCTACACATTTTTAACATGTATTCTCGATTCATAACTTAATGCTGCACATTAAATTCTCTTGTCACCACTATCGCCTGCTCAGGTCAGCTTTTTTGTTTTTGTTCATATTTATTTCGGTTCCCTAACATCCCATGCACTTCAAACATTAGAGTTTCACAGATGCCTTTTAGTAATGTAACAAATTCATTCCTGACCTCGCCTAAGCCACAAGAATTCCATTTCAAGCAAACCTATAACCTTTGGTGTGCAGTGACTTTACCGCTACTACAAAGCCTTGTATTTAAAAGAGCCAAATACTTTATCTACTAAGGCATTATCACCAAACTTTAGTGAAGTGATTCCTTTCCCCTGCCAATTGGTGGTAGTCTGTAATTGAGTTTTACCTCACTTTGCTCCTGGCCTGCTAGATGTCAACACCTTAAAAAGTGCACTTTGGCATATGCCTGTCATGGCCCTCTCCTGTTGTATTCATGGCCTCCCTTTGAATTTCCTTAAAATGGTCTTTCCCTGTAAAATCGTTGGAATTTTTTCCATTTTCTCCCTTATAGGGCCTGTGGCTTGCTAGCAACGCCTTCTGTGACAAACAACTACATTACACCACCAGTAAATTAAAATAGAAATTTCCGTATTACTTAAATGCCATATTCATGCACAATTTCTGTCAAAAATAAAGCAAAAATTTCTATTCGTTTTTAGTGGTAGAAGTTTGTTCCACCAGTAATAAGGCCCTGCTTATGTGAATAATATTCAATAAAATAACAATTCCTTACCATGAATTATCCTTATGAAGATACTCTGAAGATTCCATAACACACTCAGTTTTTATTTTTGTATTTTGAATCTTCCTTGTTTATTTTAATTTTCATTTATATTTCCATTCACTTTCACCAGGAAATAAAAAAATCAGAAAATAATAAAAAGAGGAAATTATGTGAAAAAATAAATATTATGACTTTTCACAACATTTATGCATGAATTTTGTAAACTATATTGTATTAACTACAAAATAAATACATTGACAAATTTCTTATGTTAAAATGTTTTCTAGTATTTTCTGTAATAAATATATTGCATTTTCATAGTTGAGTTGAAGTATATTCTTATCAGAAGCAAATGATGTGAGATTTTTAAATAGTTGATGATCATTTTCATATGTACACAGCCATAACTTTGACCAAATACAATAGTAAGATATTTTTTAAATTGTTTTACTAACAATATAGTAGTAGTATTCACATAAGTGCATAAGAATAAAATGTTAGTGATGCTTAGTTTCTATATGGCTATGTTTTGTAAGAAATCTCATATTATTTTAGAGAATAAAATATATCATTTAACCATATAACAATACATATATATACACTGGTTATCAAAAATTCAGGAAAAGTCACAAAATGCTAATTTTCAAATACGCGAACACTCAAAAGGAAATAATATAATTCGAGTAATTACTATCTCTACCACACAGCTAGCCCATATAACATCTCATTCATCTCACACATGCTCATAAGTGTCACAGTCACTACGGTGAAGCAAAAAAAATAGGAAATTCCATACATCTCATTATGAGTCTCAAATGATCACTATATGTGACTCTAGAGGTCTGCACGGGCCCGGGCTTGGCCCGAGGCCTGTACCCGGCCCGTCAGAATGAAGGCAAATTTTCAAACGGGCCGGGCCAGCAGAATTAGGACAATTTTTTCAACGGGCCGGGCCGGGCCAGGCCAATAAAAAAATTAATTCTTATATCGGGCCGATAGGCCCGATATACAGATATACATCAATACAGAAATGTAACATGTCCGTCGAAGAGATCGTCATCGTACAGTTACAAGAATTCAGATTCCGAGTTTAATTTTTTTCAGCAGACTCGTGCCGGAACGGAACTGGTCTTAATCGATCTCAGGATGTGTAGAACAGTCATTATGTTTTGTAGTATTAGTAGTGATAATGAACTTCTCTTGACAGTATCTTTGGAAATATACCTTAAGGTGTTCTCATATTCACTGCTCAACAATGCGAAACTTTCTGACTCATTTTTAACTATAAAGGCATAAAATTGACACGCCTGACTATTGAAGGTATTTGGAAACGAATAGCTTTTTCCATATTTGATAAATTACTTACAGAGATAACAGAGATTCTTGTCATGTGACTGTACGTTCTTCTCCTTTCCTGTGCTATCGCTTCTGGAAATTCAATTCAAACGCTAACTTAGGCAGTATTTTCAGAAAGATATATCACTTTTAACTATGAAAAAAAAAACCCGACATTTACATAGCTTCTGAATAAGAATACCTGTCAATCTTACGCGTTTCTGAAAAGAAATGAATTCATAAATGTGTCGAAATACAGCTCATTTGGATTTGAGAAAAGCTTTAAAATGAGAAAAATATTTTCACAAATCTACTTTTTATTATACAGCTTCAAAAGTTATCATGTTTTTAATCTTTTATTCTGAACTACATTAATTTTTTAATGAATCATTATTTGAATTTTGAAATGTCTGTAGACACGATGACTAAAACACTGTATGTAATCGTTAATGTTTACTATTGTGTGTTTTCTGTTTTGAGAACATCATAGTAATCTAAAATATACTTAAAAATGTTCCCATAAATATGTATGTAGTATTCATTAAAAGAATCTTAATTGTATGTTGAGAAAAAACAGATTTTTTTTGTAGAAATTGTGTTGGGTTGGGCCTGTTTTCAGTGATTTTTGTACGGGTCGGGCCGAGAACTATAAAAATGCAAACGGGCCGGGCCGGGCTCGGGCCGAACTTTCAATTTTTACACCGGGCCGGCCCATGCAGACCTCTATGTGACTCCACTGAGAAGTCAATGCGACTGCTGCTTTGTGACAAGTCACCAGGTGACTTTACAACGTAGTTAAATTGTGACCCTCATGTGACTGTCATTTTGAGACTCAATTTCATAGTCATCATGAACGTTGCATTATGCAGACCTGCCAACTTTTGAAAATGAGAAATCGTAGCACAGAATATTGAAATTAATCTGGAGGTTGGTTGGTTGGTTGGTTTTTCGTGTTTCGGAGCAATCTTTTGACATTCGTAAAAGGAATAAGGTTTCAGTCTTTCAGCTCAATATAGTAAATTTTTTCCTCTGAAAATTTTTATACGATATTTATAGTTTCTTCTCGTTTTGCAGCATTTTTTTTACATTTGTAAAAGAAGCCTGTTTCCAATTTTTTTGCCCAGTGCAGTAAATTTTGACGAAATTATCGAATTTTTTTTCCCGCGATCATTTCAGGATATTCACTATTTTTCCCCACAATCGTAATTCACATTTTTCTAGCACAATTCTTTGTTGAAATCTGCACTTTTTACCATGAACTTTTGTCGAATTTTGTGTTTTTTACCACACAAAATTGAAATGTTTAATAACAATTAGTAAACTGAAATGTTTAATAATAAATAGTACAAATCGTGCGATTTTGCACACTATTTCATATCTTGCCCCTCAAAGATTCCCCCCCCCCTCCTCCAGAAATTCTTAAAATGGCATCCCTGTTTCTAAGGAAGGGAATTCCTGTATAAATATTTACAAAAACACTATTCACTTGTGGTTGATATACACAAAGAGGATTTTATGTTAAGAAGTTTGTTTTGCAGCCCAGATTTTTTTTTCCCATGAGCATTTTTTAATGTCCGAATTTTCGGATTAATGACAAATTTTTTAAAACTTTCGGAAATGAATACTTTGAAATTTTGGAACAGAATCATTCCTGAAAAATATGCTGCGCGGGATAAAAATCGTAATTAGAAACAAAAAATGTGTTTTTTTTTTTGTTTTTTGCAAAAAAACGTAGTTTAAGACCGATTTTCGTAGCATCGTAGTTTATAAGTCCAAATCGTAGCAACTACGATTTTTTCGTAGCAGTTGGCAGGTCTGCATTATGATAAGTCACCAAATAATATCATATTATAGTCACATGGAGACTTTTCCCAAAAGAACACAATGGTGACTTCACAGTAGTCTCTCTGTCACCTGAAAGTCATCATGTGACTTTAATGTGACATTATTTGGTAACTTATCACAATGCAGCGTTCACGATGACTTTGAAATTGAGTCTACAAATGACAGTCACATGAGTCACAATGTAACTACATTGTAAAGTCACATGGTGACTTGCCACAAAGCAGCAGTCACATTGACTTCTCAGTAGAGTCACATATAGTGATCATTTGAGACTCATAATGAGATGTATGGAATTTCCTATTTTTTTTGCTTCACCGTAGTGACTGTGACACTTGTGACCATGTGTGACATGAATGAGATGTTATATGGACTAGCTGTGTTGTAGAGATAGTAATTACTCGAATTATATTATTTCCTTTTGAGTGTTCGCGTATTTGAAAATTAGCATTTTGTGACTTTTCCTTAATTTTTGATAACCAGTGTATATAAATATAACTTATGACTTAGATTTTGTGTCAGCCATGAATTCACAATCAAACACTATTATATACATAAATCAACTTAAATAAGCACAAATGAATTTAAAAAAGCATAATGTTAAAATTCAGTACTTACAAAATAGCTCAGTGATGAATTTATAATTAATGAGAGAATGAAAAAGATGTCTATAAATATCAAAATAACATATATATATGCAAGAAATATGGAGAGATTTTATTTCTTGTGGGGCATAGATTTTCATAAAATAAATTCTGAGATTCATGTTGTTGAATGAAAAAAACACTGTAAGCTTTGTTGTAACTTTTGTTGACAAAATTTCATTAATGACTTTTATTATCCGTACGGAGTAAAATAAACCGCTCATTTTGTGACGGAATGAGAAAATTTGGAACCCATTGCTGAATTTCCCAATTTTTTTTTTTTACCTCTTGAGGGAAATTGTGATTTTTTTTTTGTGATTGTACGATGAAATTTGCGATTTTTTTCCCATGACCGTCTGACAAAAGTCCTAGTTTTTCCTAGAGCTGATGACAAATTTTTTAATTAATTTTATTCCACAATTGTTTCAAAAAATTCTTGATTTTTGTCAGTAACTGTTTTACAAAATTCTTGACGTTTTTTTATAAGTAATAATGGAATTCACAAATTTATCCTTCACTGAGTGATGAAATTCGCAAGAGGTTAACAAAATTTATGATTTTTCTTTTGCACTTGTTTGGCAAAATTAGATTTGGTTTTTTTAAACTGATTTTTCTGCTATCAACTGATTAAATTTGAAATTTTTTCATGTGACCTCTTAATGAAATTTGCTATTTTTCTGCAACCATTTGATGAAATTCGTGATTTTTAACAGTGATCGTTCAACGAATTTATTTTTATTCCAGTGAATATCTGACAAAATTCGCAATTTTATTCTGCAATCGTTTGATAAAATTCTTTATTTTTCATGACTGATCGACAAAATTTAAGATTTTTTCAGTGAACAATTTATGAAATTCCCAATATTTTACAAGACCATTTAATGAAAGTCATGATTTTTTTCTCAAGCAGTTGACGAAATTTGACATTTTATTCCGTGAGCAAGTGACAAAATTTTCAATTTTATTTTCAGTGACCAATTGATGAAATTTAGGGATTTTCCTCTGCAACATCTTGAAAAAATTTTAGATTTTTTCTGTGATTGGTTGACAAAATTCTTGATTTTTTTTCTTTTGCAAGCAATTGGCAGAATTCAAAACAAAATTTGATTTGTTTTCCAAGACCAATTGACAAAATTTGCAATTAAAAAGCTACTGACAGATGAAATTTGCAATTTTTATACAATTGATTGACAAAATTTGCGTTTTTTTTCCAGCAATTGACAAAATTTTCTATTTTATTCTGTGTTAGATGAAATTCTCTATTTTTGTGACCGATCAATGAAATTTACAATTTCTTCTGTGACCAATTTATGAAATTTACAATTTCTTCTGTGATCAATTTATAAAATTTACCAAATTTTACACAACCGTTCAAAAAAATTCGTGATTATTTTTCTCAAGCAGTTGATGAAATTTGTGATTTTATTCCATGAGTGATTGATGAAATTTGAGATTTTTTTTCTACAATTGTTTGTCAACTCGAATTTTTTTCAGTGACTAATTGATTAATTTTTTTTTCTTTTTCAAAGTTGGCTAGATTTCCGATTTTTTTCCTTCCACAACCATTTGACTAAAATCATGATTTTTTTCTCGAGTGGTGATTTTATATTTTATTTAGCGATCATTTGATGAAATTCTCAGTCTTAAACCAATCGATGAATTAATTTTAAGGAATTTGACCAATAATTTATAATTCACAGGAGAATCACATGCCGATATCTTATGTCTCCCTCTAAGAACATCTCTGAACACAAATTTAATGAGAAGGACACAAAATTGTATCATGCAGCCACCCTTGACTTCATTCACAACACACATCAATGTAATTTTTTTTTCCTTACAATTCTGTAGAAATTGACAATTGATCTTTAAAAAAACAAGAAAAGTGAAAATCTGCTGAAAAGAGGAAAGTGGCATCTCTGTTTCAATAGGATTTCATTTTAATTATATGTACCTGTTATCATGTTTGGTATGAAATCTTTGTGACCAGGGGCATCTAGAAGTATCACAGACTTAGAAGAAGTGTCAAACTTAGTCTCTGCAACATCCATTGTAATACCACGATTTCTGAAAAACAAAAGCAAAAAGGATTCTTACAAAAGATGTCACTTTTTAAAATTAAAATAACTAGCTTAATATTAAAAAACAAACCTTTCTTCGGGAGTCTCATCTAACACCCATGCATACATGAAAGAAGACTTCCCTAACTTTTTAGAATCTTGTTCAAATTTGTGCATTGTTTTCTTAGAAACTTGTCCTAACCTATAATATAAAAAAAATTAATATTTCCAAAGTATAAAGTAAATTATTAAGCATAGCACATTAGGACCATACAAAGAATAAATTTCAGAAAAGTCACAACTAGAGTCCCGAGATATACTCGGATTTTCATGCAATTGATAAAGGTTATTTAGGGTCACCAAAGCATGTTTGGTATTGTATATGAAGCATGTAGGATTAATAGTTCATTTACAGAGGCACTCAAAAGTATTCCATTACATTACGGTATATGGGGAAAAATCATTTGCAGAGTATTTTAATGACATTACGCTATTTCAAATGTATTGAAACTGATATAAATCACTGAATTTCACTATGATCATGTTAGAACAGGACATTCATAGCACTTTTTATTCATTTGCAGGGACACACAAAAGAAATCGGTTACAGTACTGTCTTTGAGTAATAATTGCTGGAGTATATGGTTTTAAATTCGGTATGCGCTTTTAAATTTAATTAATTTTTTGCATGTTACTCATTATATATAAATTCTATACCTCATACACATGGCTGTACAAAAGTATTCACATACCATTGTTCTTATTAGAGGAAATTGCTGAAAGGGAATTTTCAAATGAAGTACAGTAGACTCCCTTAAATCCGCGAACGCCTAAAATCCACGTATTTTTTCAGATGTAAACAATGAAATTTACAGTTAAGTTGCAGGAACAAAATTCAAGATGGCGCCGAAATCGGCGACTACCGCAATGTTTTTTTTACTAAATTTTTTGTTAATCATTCTCTTTTGGCTATTACAGCTGATTTATTACTAAATAAATTTACATTACTTTTGATTTTGATATAAATTAGCATATCTATATCAAAAATTCCAGGGTTCGAAATGGAAAAATCCACGAACCGAAACGCTATTTTAAAATTATTGTTCGCGGAATTTTTTTTTTAAATTATAGATAAATTTATTTCTAAACATACAAAGCAGTATAAGAAAAGCATTCAGGACTCTAAATAACAATGAAAAAAGTTACAGTGAGCGCAATAAGCTATATACTGGTAATAGCATTAACACTGTTCTCCTTGCTATCACTAGATGGCAGCATAGGACTTTTGGAATCGAATTGAATCGATTTCATTCGTAATATTTTTATTTTACATAATTATTTTAATAATTACTTACTTTTAAATTAATAAATTATTTTAATGTTTCACTTTATTGTAAGCATTCATTATAATTTCCCTTGCTTAACTACCAATCAAATTAATGTTTCAAAAATGTAAACAAATCAATGACCAGAAATCCGCAAAATTCTAAAATCCGCACAACCTCTGGTCCCAAGCTGTGCGGATTTGAGGGAGTCTACTGTATATGTATTTCTTAAGTGAACTAAATTTTAGCATGCATATACAAATCTATATATCATATACAGGGCTACTGAAAAAATTTGGATAATTTTCCGATTGAAGATGGGAACAGCTGAAATTGGTTTTGAAATGTGTTATGCATTTCCATATAGTTGAATTAGACATTTTTATTTTTTAAACAGTGCAGTTTTGTCACATTATTCTGAATGTGTTAGAGTGCTTCATAATCTATGCTTGATGCATGATTTTTTTTTTGTTTGACTTGTTATGGTCGATACAATCTAAATTCCTTAAGGAGGGGGGGGGGGGGTAGACTTCCCCCTAGCCCTACCAAATAGCACCACTCTACCAACATACACACTTTTTTTTACTGAACATGGAATTAAAAAGCTATTGAGTTAAAACAGAAGCATATTCAATGATGAATTGAACTGTTTATTTACCATAAGAAAAATAGTAAATAAAAAAAAGTGCCCAGTTAAGCTGATGCCATTGATGATCACAGACTATTCACACTTATTGTATATTGTACTCTTATTTCAACGAATAATGCCCTTGTAAAATAAATTAAGGGGGTATAACTCTCTCCCCTCCTTTATACTTAACTCTTTAACGCTTAGATAAGGCGAAAAAATCACTACCTCTAAATCCTAACCTATGAAAGGAACATTTTGAAAAAATGGACTCGTCCTTTTACCGCATTTGAGTTTCCTATGGGAGAGGCGTGGTTGAAATGTCATCTTGATGTATGTTACTTTCCTCCTTTCCCCACATACTTTTGGTTGTTGATCTATTATTTGTTTGGAGTGTTAATTCTAAACAGAATGAGGAAAAATTATTTATCCCCTTTCACCTGTAGTAAGAAGTATTTACACTGCATTCTTACTCCTTACATTTTATCGGAAATGTGTGTTTATAAATTATAAGACTTGGAAGAAAGGCTACTGATACTGTTCTTTGACAAGCGCCTTTGAGCAAAAAGATTTTTCCACGAGCCTCCTCATATGAAAAATTATGTATGCATTAATAAAAATGGTAATAATCACAGAACAATAAACATTTTTAAGAATGCTACAGAAAACCTCATATGGGACATTTTGACTTTCATGTCCCTGAATAATAATTTTTATTTTAATACACTTTTTTGTGTTTTTTTTTATTATTATTATTTAATATACTTGGGAACATCCCACTGCATGAATGTTCAATAAAATTAACGAGATAAATAAGTTTTGGACGATGTTGGGGGTCCAAACACCTGGAAAACCACTATACCGTCCCGTGTCCCTGATGAAGATTTTTAAGTTTGGAGCTGTCTGGATAAAATTGTTTCAATAAAAATAATTTTATGTAATTTTTTTCTGAAACTGGAACTATTGTTTTATATAAATAAGTAGCAAAAAATGAGCCTGCACACATTTTTAGGGTTGTTATTATTTTTTAAACTCTGTCCCTAGGTTTTAGATTTTTTACTATCCCTCTTCTAAAATTATACAGAAAATCACTTCAGATGCAGCCACAGAATTTTTTTCAACTTTTTTTTCATGCAGAAGTATGCTAGAAAAATTATGTCTAAAATTCTTTGGCAGCAAATTTACTGTAGAATTTAAATCAGCATTTAAATATCAATTTCAAGCATCGTGGCTTTATTGGTAGTCTCACCATCCCCAAGGTTTATTCCTGCACTTTTCGAGGTAAATTAATTTTTTTTTTAATTTAATTCAATGTAAATAACTGTTTATAAAAATCAATGAACATTTTGGCTATCACTTAGTCTTAACATGATCTGCCTAAAATTGGTGGTAATTTTCCTTGCTGTTCCATCCTTACCATCCCTTTTTTCCCATTTCATCCCTTTTTTTCTGTACCATCCCTTTTTTTTACATTACAGTCCCTTCTTTAACACCCTTTTAAGACAATGTTATACCAAAATTTTGAACTAAAAATACTACATTGCCATTATTTCTTATTTGAATGTCCTGTGGGTACTATGCAAATTCATTATAAGTAAAAATTTAGAAGAAAATAAAAAGTTTTAGTGCTAAAATGGTAAGGAAAATTAAATTCGCAAGTTTAACTTAAACCTCAGTTAAATAAAAAAAATTTCGCTGCTGACCATTTTTTCTTTCTTTTGAATAATTAAGGTATTCGTCTATCAGATTAAAATGTTAAATTAGCAAGTTTAATTTCGCCAGATTTTTTCCCCCCAAAAGTCAAAAGATTGTGAGAATGCCCATATCCCTATAAAACTGCAATTAGAAGTTAAAATTCAGCAAATATGATATATATGCAAAGAAACAAAGAAAAAAAAAGCAATTTAACAAATTACGATGACCATTTGGAAAGTGATTTTTTCAAAGAATAAAATTTAAGACAAAACATCGCATGGAGTTGATCATCATACATTACGTACGCCATGAATTAAACATTAATAGTGTTATTACACGTAAAAATTCCAAGCGAGAAAAATCGCCTGCGACTCATGCGTATTATCCACCTGAAACTTATGTATTAGCCAAGCATTTCATTGGCTGTTCGGAAAAAGGCTTTTCCATCGTCAGATTGCCAAGAAATCTGACGACCCATTTTAAATGAAATTTCATTCTTAAACGTCTAAACATCCCACAATATTACTTTTTACACCGTCGTATAGAGAAAAAAAATGTACTTTTAAATGCAATTTGTTTGAAAGCTGTATCTCAATTTGTTATTAATTTTTTTTGTAGTTTTTATTACTTTTTTGTCATAGTGGCAACAGAACGTATCCATGTCTGTTGAAATTAAAGGGAAATACAGATTACTGTATATACCAATCAGAAAGCTAATGAAATTCAGATTAAACCAATCAAAAGCTTCAGATATGCTTTTGATTTCCTACCCTGACGAGAACAATAACCATTTTTCCAAATGGTTAAAAACAGAAAAATTCTATATGGTTGGTTGGCTGTGTTTATGACAGCCAATTATCAACACGAGGGATATAGGCCCAAAGGAGGGGGGGGGGGGAGTGCCCTCCGTGGGGGTCTTTCTAAGGGAACCTAACCCGTATTTACGCATGGAAATCCACGGTTCGATGAAAACCAGGAAAACTCCGCACGATTAGGTCGACGAGCGTGATTTGGTTTGAACACAGCACCTCCCGTTTACAAGCTTCTATAGCAGAACCTCTCCGCTACTGGTGGGGCAATTTTATTTGTATTAAACCTCATTATTTTAATTATAATGTAAATATTTCGGTACAATCTCTTAGAGTATGAGATTAAAAAATTGAAAGAATTCTTATTTTAGGACAAGGCTAATACTTAATTTAAGGATTTAAAATCCAGAAATTTTTTAGAGACCCTGCCCCCTCTAAAGCTTTTACGGTATAATTTCAGAACAAATGCTTTTAACCCTTTATGTCCTAAATGATGAATTCATGAAAATGTCATCTTCTAAAGCATTTTTCGTGAATTTTTGAAACTATATCAGAAGATTGACACAATCCTTTAATAAATTTTAGAAGGATTTTGTCAATTACAATTAATTAATTAAATTTGAATTTATAGGGATTTTGTACAATATTTATTACTCCACTCCAATCTTTTATTTAAAATACTTTTGTTAGCATTTTGTAGAGTTAGGAAATGTACAAATATAATGTCCTTACAATAGAAATATAGAAATATTTCCAAACTGAACCGCCCCCCCCCCCCCCCCTACACTCACACAATCTTTCAATGTCAATAAAGCTGAAAATATTCAAACAAGAGCTGATGCAGCCCTCCATTTAGAGGGTGGTCATGTTTCCGTTTTTTTTTTTTTTGGGGGGGGGGGGGTCACATCTCTTAATAAGCAATTTTTATATTGATGGTTGTACCCACATCCAAAATGGATAAATTTCTGATACATTTGGGAAGTTATTTTCATTTGTAAATACCAAAAAATTAATATTCGTAATTATATAATCGCATTAATATTCGTAAAAAATATAAAATATACACATTTTATTCAGATACCCAGAAATTGAAGAATTTCCCATTTTCTTATAAATGCAAAGAATCTTTAAGAAATTGAGCATTATATACACATTTTTAGGACTTAACAGTTATTAAAATGCCGTCATGAGGGAGCAATTGTCTGTCGCGGCCTAAAATCCAGTTTTAAATACCACAGTTTAAGCATATTTCCCGAAATATACTTTGCCTTTATCAGAAAATGGAATCGCTAATCAATCACATTTGTTATGAGTAAATGCACTTGCAAATATCTTGCATCTGAGATTCAGATTGACATCATGGATGTGTCAGAAATTAGCTACTTTGGATTTAAGTACAGCTTTAACAGAGACAGAAAGATTCTCACAGTTGAGCAAGGGATGAATCTGAAAGAATTTAATATATGTTTCATTTTTTAAATTTCCTATGGAAATTTTCTTCGTTCAGGAAGGGGGGAGGGAATGACCCCCGTGAACTCTCCCTTGGATCTGCCAATGGATGCAAATGCAAAAAAAAATCATCCGTTTATTTTATTTTATTTATTTTTTTTTTTTTTGTCTCTTGGAACAAGATAAAGTAAAGTATCTATAACTCATTCTAAACTGTATTACTAATAATCGATGTATTAAACGAATTTTATAACAAGTTATTTTAATAGTACTTATAAGTACCGTCGGTGCATAAAGTGTTAAGGAGATTCCAAAAAATATTCTTTCCTGCTCAAAATTATGAAATTTTCTGTGACATTTATAAATTTATTTTTTCGAGAAATATCATGAAATTTCAGTCATGGCTCTTGAATGGTTCTGATTTTTCTTCTGTTTTTTTTCAATAAATGCATTATATCTTGAATTATAATCGATTGTTGTCTCATGACAACTTTTCTATGGCTTCCCGTCGGAGATATTGGTTCAAAACGTCAATTTTGACAGTATTTTCAGAAAGAACGTGTTCTTCTATAGAAAACGGGAAAAAGCTATTTGCTTATATAGTTTCTGAATGTGAACATTTCATGTGCCTAAGTTTAAAAATGACTTCATGAGGGAGAATAGCTTTTAGGATTTGAGAATAACCCTAATAAATATTATTTAATAAGCAATATTAAAACAGTTCCCAAATCCAAACTGCTATTCTTTTTTACACGTTCATGGAGTTATTTAGAATATAATGCAGCATTCTCTGTTAAAAAAGAAAGAATTAGTGTTTTCAATTTGCTTGTGCAGATAAAAGCTTTTGCTGGAATATGGTGACAGAAATCGTGTTTTAAATTGATTTTTGTGACGTTACAATAAAAAAAAATATCATTGATGAAAAAAATATCAAACGATTATATTCCAATATGTAACCCATTTTCGGGAATATAAAAACCATTATTCGCTTCATAGATATTTGAATAATAATGTTTGCAAATTTCATTATTTTTTTTTTTTAAATCAAAAATATATCTTATTGTTAGAATATTTCACGCTTTTGAGAAAGGGGGGGAGGAATCTTCAATTAAAAGGCATTTAACGTTCGAATCTAAATTGTTGATAACCTTTATTTTGTCTGTTATGATTTTTCCTGCAAATACTTTTAAAATAAACAAATAATATACTAAAATATGAAACAAGGTTATTTTTATAATTTTATTAATACATAAGGTCTTGAAACAGCTGTATGATAAAACTTATTTCAACTTTCTATCACTATCATCTGATCCAAACAAGATTTCATCAATCTCTAATTGGGTGAGAGGTCTTTTTCTTTTACTCATTTTAAATTAAACTTTACGTAAATATTTCCTACTAGCTGTTAAAAATCTATACAAACAACGATATCATTCTCTTGAATAAGAAACTAAGATGGAAAAAAGAAAAAAAAAAACCCGGCTCATCTGAATAGAATCACTTTAGCTTTTAAAAAAGGTAATGACAAACCTGCAAGCAATTACAAAGTATTCCATCACTGTCATCGGACAAAGTGACCAGCGACAATAAAGACGAACCCTTCAGCACAGGGAGAAACGAATCTCTTTCTATACCTATCACCCCTTATTTTGCTATTACCGGCCGAAACTGGCCGAATTAGGACTTAACTCACAAAGCCGTATAGGGCCGTTTTAGGTGTTAAAAGGTTAACCAATAAAACTTCAAATCTAATCAGTGAAGTGCCTTATCAGAATAAACTTGTATACCAAATTTGAAGCAAATCAGATAATTCTGCATGAAAAAATGTATTTAACTAAATTAAGGGGGGGAGCCCTTTATACTTAAATAATGAAACTCCAAATCTAATCAGGGGAGCACCTTATCAGAATAAACCAGCATACAAAATTTGAAGCAAATCAGATAATTCTGCATGAAAAATCCATTTATCTAAATTAATAGGGGGATTAGCCCACATCCCCTTTTTATGCTTAACCAATGAACTCCCAAAACTAATCAGGGTAGCGCCTTATCAGAATGAACCTAGAAAAAAAAAAGTGAAGCAAATCGGACAATTCTGCATGAAAAACAGATTTATCTAAATTAAGAGGGGGGAGCGCCCCCCCCCCCTTTATACTTAACCAATGAACCCCAAAAACTGATCATGGAAGCACTTTATCAGAATGAACCTAGAAAAAAAAATTTGAAGCAAATCAGATATTTCTATCAATGAAAAAATAAAATAAATGCAAATCAACATATACACTAAACAGAAATATATCATCTGTGTATGCTGATTTCACCGCAACAGAATTTGCTAAGTATTTGTAAATTAGCCGAAATTTTCAGGTTGGGTTGGGTTCATTTTTGACGGCCGATTATCTACTTGAGGGATATGGACCCGAAGGGGGAGTGCCCTTCGTGGGGGTCTTTTTAAGGGATTCCAATCCATATTAAAGCATGGAAATCCAAGGTTCGAAGGAAACCATGAAAATTCCAAACGATTAGGCTGACGGGTGCGATTGGGGTCGAACCCAGCACCTTCTGTCTACCAGCTTCGACAGCACAATCTCTCGGCCACTGGTGGGGCCCAAAATTTTCTGTAAAACACTCGAAGAAATCTTTTTTAAAAGTTTCAGAAACACATTTCTCAATTTTAAACTAGTGTAATTTAATAATGAAACTGTACTGTAGTTATCTTTTAGTTTACTATATAAAACAAATGTTTAATATTTGTGAAAGAAACAAATTCCGCAACAATTACCTCACCAATTATAAAAAAGTATATAGAAAATTTAAATACAAATATATTTTTTCGCCGCATATATGTATTCATTTTTAATGACACTAGTCAATTATTATCCCCCCCCCCCCCTTGTCGAGTGTGAATGACATATTTCTATTGAATGAGAGACTGTTGTATCGTACCTAAAACATTTCTAGGTAGACACAAACACGTGGTAGATAAATTCTACCAAGAGAAAATAAAAAACTGATCGTATAGATTATTCATTACATAAAAAAAAACCCACCTAAAAAGGAAAAATGCTGCTGTGGGAAGGAAAAATTAATACAGAGATATTTTTACTGATTTAAATTAATGTTTATTTAAGGAATAGGATATAAGCAATTAATATTAAAATCTAGTTCATCTTTAAAAAAATTACACATACAATATTAACAAGTATCATTATTTATCTAATCTTTTAGTTTAAAACTAACAAAGATAAATTGCAAATTTGTTCATGATTGAAAATGATTTATAATTTCTTCGGATAAAATAAATAAGAGGTACCTCTATTAATGTTTACAGTATTTTCATAATTTAAACAACATCTCCAGGCAATTCGTCGGTGTCATTTAGTCTTCTCTCTGAAGACTCTCCACAATCTTGATACTCAATTTCAGCATCATTGCAGCCAATTGGTTTTCCTAGCTCCGGACTCCGCGATCTCTCTCGCTCTTCTAAACCTTCCAGCCGACTCACGGTCGCTCCTTCCACCTTGCAGCCGAGCCTGCCACCTCCGAACTCCGATCTTCCGAAGAGAAAAAAGCCCCGTTTTTAGCGAAGATCTCTCCTTTTATCCTCTTGCTTCTTTACCTCTTTCGTCCAGCGCAACGGTACAAAGTTCCGTTCCGCGCCGAAAAACACAGAGATATGCGCTATTATTTATTTTTAGGTCTTTTTGAAATGAATTAATCATCATTTAAATAACACATAATATCTATTTTTACACAGTATTTTCCGATTTTTAAAAGGAGTCTTAGTTGCATGTAAAACGTGGTCCGATCGTACGCGGATGAATACTCAAAACATCGCCGATTCGGAACCACGTGCGATTAAAAATGAAATAATAAATTAAGCTTAATTATTTACAAATAGAATAACTCTAAAAACTTCTAAAATAATATTATTTTGTCATTTGAACACATATTTTCAATATTAAATTGCGATTTAGTTGTAACTTTAAATATTTTTTTTTTCTACATTTTTAAACATTATAAGCTTATATTTTACACATAAAATATTCATAATTACTGAGGAAAAAGTCTTTACATTGGCGGGCGCCAAGCCAACATAAAAAAAAACTTCCTCAAAATATTATTTGACATTACAATAAACCATTAAGTATAATATGGAGTAATTTGAACTATTGACTGACAAAAAAGGAAGTTATTCTAAAGTAAAAAAAACCAACTATTATCTATATAAAACATCTTAAAAATTAGCATTACTTTTTTTTTTTTTTTTTTTTTTTTTTTTTAATATTTAATTATTTAAGGAAAACTCAAATTATCAACATAACACATTACATCTCCGTCCCCTCAAAAAAAAATTTTTTCTGAAAAAAATTTTTTTGTAAGCAAAAGAATAAGAATCAGGTCCTCGCCAAAAAAAAATAAAAAAAATACATGTTGCATGTGAATACCCCTCTAACTACCCAGATAGAAATTCAAGTAATTGGCTAAACTCCGAACACCCAGTCACCAAAACCAACCAAATCAGGATTCAGACAACTTTACCAAACATTAATGAAATCTTGCTTCATCAAATTTTGACATGCATCCATAACCATAATGTTTAGATTATACATAATAAAC
This sequence comes from Maratus speciosus, assembly GCA_963932465.1. Classification (NCBI taxonomy): domain Eukaryota; kingdom Metazoa; phylum Arthropoda; class Arachnida; order Araneae; family Salticidae; genus Maratus; species Maratus speciosus. Next base: position 455,820,111 of record OZ010796.1, read on the forward strand.
AATTCAAGGTGATTTCCATTAGTTGACTGGTGTGTTAGGATTTATACGTATACTTTATCACATTCATACAATAAATAGCAAGTTTGTTCAAAAATTTAAAACTAAAATTTGATCCTGATTATACAATATATTACACAAATTATACAATACGTTACATAAATTATATTACACAAATTATACAATACAATACAATAGAAAAAAAATTATATACAACACTATTCAATGGTGAAAATGTATTCACCACAAAATCTTATTTTTTCACAACAAAACCATGTGTGTCTCTGGTGCGCAAATTGTAATCACTAACGACTGCAGGTCTCGTATGCTGTCTACAATTTTGCCTAGATCCTGAATGTGACTGACCAGGTAAGCCTGTATTTATGTCAACATTATCAGTGTTAATTTTATTATTGTGTGCATGAGCTTGATTGTTACTACTATCACTATAACCTATCAAATCAAAAACTGGATACTGATCAACAATCTCTTCTACCTGAGAATCCTTAACATCCATGTCAATTTGATTGTTTTGATCTGTATCCCGTTCCCCATTATTAATCTCTTCCTCAAAAAGTGCAGGAAAAATAATTCTTTCAGTGATTTTAGTCAATCTATCAACATGTACTAATTGCTCGTCCTTGGGGTTTTGTATGTGAACAATTTTAAAATTTACTGTATTAGTTTGTTGAGTGATACGGTAAGGTCCTTTATTGAACTGTGTAAGTTTTTTACTAGCCCCTGGCTTAACTACTGGTGTGTACAATAGCACCAAGTCCCCCACTTGTAAATTTTTGTCTGTGGCAAACTTTAACCTATACTCTTCCTGCTTTTCTGCAGCTGTAGTTAAATTTTGTTTGACCAAGCGAAAAATTTTGCTTAACCTTAAATGTAAATCTTCACTTAACTCTCGAGTATCTGCGTAAGATCTTTGAATAGGTTTGGTTATGAGGTCAACAGGTAAAAGTAGATCCCTACCGTACACTAAATGTGCTGGGGTATCCCCTATAGCAGCGTGATAAGCTGTTCTGTAAGCCAATAGAGCAAAATGTAAAACTTTGTCCCAATCTTCATTTGAAGAGTCCACTAAGTGTTTTAACATATTAACTATCGTGCCATTGGCCCGTTCCACAACCCCGTTTGCACTCGGGTGATAACTGGTCGTAGTATGTTTTTTAATGTGAAGTTTCTCATATACTTTTAAGATTGCCTCTGATATGAAAGATTTGCCCTTGTCTGTAGTGAGGTGTTCAGGAATCCCATGAGTAGAAATAAATTTTTCTAACACTGATATTATAACCTCAGATTGTAAATTCGGTACAGGATATGCCTCAGCCCATCTTGTAAAATAATCTGTAATTACAATAATGTGTCTGTTTCCCACTGCTGTAGTACTTAACGGACCCACTGCATCGACTGCAATCTTTTCAAAAGGACGTGAAGTAATTTCGACTCTCTGCAATGGAGCTTTCTGTTTGGATTTATATCCTTTACGAATGGCACACTGTACACAAGATTTAACGTGATTGAGTGTGTGTTTATATTGTCCCCACCAAAAGTAATTTTTCTTAGTTTTAATTAGTGTTCTTTTAAATCCTGGATGTGCTGAGGTTACAGAGTCATGAGCTAAATTTAAGATATGTGAAATTAAAGTTTTAGGAATAACTAATTTAGTTTGATTGTCATTATGTGCATCTTTTTTGTTTATGCAATATAATAAATCATCTTTTAAAAAGAAGGTTAATTCATTTAATTGTATTTCATTTATATTATTTAATTGTTCAATTATGTTTTTACATTTTGCATCTTGATTTTGTGATGATTTAATAAATTCTTTTGAAAAATTTGTGTTGATATTTATTTCTTGTATCACATTGACATTTCTCGATAGTACATCAGCTGGTACATTACATTTACCTGGGGTATGACAATATTTTATATTATAATTTTGCAGTGCAAGAGCCCAACGAGAAACTCTACTACTGTCTTGGATTCTCAACACCTGCGAAATTGCCTGCTGATCACAAAAAAGAGTAAATTCCCTCCCGTAAAGATAATGTCTAAAATTACTAATTCCCCAAACTACACCGAGAAGTTCTCTCTCAAACGTACTATATCTTGTTTCGGCATCCTTTAAAGTTCTGCTAGCATAAGCGACTGGATGCAGATCACCTGATTCATCTTTTTGGCTAAGTACAGCACCTAATGCGAAACCCGACGCATCGGTATGTAAAAAGAAAGGTTGCTCAACATTAGGCAACATTAAACAAGGGTAAGAAGTCAAACACTGTTTCAAATTGTTAAACGCTGAATCTGCTTCCTGACTCCATTTGAAAGGGGTTTTCAATTTAGTTAATTCTGTTAAGGGCTTTGCGATGTCGGCAAAATGATCAATAAATTTTCTATAAAAATTACATATTCCAATAAAACTACGGACAGCTTTTTTGTTTTTTGGTATGGGGAAGTTTTCTACAGCTTTTACGTTTCTTTCATCTGGAGAGACTGCACCATTTTTAATTTGGAATCCAAGGTAAGTTATTGAATTTTTTGCTATTTGACATTTTTCAGGGTTAATTTTCAGGTTATGAGAATTGAGTCTTTTAAAAACCTGATCTAATTTTTGAATGTGTTCTTCAAAAGTTGCAGAACCAATAATTATGTCATCAATGTAAGTATTAGTATCTAAACCTAATAAAATTGTAGCAACTAGCCTTTGAAAAGAAGCTGCAGCATTGATTAGGCCCTGTGGCAATCTTGTCCACTCAAACAAACCAAATTCTGTACAAAAGGCAGTTTTGTATCTGTCATCAGGATGCAACTCCATTTGCCAATATCCTGAGCATAAATCTAAAGATGTATAGTAATGAGCACCATTTAATTTATCTAATAAATCTGAAATATGGGGGAGGGGAAATGGCAAGGGTTTAGTTTTTAAATTAAGCTTTCGGTAATCGCAAACTAATCTGTAAGAACCATTTTTCTTTTTAACCAATATTACTGGGGATGCATAAGGAGAATCAGAAGGGGTAATTATATCAGCTTCAAGTAGGTCATCAATTTGTTGTTTCAGCTCTGTTCTTAAAGCATATGGTGTCCTATAGGGTTTAGAACGGACTGGAATATCATCTGTTAAATAAATCCGATGACTGGTTGTGTTACAACCTGTTAAGTCTTTAACCGACTGTGCGAAAATAGCTTTATTTTTATTTATGACTTCCATGACTGCCTGTTTTTGTGATTCAGTTAAATGATCTAATTCGAACTTCTCCCCATAAGGATTAAAATCAGTTATCTCATTTTCCACTTCTAAATTATTTACAGTTGTATTTTGGACTTTAACTGCTTCAACAAATTCAATTTTTGCTATCTGACAATTTTTATTTATATGAATTTTCCTTTCTGTTACGTTAGCTACTTTAATCCATAAATCTTTGTTGCCTTCATAATTATAAATTCCGTTCGCTACTAACCAAGAATTATTTAGAGATTTATTTGATGGCTGAACAAAAATTAGGTTTTGAGTTTGTGGTAACCCATGAATTTTAATTTTGATGAATTGTTCAGATCGAGGTTCAATAACATTTTTATTTACCGTACTCCCTATACCTTCAAATTTATGTAAATTTATCGAGTTAACTTCTATATTTTTTATATTGTTCCATAAAATCGTATGGTTTATATATTTTAACGTTTCAGTTTTATAATCAATGATAATGTTATGAGATTTTAAAAATTCCGATCCAAGAATTGCGTTATAGTTTGTTTTTAGACTATTACTAATAAAGAAGGTTACATCAAATTTAACGTCTTGGTCAGTTAAGGAAAGTTTAATTTTCTTATCTAAGCCCATGATGTCATTGTTGACGCCAATGACTTGCATTGTGCAAGACTCAGCAATATCAACCCAACTTGGTAAGAGTTTATTCAAAATTTCGGATGAAATTAAGTTTATTGCTGCTCCTGAATCGATAAGACAATCTATTTTTTGTTTATTTAATTTAAGGGAAATTATAGGTAATTGTCCTACTTCAGCACTAACCGTATCTATGCGTACCAAATTAGGGGGAGAATCCAAAGACAGTGGTACGTTCCCGTTTTGCCCCACTACTGGTTTTAAAGAATCTGAATTAGAATTTTGTGATTGTGTGTGTAATGAGGGACAATTCCTTTTTAAGTGGCCTGGTTGGTTGCATTGGTAACAAACAATATTTCGTCTGGGACGGTACTGCCTACCCCCGTATTGTGATGGACCTGCCCCATACCCTTGTGACTGACCTTGGGTGACACGTAATAATGTTTGTACTTGGTTACTAAGTTCTGCGATTTTTCGATCACTCTCGCTGACTACATTTTGAATGAGACTTTTAATTTCTTGCATTTCATTTGAGTAATTATTAGTAGTTTGAGCAATGTTAATTGGTGCTTGTGTTTGGTCATAGTCTGCACATTTCTCCTGACAAATTGCCAAGTCCCAAATATGTTTATAAGTGCTAGGAGAATGTGGCATGACAAATTTTCGCACCTCAGGTAACATACCTTGCAGACATTTTTGTACGAGTAATTTTTCTCGGATGGCCTCTTGATCTGCAAAGCATTTGTAAGATAAACCCAAAACTCTGGACAGGAAAGCTCTATTTGACTCCCTAATATTTTGGCGGGCTGTTGTAAACTCTTGTAAATGGTATGCCTCATCTACAGTTTTACTGAATCGGCTAATTAAGGCTTCTTTTAGCGTTTGTAGGCTGTGTGTATTTTTTAAGTGAGGCTGGGACTTAATAAATTTTTGGGCTTCTCCTATGCATTTCATCTTTATGGCAAAGACGCATTGTTCCTCCTGCCAACCTGCAAAGTCTCTAACTTCTATTATTTTGTCTAGAAAATCAGCTACTGTTATATCGGGATTTTCTCCTGAATAATTTGGGATATTTGAAATGAACTGATTGAAGTTAAAAGTTAGGTTTGGTACCAGAGACACTGGTCCATGTGTGTTCCTCCCATAGCTGTCTGAACTCCTGACTGGTGATAATGTTGGTGGTGAACTGCTACTACCAAAAGAAGTATTTTCTAGGTTATTTTCTTTACTCTCTTTTTTGGATTTCTCATTTTCTACACTATTATTTAAATCAGTTAAAGTAGTATTCTGTTCATTCCCTTTCCCAGCCTGTCCAGCCACCTCCTCAGGCGTATCTGTCTCAGTGCTCATTATTATCAATTACTGCAAGTTTCCCCCAAAATAATACTAATTGTAATTATAAATTACTATAAAAATATATAAAAATTGTGAAAATAAAAATTTCATGCAACATGTGGAAAATCAAAAATGAAAACTAAGTTAAAGTTAATATTCTCTACAGCCACTTAAATCATGTTAAAAAATGAATTTCTTAAGAAATTACTCCATTTACAAATATTTTCCATTATCCACAGCAGCAAAAGGTAAAAGAAAACAACAGGTGACGGCGCCGAATTTTGGCCGAGAAAAAAAAAAAAAAAAAAAAAAAAAAAAAAAAAAAAAAAAAAAAAAAACGCGGACCCGAACCGTGCCGCGACGCCAAAATGGCAAAGGTCACTAGGCACCAAAAATGTGTTGTATCGTACCTAAAACATTTCTAGGTAGACACAAACACGTGGTAGATAAATTCTACCAAGAGAAAATAAAAAACTGATCGTATAGATTATTCATTACATAAAAAAAAACCCACCTAAAAAGGAAAAATGCTGCTGTGGGAAGGAAAAATTAATACAGAGATATTTTTACTGATTTAAATTAATGTTTATTTAAGGAATAGGATATAAGCAATTAATATTAAAATCTAGTTCATCTTTAAAAAAATTACACATACAATATTAACAAGTATCATTATTTATCTAATCTTTTAGTTTAAAACTAACAAAGATAAATTGCAAATTTGTTCATGATTGAAAATGATTTATAATTTCTTCGGATAAAATAAATAAGAGGTACCTCTATTAATGTTTACAGTATTTTCATAATTTAAACAACATCTCCAGGCAATTCGTCGGTGTCATTTAGTCTTCTCTCTGAAGACTCTCCACAATCTTGATACTCAATTTCAGCATCATTGCAGCCAATTGGTTTTCCTAGCTCCGGACTCCGCGATCTCTCTCGCTCTTCTAAACCTTCCAGCCGACTCACGGTCGCTCCTTCCACCTTGCAGCCGAGCCTGCCACCTCCGAACTCCGATCTTCCGAAGAGAAAAAAGCCCCGTTTTTAGCGAAGATCTCTCCTTTTATCCTCTTGCTTCTTTACCTCTTTCGTCCAGCGCAACGGTACAAAGTTCCGTTCCGCGCCGAAAAACACAGAGATATGCGCTATTATTTATTTTTTGGTCTTTTTGAAATGAATTAATCATCATTTAAATAACACATAATATCTATTTTTACACAGTATTTTCCGATTTTTAAAAGGAGTCTTAGTTGCATGTAAAACGTGGTCCGATCGTACGCGGATGAATACTCAAAACATCGCCGATTCGGAACCACGTGCGATTAAAAATGAAATAATAAATTAAGCTTAATTATTTACAAATAGAATAACTCTAAAAACTTCTAAAATAATATTATTTTGTCATTTGAACACATATTTTCAATATTAAATTGCGATTTAGTTGTAACTTTAAATATTTTTTTTTTCTACATTTTTAAACATTATAAGCTTATATTTTACACATAAAATATTCATAATTACTGAGGAAAAAGTCTTTACATTGGCGGGCGCCAAGCCAACATAAAAAAAAACTTCCTCAAAATATTATTTGACATTACAATAAACCATTAAGTATAATATGGAGTAATTTGAACTATTGACTGACAAAAAAGGAAGTTATTCTAAAGTAAAAAAAACCAACTATTATCTATATAAAACATCTTAAAAATTAGCATTACTTTTTTTTTTTTTTTTTTTTTTTTTTTTAATATTTAATTATTTAAGGAAAACTCAAATTATCAACATAACAAGACTTTTGCCTTTTGACTTTTACGGAATAAAAAAAATCTATCCGGCATTATACTTCAGAAGTGAGAAAGAAAAAAAGATTATAAATCTGTTTTAATTCCTAACCAATAATAATTTTACAATTTCTTTTTGGAACAGGTTTCGAAATGAAAACACCCCATAAAATATTCTGCAGTCAGGATTGAAAAAGTAAAAAGAGGCGTTTGTACAAATTGATCTCAGCTATCCAATGCAAAAAAAAAATCATTTAAAAATATTGAAATGCAACCGATATATCTTTATAAATTTCTTCTAAAGGATTAGCATTAGCAAACGGGTATTTTCGGTAGACTAAAGTAGCCTCTTCTCTATTGCATTACAATATTTTTAAATGATTTTTTTTTTTTTTTTTTTTGCATTGGATAGCTGAGATCGATCTGTACAAAGGCCGTTTTTTGTTTTTTTGATTTTGTTTACAGATACTTTTAGTGAGGACATTTTCATTTTCAGAACAGGTGCGAAAGTGAAAACACCCCCATAAAAAATTCTGCGATCAAGATCAAAAAATTAAAAAATGGCCTTTGTACAGATCGATCTCAGCTATCCACTGGGAAAAAAATCATTTAAAAATGTTAAAATGCAACCGAGATATCTTTATCAATTTCTTTCATGGGACTAGCTTTAGTGAGCGGGTCTTTTCGCGTGACTGACGTAGCCTGTTCCCGATTGCATTTCAATATTTTTAAATGATTTTTTTTTGCTCTGGACAGCTGAGATTGATCTGTACAAAAGCAACTTGCTTTTTCAATTTTGTTTACAGATATTTTTAGTGAGGACACTTTCATTTTCAGAACAAGTTTAGAAAGTAAAAACACCCCCTTAAAAACACCTGCATTCAAGATCGAAAATGTAAAAAACGGCATTTGTACAGATCAATCTCCACTATCTAATGAAAAAAAAAATCATTTAAAAATATTGAAATGCAACCGAGATATCTTTATAAGTTTCCTCTATAGGATTAGCATTAGCGAACGGGTCTTTTCGCTTGACTAAAGTAGCTTCTCCTTAAAAAATTCTGCAATCGAGCTCGAAAATGTAAAAAACGGACTTTGCACAGATCGATCTCAGCTATACAATGCAATAAAAATAATTTTAAAATATTGAAATGCAACAGAGATATCTTTATAAATTTCCTCTATAGGATTAGCATTATCGAACGGGTCTTTTTGCTTGACAAAAGTAGTCACCCCATAAAAAATTCTGCAATCAAGATAAAAAATGTAAAAAACGTCCTTTGTACAGATCGATCCCAGCTATCCAATGGAAAAAAATCATTTAAAAATATTAAAATGCAACCGAGATATCTTTATAAGTTACATCTATAGGATTAGTATTAGCGAACGGTTCTTTTTGCTTGACTAATATAGCCTCCCCATAAAATATACAGCAATCAAGATCAAAAATGTAAAAAAATGGCCTTTGTACAGATTGATCTCAGCTCTCCAATGCAATAAAAATCATTTAAAAATATTGAAATATCTTTATAAATTTCCTCTATAGGATTAGCATTATCGAACGGGTCTTTTTGCTTGACAAAAGTAGCCACCCCATAAAAAATTCTGCAATCAAGATCAAAAATGTAAAAAACGTCCTTTGTATAGATCGATCCCAGCCATCCAATGGAAAAAAAACATTTAAAAATATTAAAATGCAACCAAGATATCTTTATAAGTTTCTTCTATAGGATTAGCATTAGCGAACGGGTCTTTTCGCTTGACTAAAGTAGCCTCCCCATAAAAAATTCTGCAATCAAGATCGAAAATGTAAAAAATGGCCTTTGTACAGATTGATCTCAGCTCTCCAATGCAATAAAAATCATTTAAAAATATTGAAATATCTTTATAAATTTCCTCTATAGGATTAGCATTATCGAACGGGTCTTTTTGCTTGACAAAAGTAGCCACCCCATAAAAAATTCTGCAATCAAGATCAAAAATGTAAAAAACGTCCTTTGTATAGATCGATCCCAGCCATCCAATGGAAAAAAAACATTTAAAAATATTAAAATGCAACCAAGATATCTTTATAAGTTTCTTCTATAGGATTAGCATTAGCGAACGGGTCTTTTCGCTTGACTAAAGTAGCCTCCCCATAAAAAATTCTGCAATCAAGATCGAAAATGTAAAAAACGTCCTTTGTACATATTGATCTCAGCTATCCGATGCAATAAAAATCATTTAAAAATACTGAAATGGAACCGAGATATCGTTATAAATTTCTTCCATAGGATTAGCATTAGCGAGCGAGTGTATTCGCGCGACTGAAGTAGCCTCTTAGCATTACTCACTGCTGATTAGAATTGCAACAAAATATGCTTATTATTTTATCAAAATGTTTAGAATAACCTTAAAAATTATTCGATTGCTTTTCAGAAGGGAGAAAAGAAAAGAAAAGAAAAACAACATATACACTAAGCAGAAATATATCATCTGTGTATGCGGATTTCACCGCAACGGAATGTATTTGCTAAACGATTGAAAATTAGCCGAAAAATTCGGTAAAACAGTGAAAAGAAATCCTTCTTTAAAGTTTGCGAAACACATTTCTAAGTTTTAAATTAGTGTAATCCAATTTAATAATGAATTGTACAATAGTTATCTTTTAGTTTGCTGTATAGCACAAATGTTTAATTTTTATGAAAGAAACATTTAAACTAATTCAGTAAGAATTACCTAATAAATGATAGAAAAAAAGGTATTATAGACAATTTAAACACAAACGTATTTATTCGCCGCATATATCTATTAATTTTTATTGACACTAGCAACTATTGTTATTTTCTTTCGTTCTCTCTGTCTCTCACCCCCCCCTGTCGAGTGCAGATGACAAAAAGATATTTCTAGTATCTTTTGAGAATAAGCGACTTCTTCATATTGATGTTGTATGCAATTAAAAAATCTTTTGGAAATTATACTTCAAAAGTAGGAAATAAAAATAATAACAATGATAAATCTGTTTTTATTTCAAATCAATAATGCTTTTTAACAATCTTTATCTTTACTATTAGATTAGATGCCTAGAAAAATAAACTGTCTGAAATCAGCATCTATTTAGAACATTTCAGGAGTGCATTTTTAATAAAACTTCGTTCTTTACCCACGAAAAGAAAATTGTTTTTAATCAGACACCTAAAAGTTGCATCCAGTGCAGAAAATAGCCACAGGCAAAATTTCATACCATAGGAAGACTTTCCCACTTACAGACTCCCCGCTGATTAAACAGGTGTCATCTGAAACCTCCTGTATTAAGGCGGTAACCTTGCAGAGGCGGATCTTGGAGCATTTTCGTCTGTTTAAAATGAGCGCGTTTCAACTTTTTATAATTATAGCATAGATTTAAAAAATTTTTAAATCAAAATAAAAAGCATTTTTAGAAAGCTTAATTATTAAACTATGCATGCCACTTTACGAAATTTTAAATTGTCCAACAGATTTTTTGCGATAAGGTAGTAAAGGCAAATCGTTAAACAACCTACAATAAAGCATCTAGAACGCCTTAAAATTAAAAAAAATAAATAAGATTTTAAAATGACCTGCATAGTTTAAGAGTACAGCTTTTGAAAGCTACAAAAAATATCAAATTTGATCAAAATGCAAAAAAATAACAGTTATAAATTTCTCCCATTGAAATAACATTAGCCGCTCTATCTCGGAGTGTTACTGAAGTAGAGCCTTAAGTCTTAAATCAATTTTAGGCCCAGGCCTGCAGGATGGATAATATCCATCCAATCTCATATTTTATAATCCTGTATGAAGTAGACTTTCAGGAATTCATTATAGAAAAGTTTTTTAAATATGATATAGTTTTTTTTTAATTATTAAAAAAATAAAGGCATTGATTTTTTCTCTGAAACATGGGAATGAAAGAGAGGTTAAAAAATCCAGAGTTGGTTTCTTAAGTAGTTTCTTTCTTTCTTTTTACCAGTTTTGGTTCTTCCTTTATCACCAAAAACTATTATTATGACAAAGCACAAAAACTTGCAGTCGGGAGGTTTTTGTTGTTGTTGTGTGGGAAGAGGTAAGGTTTGTTTGGAAAACTAACTAGTGTATTGAGATGTGATCCATTTTAAAAAATAATAAGAAAGGATAAATTTATTTTAAGAAGTGCTAAATTAATAGGGAGTTCTGGGGGACATTCTCTCACGGAAAAAAACAGAATTTTATGCTTGTTAATAGATTAGAAATACAATTCTCTTCCTGTCCACCCTAACTCTACAGTGAAACCCAGGAGATGCAAAAAATCCTTCCCAGGGAAAAAGTTGTGAATTCAGCTCTGATTTTAGGTATATTTAATCCCTTTATAATTTTTTGTTCAAGCAACATTTGCTTAGGCAACATTTTCTCGACATTAATAAATTGATTTGCCCATAAAAATTCCCCTATATCTTTGTTAATAAAAATTGGGGTGTAAAAAAGTCATGATTTTTTTTTTTTAAATAAAAAAAATCTGATTTTTTTTTTTTTATTTAAATTGGATTTTTTTTATTTTTTTCCCTGTGTTAAAATATTAAACATCTACCAAGAATTAAGCATTTCAAAAATGAATAACCCTCCAATTACTAACATAATCTATTTTTTTTGCTTTAATTAATAAAATTTTAATTATGTAATTATAGAAATTACAAAAAACTGCAAATAAAAAATTTCTTTAGTAACATACAACATCATGTGCATTAATATTTTGTAATAATTATGTAAACTAAGGATGCACAACCTGTGGCCCACGGGCCAAAAGTGGCCCGCGAGGGCTTAACGTGTGGCCCGCGAACTTCGTCAACTTATATCTGGAAAAATTTGCAATTTTTGTCCATATGGTTGCAGGAAAAAAATCGTAAATTTCATCAAATTTTTCGCGGGAAAATTTTAACTTTTCGTCAGTCTGTTAAGAATCGCAAATTTTGTCCATCGGGCGAGGAAAAAATCACAAATTTCGTTGATCGAACACGGTAAATTCACGAATTTTGTCAATAAGGTGCGGAAAAAATCACAAATTTCGCTGATCGGACACGGGAAAAATTGCGAGTTTTCTCGATCAGGTTCGAGAAAATCGCGAGTTTCGTCGATCAGGCTTGGAAAAATCGCAAATTTCATTGATTGGACATGGAAAAATGGCGAATTTCGTCAATCGTGCTCGGAAAAATCACAAATTTCGTTAATCGGACACGGAAGAATCGCAAGTTTTGGCGATCGGGCTTGGGAAAATTGTGAATTTCGTTCATCGGGCACGGAAATATCATGTTGTCGATCAGGTGCGAAAAAAATTGCAAATTTTGTTGATCGGACACAGAAAAATCATCAATTTTGTTGAAGATGCGCAGAAAAATTGCAAATTTTGTTGATCGCAGTTGCGAGAAAATCGTGAGTTTCGTCAGTCGCGAGAAAAAAATCTCGAATTTCATCAATTTGCCGAGGGAAAATTTCACAAATTTTCGACAGTTAGTTAAGATTCGCAAATTTCGTCGATCAGGCGAGAAAAATAGAGAATTTTGTCAATTAGGAGCGGGAAAATCTCAAATTTTGTTGATCCGCTTTGAGACAATCACGTGTTTTATCTGTTTATCATGAAAGGGCAAAATTCATGCATATTTTGCCCCACCCCTCATTAATTATTTTAATAAATCTCTAATAGCCAGATTTTGAAAATTTTAAGTGTGCGATCATTAAATACACAATCAGATTTTTCAAATATGAATTCCTTAAAACCTTGAATTCGAACCGAAATATATTCCGCTTTAAACAGGCTTCCATCTTAGGAGGTATAACTGGTCATATTCTTTCTCTTAAAAATATATAATTTTTTCTTTAAGGACCGGATTCCATATATGAAGATTTTATTTTCAAAAATTTTATGATAGTTGTAGTATTGAGGCGTTTAATGTCATAGTTATACAGTGATGCCGCTGTACTTGAAAAAACCTGGGTCCTTGGGACCCAGGATTTCCAAAAATCTGGGTCCCTTTTTTACAAAAGCGGGTTCCCATCAATAATAATTTATATTTTAAAGGAATAAATGAAACTTGATTATTTGGAAAAGATGAATTAAATGCATTAATTATTGTTTTAATAATAATTAAATAATGAATTAAAACCAGTATTATTTGCACTCAAATAAGATATTTTTAAAAATATTAAGAAAAATTTTCTTTACTTTTTTAAAAGTAAAAATGCAAAATACAATTTTAATTGTAAAATAATGTTTATTTGAGAGTAGAAGATATCAAGTTCCACTAACAAGTATCACTAATGTTCGCATTTCTTTTAAAAAGGGGCAAAGACAGGTCTATTGGAAAAGATATTTTTGCTAAAAAAAAAGAATACTTATGTTAAGTAAAGGTGTACTTTTTGTTGAATGAATGGGTGCTTTCATTATACTTCCCATTGAATTATTTGTCAGCATAGATCTGTCTTGGAATCAGATATTTTTCTTGGAATATTTACATCTGAATCATTAATAAACATCAAATCCTAAATGTTCTGAAGGTAGGAGACATTTCAATGCAGTAAGAAGAAGGGGGGGGGGGGGGGGGGGGGGTTTCACTGGTCCACCTACTGAATACATTATTAAAGTACACTGAAATCATTCTGTATTTTTAAGAATCTCATAAAAAAATTAAATCCCATTTTATGAATTTTCTACCTATAAGTTTAGTTTGCACATCTTTTTTGGTGCTTTGACTAAATTCACGTTTTTTCCGCGTTATTTTGACGAAATTCGCGTTTTTTCCGCGATCCTCTTGTCGAAATTCGCTATTTTTCCGCGATACTTTGACAAAATTCGGCTTTATTCCGCGATTTTTTGACGAAATTCGCTATTTTTTCGCGATCTTTTGACGAAACACTGTTTTGTCTCAGCCTTTTTACGGAAATAGCAGTTTTTTTTTCGCGATATTTTGATGAAAGTTGTGTTTTTTTCACGATCCTTTGACGAAAATAGTTTTTTACGCTATTTTTGACAACATTCGCTATTTTTGGGGGATCCTTTGACGAAATACGCTATTTTTTCGCGATCCTTTGACGAAAATCGACTTTTTCAGCGATATTTTGATGAAATTTGCGCCTTTTTCGCAGTCCTTTGACAAAATTCGGCTTTTTCCTGAGATTTTTTGACGAAATTCGCTATTTGTTCGCAATCTTTTAACGAAATACGCTAATTTGTCGCGGCCCTTTTACGAAAATCGCGTTTTTCGCAATATTTTGATGAAATTTGCACTTATTTCCGCGATTTTTTGACGAAATTCGCTTTTTTTTTCGCGATCCTTTGACGAAGTACACGATTTTTTTCACAGCCCTTTTACGAAAATCGCTGTTTTTGCGTGATATTTTGATGAGATTTGCGCTTTTTTCGCGATTCTTTGACGAAAATCGGCTTTTTTTCAACGATTTTTTGATGAAATTACGCGTCCCACGGGACGCGTAACAGCTATTTTTTTGCATCCCGTCTCCGATTTTTCGCGTAATTTACGCGCTATAGCGCGTCCGCGGCATCCCTGGTTATATGAATTATGAGACTAAATTAGTCATACAAAGACATCGTTAGATATCGACCTCGGTATCATATGAAAAAAATAAATAAATATTAAATTTCAAGCAAGAATTCTGAAAAGAACACTTTTGTAGGTTTAACATGAGCGTGCAAATGTTTTCGCGAGAGAGTGTTCACGCGAAGAAACTGGAATGCTAAGGTTAAACCTATGGAAGCGTTCCTTTTACAATTTCTCGTTTGCAATTTAATAGTTTTAAATGTTGTTTTTTTTTGTTGTTGTTGTTTTTTTTTTTTTTTTTTTGGAGGGGCTTAGAAGTGCTGACGTTGAATTCCAACCGTATTAGTGTTTACTTTTTCTATTTTGATTACAGTTTTTATTATTTTTTATTTTTGGTCAGTTTTCCGGCTGCGAGACTTTTTTATCCAAATTTCATATATATATATATATATATATATATATATATATATATATATATATATATATATATCAGGGCCGAAACTAGAGGGGACAGAGGGAGCATGTGCCCCGGGTGCCAGAGTAGAAGGCGAAGGGGCGCCATATAAAGAGTTTTTGGCGTTTGATACCAAAAAATATATGGTATGAAATTTGGCTAAAATTGTCTCACAGCTGGAAAATCCAAAATGCAAATTGAACCAAATGCATTAAAACTGGATAACAGAATCCTGTTTTAAATGAAAAAATTACATGTTAATCCAAAAGAAAATTTTAAACAAATGCATTAAAATAGGATAACGGAATCCTGTCTTAAATGAAAAAGTACAGAAAGAATACTAGCAATTGCAACTGCTGAGAGGGAAACCTGTATAAAGCGGAATATTTTGGGTTCCCTTTTAAAGGTTTTAATGAATCAATATTAGACAAAGCTGGTTACGCAGTTCAGCATTACGTATTTCATGATTACATTTAAATTTAAAAATAATTCGGCTATTAGAAATTAGTAAAATTCTTTTTGTAAATTTCTTTTCCAAATTTTTCTTTCATTTCGTTTGTAAATTTTGTTTATTCAGGATAATGATATTCTTTTGAAACGGGACGCTAATGATCCTACAACAGTGTCATCAAAGAGAAAAAAATATTGTTAAATAACCTGTAAAAAATTATTATTATTAAAATATATTTTTTCATTTAGCTTATTAAGTCGTATTGCGTACCTTACTTTATTGTTGTGTAGGAAAAGTAGAGTTGAATGTGACAGTGGATCAATACCAAAATAAAAATGTTTATATGGTCTGCAATCATAAGTAAATCGGTATTTCATTTGATAAATGCTATCACTGAGATCATTAAACAGACATAGTTTCAAACCAGTGCATAATACAGAAAATTAGAATATTCCACAAAGTGTATTTTTCAACAATCGAAGTAAGCTTTAAAGCTCTTTAAGCTTTAAAGCAATTAATAGATAATCTTAAAGTTTTATATATTTTTGCATGCTAAAGCGATATAATCTCTTGTTCTATTTATTGATATAAGTAGGAAAAAACTGACAGTATTTATTAAAACTAATCTTTTAAATATTTTTATAGTGACCTCAAATATGTTACTGACAAGATTTTTAAATTTTACAGGAGATAAATATATAACATCAGTTAGTGAAATAACCTGTTGTCATTTTTATTGTAGCTATTTTATAAGGTAAAAGCATTTCTTACAATAAAATATATTTATTTTCTGAGTGCCTCCCCTCCCCCATTTTATATGGAAGTATAATCCAATGTTTACTATCTTTAAAAAATAAAGCATTAAAATATATGTTATCAATAATTGGTAAATAAAATATACCATTGTATGTTAAGTGTGTAATATGTGGAATAAAGTATGTTTTTCGCAAATTTTCATATCTATCCCATTGTTTCCTGGAAAAATATGCATGCATTATAAAAATTATTATAATTACAAAATTATTAAAATTAAACAAAAATTCTTTCTTAATTGAAACTATAGTACCAATAAGTTATTAAATACTAAAGTATTCTTTTTTTGCACGTTCATGTTAAACCTACAAAAGTGTTCTTTTCAGAATTCTTGCTTGAATTTTAATATTTATTTATTTTTTCATATGATACCGTGGTTGATATCTAACGATGTCTTTGTAGGACTAATTTAGTCTCATAATTCATATAACTATGACATTAAACGCCTCAATACTGCAACTATAATAAAATTTTTGAAAATAAAATCTTCATATATGGAATCCGGTCCTTAAAGAAAAAATTATATATTTTTAAGAGAAAGAATATGATGAGTTATACCTCCTAAGATGGAAACCTGTTTAAAGCAGAATATATTTCGGTTCGGTTTTCAAGATTTTAATGAATCCATATTTGAAAAATCTGATTATGTATTTAATGATTACACACTTAAAATTTTCAAAATCTGGCTATTAGAGATTTATTAAAATTAACGAGGGGTGGTGCAAAATATGCATGAATTTTGCCCCCACCCCACCCAAAAGGCTAGTTTTGAACCTCAAACACATAATTTACTACTACCAATTTTTAGAAGTTGACATACGTGATTAAATCTGTGGGAAACATATGAATAACCGGGGGAGAACTACGTTTTCACGGTTTTTAAGAAAATTGAAAAAATTGTCTTATTTTTGAAACGGCATCTTGCGCTTGCTGTTGAGTGTATAAAAAAGTTGTAAATATGAAAGTTGTAGAGAATTTTGTCCTCTTTAATATTGTAATTGACAAAAATCATGCTACAGCAACAGGTATCAAGATATTTAACGAAAATCAAAAAAAGTCCCAAAATTTTGTTGGTTTTTGGCCACAGAAAATTTAGCCTTAAGAAATTTTGTTGGAAAACTTGGTTTTTCCATGTTGGCATCATTATAAATAAGTCAGAAAAAAATCTTCTACCCGATTTTTTGCAAGGTAAAATGTACATTTCCCCTGGACTATATTGGCATTAAAGATAACTTTTGCATTCTGAAAATTTAACCACTTCAACGTTTGCCCCGAGATAAGTCGGGGGTAAAAGCACTGTTTCTCTATACCCGTTGCCAGTGAAGTGGTTAAATTATGGCCAGAATCCCAAGAAAACTTGGCAGTAAAAGATTTAGAAATTTCTTGGTTATTGACATATTCTTTTAAGCAGGTTTTGAGATTTCTTTTAGTTTGACCAATATAAGATAAATGCCAACCATTACTAGAAGAACTGTAGATTTTTCATTTATGAAGATGAGGAAATGGTGACTTACTGGAGGGTAACTTAAATTTATTGACAGGTTTAAAGATAACATGAAAGTTGAAATGCTTTAGAACTTTAGATAATTTTTAACATAAAGGAGGGAAAAAGGGCACAACAATCAAATTATCAGGTTTAGCTCTGACAAATTTAGAAAGAGTAGATTTATTAGAGGGTCTATTGATTTTGTTCACAGCATTATCAATAACAGAAGGGTTCAAACTTCCTTTGAAAGCACCAATTTTAAGTAATTTAAGTTCATTATTAAAGGAAACAGAATCTGCAAAAATTTTGAAGACACAATTTACATAAGTGTACAAGACACTAATTTTCTAGTTGACAGGGTGATTTGAGAGAGCATGAGAGGGGTTAGGGACAGAAAAAAGTTTTCTATAAACACAGGTTTTGACAAAATAATCACATCTGGTAAATGAAACATCAAGGAAGGGAAGTTTGTTACAATTTTCTAACTCAAAAGTAAACTGAATATGTGAGTTGATAGAACTGACAGTTTGAAGAACAGCAGAAATATCAAACGGATTATCAACTAAGACAAAAGTATCATCAACATTTAAAACTTAACAGATTCAATAATTTTTTTCCAAAATAATGCATATAAATGTTATAGGGAACTGGTGATAAAGGATTTCTCCTACTTAAGCCGTCAGATTGTTTGAAAATTTGTTACTATTAACCCCTTCTTGGTCTGATTTTTTCTAGAATTTCCAATCCAATAAAAGCTTATTTTTATTGCTGAAAATTAATATATATTCAATCCTGAATTCGAAAATGAAAAATATTTTTGTCAGTAAATTTTTTTGCTTAACATACTGGTGATTATACATGTAATATCCCATTCACTGATCTCCAGTTTTTCCTCCAATGCACCCAGTTTAAAATTTAAAAAACAGTCTGATACTATATTTATCAAATGTCATCACTAGATAAATCAGAACTAACATCTTCTGACTGAGAGATATTGAATTCACTGTCCTCGGATGCACTTTGAATCCATCATAAAATCCATTTTGACATGAAACAATAACTAACGAAAGCTGACATTACAGAACACATCCACAAAAACAGCAAGACTTAAAAATAAAATAATAGGACTATCTTTTCTTGTCAATATTCAGAAATACAAAAAAATAACAAAAACAATTGCAGAAAGTAATACAAATTCCCTTTCAACAATTCAATTCTTCTCTTTGTCACATAGTATGCAATGCCGACCATACAAGCACAAAAAGCTGAATGTATGAGATGCAGGGCTGACCAAGGGTTTAAATTCGAAAGTAGTAGGAGTAATGCAAAGTTTAGTTAAATTAATAAAATCTTTTACTTCAATATCAGAATAATGAAATTCACACAATCTAGTTTCTAAACATAAAAGAGCACCTTCAATTGGAAAATTAGTAAAATACAATTTGACATCAAGTGATATCATAGAGCAGTTTATCAGGTTGACATTTTTTAATTTACTCACAAAATCTTAAGAATTTTTTATAGTATATGTATATGGTATGCGTAATGCATAAAGGGGAAGAAATGGAAGTTAAAAATTTGGCAAGAGTTGTAAGTAGCAGTATTAATATTAGAAACAATAGGTCTTAAGAGAACGTCAGTTTTATGAATTTTAGGAAGAACGTAAAATGTGTGTACCAGCACAAATGGATGAAGAAGGAATAAGATACTGGAAAGATGAAAATTAGTAGGATCTATTTTAACTTCAATGTAAGGACATAAGCTTCATCAAATTTATCTTGTTTATCCATAAGAACAATTTGACGACTCTTAACTGCTTTACTTACAATTAGATTATCATTAGACTTAAGTTCATTTAGAGCAACATGTTTAGGGTGTGAAAGATTACGTTTATAAATTTAAATTATTAGAAGAAATAGTATCAGCAAGGATGTGACAAAGAGCTTCTTTTTGAGAAAGATTGACTTTACTACATTTTAAGGAAGACTCAATAGGAGCAATCAATTTGGAGAGAGAAGTAATGCAATTTTTAATCAAATAAACTAATTTTTTTTAAATGTATCAAGAGATAATCCTTAAAATTCCCTTTATCTATTTTCACTGCAAAATAACAACTTTTTTTCCTTTAAATTAAGCTTTTTGCACTGAAAAAGAGGAATAAAAGAAGAAAAGCAAATATTTTGAGAAGGTGATGACATTTACATAATAGAAAAAAACGGATAAGAGTTGATGAAGGCTGGGTCATTTTAATAAGCTTAATATATTTTAATTTGCATGTTGCAAGGAAAGGGAGGTCAAGGAAGGAGATTTAGAATTATTGTAACTGCAAAGTAATAGAAAAAGGAAGAAAGATTTTCAAAAATTATGAGTTTTAAAAATCTTAACCTATGTGGTCCTGTGAGAACAAACAGGAAGGAGAGGGGTTTCTTTTTTTTTGGGGGGGGGGGGGTTAGGTGATTGATTATTTACTGTTATTTAACAGTAACAAATTAAACAGTAGAAAATTTCAAAAATTAATTAGTTATAAAAACTGTAAACTTAGTGTGCTAGAGAAAGAAAAGGGGGGGGGGGAGGGCAGAAATTTCAGAGTGAGGTAGCAAATTTAGATAATTATTTACAAATTGTTACAGTAAAACAACATATAGAGCATGAAACAATGGGGGGGAAACAGACAAACTGCAAAATAGAAGAAAAGTTTTGCCCCTGCCCCAATGTAGAAATTTTCACCTTAAGGAAGAGACAAAGCAAGGCAGTAGAAATTTCTGGGGTGGTGGGAGAGATAATATTTATAACTGATATTTATCATTATTGAAAACTACAAATAAGGCATAATTTTTTATATATTAGTTTTAAAGATTTTAAACAGTATGCTATGACAAAAGGTAGGAGAAAAGTTTTTTTGGGGTGAGGGAGGTGTTATTTTAGATGATTGAATATTTATTGTTACAATTGAATAATGAAATACAGTAGATTTTTTTAATAGAGAATTTGAAGACTTTAAATTCTGTGTGATGAGTAGCAGTAATTTTTTTAGAAGGAATATAATTTATGACTTACTATTTATTGCCACTAATGAACAACACATCTAGCAGATTTTTTTTTTCTAATAAAAATTTCAAACTACTTTGTTCAAGGAGGAGGCAAATACAAATTCAGGAGGAAATGGTGGAGATAATTTAGATGATTGTTTATTTATTGTTATTAGTAGGCAACAAACAGAGCAGATATTTTTTTAAGTAAAACTCTATATTTTATTTTTTTAATAATCTTTAAAATGGAAATTCAATTTTTTTATGCTAGGGGAGGGAAAGAGAAGGAGTAGAAGTTTAAACTAGGAAGAATAATTTATGACTGATTATTATGTATTTTCACTAGAAAGCAACAAACAGGGGCAGAAGAATTTTTAAAAATAAAGATTTTAAAGTTCCTTGTATGCTGGGAGGGAAGGGGTGGAGTATAAATTTGGAAGGATTGTGTAATTTAGATGATTATTTATTTACTGTTATTAGTAAGTAACAATTAGGAAAGATGTCATAGATTTTAGGAAAACTTTAACACAAACACAACAGGTCTTGTTTTAAAACCAAAACATGTTACAGTTAGTATGGCTGAGCAAGAACGCACGAAAATAAAACAAAAAAAATTAATATAATTAATTTTTCTTGCTTATTTTAAACTGACAACTTAAAATTAAGTTGAATAAATTCTACCTAAATGTATCACAAAAACTGAAAATTATCATGGTAATTAAAAAGAAAACTTCAATATCAACATAGCAATAATTTGAGACTGATTTGGTTTCAGTAAAAACTGACAAAAACATTTTCATTTTATATACTTAAAATTTTATTGATGATATTTTTTAAGATAATGCAAAATCCTCATCAAGACAAATATTTTTGGCCTCATAATCCAGAAATATTGAAGGACAACTTTAAGCATCATGAAATTATATACTTTTTTTGTGCCTGGAATTTTTTTTTTTTTTTTTTTTTTTTTTTTTTAAACTTTGTGGTTTTAAGTTTTGGAATGTGCATCTTACTTTTTAACTAAAGTTCCCATATTTAACATGTTTGTATCCTAGTTAAACATATTTTCAAGGGAGCATTGTTATATTTGAAGATGAGAAAATAGATTAAAATAATGCAAGCTTACAGAATTATGCAGCAAAAATATTTACATATAAGCAACTGAATTAATATACTACATCTAACATCTTACTTGAATAAAAGGTGCCCCATAAGAGTACTTTTTCCAGCATCAACATGTCCAACAACAACTAAATTTATACGAGTTTTTTCATTTCCCCGTTCTTTCTTATACAGCTCTTCAATGTTCTGCAATGATTTTTGGGATCTACAAAGGAAGAAACACATAAGTATATTAGAAACCTTTAAGTAATTAAACCCTTAAGTTCAGTTTAATTGAAAAATATCTAAAAGAAATTAGTAAGATAAAGTGGACAGGAACTATTTTAAACATATATTTATATAAAATTTAGATATTTAAGGGAGTTGTCAAACTGCTTAAAATACTAGTAAGTTTGGTACATAATTGCTTTTATACTGTTTATGTATATGTATCAAGTAATGCTTAATGCAATTAAATGTCACAAATTAACAGCTTAAAAGATCATCTATCAATATTAAAAAAGGACCAACATGTCCGTGCACGACACTGATTTTTTCAAATGGCAACACTTGACAATGTAATTTCAGTTTTGCAATTTTTGATACTGCAATTTTTTTAAATTTCTAAACATCGTACATTTTCAATTTTTACAGCAATACAAAAAAAAATCTACTTTCAAATGCAATTTCTTTGAAAACTCTATCTTAATTGAATAATTTATTATGGCTTTTTAAATAATTTTCAAGCATGATTCTTTTTAATCTATTTCCATTGCGTGCAGGCTTCATTACACAATAATACATTTGCACTTAAAACAATATCAGTAGTTCAGCATTCGTCTCTGGCTAATTTTTCATAATGAAATTAAAACTTTATCAATCTATTATATTAAAAAGTGAATGTCCGTTTGTATTCCACAGCTACTCCTCCTAGAATATGGAACATTGGGAAATCAAATTAACGCCAGTTTTCGACATGGATCCGAAGATGCCAAAAGTGGTCTTAGAAATTTAAAATTTGAATTATTCTTCAAGATAATATGTTTGTAATTTTTAATGACATTTCTATAATGAGGGCAACTAAATTGCTCCATTTTTGTGGAGAAAAGGGAAAATGACAGGGATTATAAGATTTCTTTGTTTGACATCATTTCCAAATTGCAATTAACTTTTATTTGGTTTGATAGTGAAAATTATATTGCGACTGAATTGTATTTTTCAAGAAAATTTCAACAAACTCATTTTCACATATCCAAGCTTCAGGAATCAGTTATTTTAAAAAGCAAAAAATCGTCTGCCGACTGGATCATTGGGGGTAAATTCCATTGACATAAAGAGAAAAAAAATTCATCATAGCTTTTTCAATTTAATTTAAAGTAGAAAAACAGATTTTCAACTATTTCCTTAAAATGGTGATTAAAACTTTTCACAAAGACATTAAAAACAAAATGTTTTAGCGAGAAAAATTATACTTCTCTAAGCATTTATTTTAATTTATAAATATAAACTGCTTTTGAATAAACTCTCCAAAACAAAGTCATTTTTGTACAAGTTCACCCAAATGACATCATTTCTACCAGCTCCGAAATTAGAAACCAAATCTTGGAAGAACGAAAAGCTTTTGGCAAATAAAGTTACGCATTTTTATGGGGAAAGCTTTTGACATAAATTTTAAATACAATTTATTATTTGAAATATTGTATTTAATTTAATTAATACTATAATTGCTTTCTAAATTAACAATAAACTTAGATTTCATTTTCCCCAAAAGAATCGAATAATCTCATGTAATTCAAAAACAACACATCGGGTTGCCACACAACTAGTACTTATAAAAGAAAAAAATTCATCTGTGTGAGTGTGTCAGTCCAAGATCGCTAGGAAAATCTACCACAAGTAGAAGTCTGAAAATTTAAGTAAGGATAGGCCAAGTCAGGTCTGAAGTATCTGAAGCTCAGATTTTTAATTTTGGGTTAATTGGCCAAGATATTAATTAAACCCAAAATGAATATCTCAAAATGGGATGCTACTGATCATGTTTGACAGCACAGAAGAAAAAATTCTTATAGTTACTCTTTTTAAAAAATATTTTCCGTACATCAAATTCATTTTTTTTATTTTTTCCCCCTTCTGCTTTTTACAAGTTTGCATCTGCTTTTCTCAATGAAATCCCCCCCCCCCCCCAAAAAAAAACGCTTATTCAGGATATCTTTACAATTCCAATGGTGTTATTTGTCCAAAAAAATATTAATACTAACCCTTTCAAAAGAAAATAGTTTCCAGATACCGTTTTTGCATTTCTTTTACTTTTCAGAATGAAATACAAAAAAACAAAAAATACCAACTTATAGATGCTACATTTTCCTTTTTAATGAGGTCTTATTTTTTAATATTAATATTTACTGTTTAAAAAAAATTATTTTCTAGAAGTCCTCTCACAAATTTACCAGAAATTATTTTTTCTCAGCGATTTCCCAGAATTCATTGTAACTGAAATAGTACTTACAAATTTGCAATCAAGCAATGCACATTATGATTGAAAAGAATAACTTGGACATATGAAAATAATTATTACCAAAAAATTTGATAACATTGCTAGTTGTAGATTTATCTTTCATAAAGAGATATTTGAAATTTCAGCTTCCTAACTTTTTTTTTTTTTTTTTTTTTTTTGGGGGGGGGGGGGTGTTGGTAGTTTTCATCATCATAGACAAACAAAACTGAATAAGAATATTAGATTTTACAAAATGTTAAGATTGAAAACATGATGAAGTAAAATGAAACATTCACAAATTTGCTATAAAACAATGTATGCTTGATAGAAAACAATAACAAACATTATCATACCTGCAAACCTTTATTACCAAATAAAAAAAAAAAACTGATTTAGAAGAATGTGAAAATTTTATGAAACACTATTTTGCAATTTAAAAAGTAAAAGTTATTAAATATGTGGAAATAAATTGTTTTCTAATTCACTACTCACATAAAGTGAAAGCTTGGTAAACTTTATAGAAAATAAAATGTTTCTTATATTTTCAGAAAAAAACTTAAAGAAGTTTCATTCTTTAAGCAGCTGATAAACTGCTTTCTTTTTAATAGATAAGGTACCACTTTATTTTTCATTTTTTAGATTATAGCTGGGATTGTTATTAAATGGATGATCAAGTAATTTTGAAAATATAAAAATTCCAAATACAGAGACAAATTTTCTTTAAATAAGAAAAAAAGCTTACTAATGGTGACCGACCAGATCATCTGGAAGAATAATCAGGGAGACAGCTATCAATTTAAGCATACTTATGACTTTTCCTAACTTCAACACCATTAAATTCTCATTTTTTTCCCGCCTCCTATTGGCACTAATTTCTAAACAATACACAGCAGCAGTTGCTTTGTGTAATGCTAAATTTAACATGTAAGGATAATCTCTATAATAGCTTGTTTCTGCAAAACAGCTTGAGTAGAATAAAAAAAATACTCAATAATGTAAAAGTCAACATTGTACATGAATATAACATGAAGACGTGCACTGTAGACCTAGTCGTGAAAGCCATCTTTAAAAAATCTCGAATATCAGTTTGTTTGCCAGACACTATAAAATTATTTTCTAAAATGCAAAAATTATTTAATTCAGATGATAAAAATTTATTTTTTCTTTCAACATAAAAATTGATTTCTTAAATTATCTACAGAAATGTTTTTTCCCCCTCGTCGACATGGTGACTGAGCTATTTACTTTGCGATTTTGAACCGTTTGTAATGGGTTGTTATGTCAGTCCTCATTCTCAAGTTACACTGGATTATTATAAACATCAGGAGTGATTAAACAAGGAATACTATTTTTTTTTTTTGAAAGTTGTGCCGGATTATCCAGCATGCCGGACCTTAGAATGCTGGATTAGAGGATGTTTACTGTATTATTGAATACTTATAACTCACATTTTTGGCATGCATCCTTTTATTTTCAATTTTTATCAGAATTTCGGGTAATCCAAATTTTTCAGAATCACCAGTCCCAATTAGTTCAGATTAGAGGGGCTCTACTGTAGTTAAAATTCAAAAGAGTTGGCATATATGCCAAAGTTTTCATCCAAATTCTTTGCAGTAGGAAACATTTAAATCCCTATTTTATGAAAAGGCATACTTTGAACATAACATCTTTGACATATAACCAATGTATTCCAACTACAAAATAGATTTAACAAGTCAAATTTTATAGCTGCATGCCATGTTTTTTCTTAAAAGATAAACTTAAACAGAAAAAATATATATTTATATGAAGGATGCTTTTATTAATTACTCCAGTATGGTAAAATCTGAAATAAAGAAACTGGTTTTTAAAATTTTAGGACATGAAATCTGATGACAGTTTGCAGTTTCAGACTTCTGTAAACCAAGTTTATTATTATTAATTTAAAACAATATAAAGATTACAAAATAATGATAATTGCATACTGAAACATCAGAAACTTTAATATGTCGAATCTTCAAAAAATAACACCATCAATATTTTATTGTTAATATTTCTAATAACTATTTTTTGATTCAGCATTTTAACTTTTTTTTATTATTAAGGCTGTTCTCAAATCCAAAAGGGCAACTTCATGATATAAGTTTTAATTGATTTTTGTTTGGAAATGCATCAAACAAGCAAGTGTTGTTTTTTCCTGGTTTTTTTACAAACGCAACAGATCTTTCAGAAAATAGCGTCAAAGTGGTCATTTTGAACCGAGTTTCTGCACAAATAAAGAATAACCACTCAAGAAAAGGGGGAAAACGTCTTTGTCACACGATCAAAATCACTTATAACTCAATAGGTAATTCATTTATCAAAAAATGGAAAACACAGTTCGATTCCAAATCACTTCCCTAGCTAGGCCTTCCAATTTTACATCTTTCTGTTAAAAAATGAATTTGTAAATGTGTCGAAACATTTTGCACATGTTGAGCAGAGCAGTTGAGAACAGCCTTAATGTTTTTAGAATAAGCAAACTTTAAATACTTTTCTTGTGCATTTTCTAAATAAATCTATCTAAGCAGATTTTATTTCTATTAAGATCACAAAAAAATTAAATATATCATTATAAAGACATTTACAAACCTGCAGTGCTTTAATGCAGTGGAATGTATTATATAATGCAAGAATCAATATTATTTATCTAATTTATCATCTCTAGTCAAGTTAATTTCATAAAGGAATAAATTAAAAATAATAGTTTTTGTGCTTTATTTTAGTATTTAATAAAATATACTCTGCACTTTTTGCCAGCATACAGCGCAGGCCCATCCGAAAGGGAGGGGGGGTGTCACCCCCAGGTGCATAATTTGAGAGGGCATCAAATGTTTACTACCAACCTCTTTTTTTTGTGTGTGTATATATATCAGGAATTTTTTTCCCAGTGAAAATACGCACATTTTTTGTTTCAAAGTTATTGCACCATCCCTTACCCAATATGCCAAAACAAATTTCTGACTAAAGGCTTCTTCCATTTTAGAAATTGTTTTAGGTCTTTGTCTTAATCGCTTTTGTTAACCTTACTGAGTCAAGGGGAGGGGGAGGGAGCAAATTGAAACGTTGCCCCGGGTGCAGTTTTCTCTTTGCACAGTCCTGGTGTATATACATATTTATAAAAGATTCCTGCAGAAATATCTTTCTACAATTAAGTATAGCGCTATATTATACTTTAAAATTTTTCTTAACCTCTTAATATTTTATATATATTTTTAATAGATTTATTACATTATTTTATAAATTTATAGAAATATGTTGTTCACCTATTTTTTTAGTGTTAATTAAATGTTTAATTTAACTGGGAGTTTATTTATTTAAATTATTTTCAATTTTTAAAGATTAAAAAGCTGATTACAGGCAAGCACTGAAATGAAAAGAATGATTTAAAAATAAATCATGTCATGACATTTCCATACCTAGGTACTTCATTAATTTCATTTTTTTCATCAGATACTGATGACTCATTAGACTCATTTTTTTCATTTGATACTGGTAATTTATCCAGTTCATGTTTCTCATTTGATAAGTCACTCATTTTTTGTTTGTTGTTTGATACTGATGTCTCTTGGGATTGTCCATCAGTTTTTGTGGCAACAATTTCATGTCTAGGAATAGAGAAAATATTAAACATGATAACTTGCCTAAAACTCAAGTAGACATGGATGCACAGTTAGGCATATAAAACACATACAGTTTAATTTCAGAATAAAAAATGTAATGAATTATTTTGAAAATTATTTTAACTATTTGTAAAAATTTTAATTATTATTTTATTATTGAATACTAACTGTTGAAGTAGAATAAAAAATTTAATGTATAATGCATTATATTTAAAAAAACAGTTTTCCAGTAAGCCAAAATAAGTGCTTAAATTCTTTTTTTAGCATCATAAAATGTTATATCACTTCTAAACTAATTATCTTTTTAAAATATTAATAAAACAGATGAAAAAATTGCCACTATTTTATTTTTCTTTGAGGTATTTCAACAAGACAAATTTAGTTGAAAGGTGCTAAAAAATGTGGTGAATGTAAAATCATGTGCCTTATGTCCATATCAGATGGGACAAGATAAACCATAAGCATTTCACATGTTCGTTCAGCCTTGTTGCATTTCAATAAACAGGTACTTCAAACTTTTTGTAGAGCTACAGGAATGCCACTCAGAAAATAACAAAAAAGAGGAAATTACACGTGAAGTAAAATTGTATAACATTTTTCACAACATTTATAGATGAATTTTTTAAACTAAATTATAAAGAATAACAAGTATAACAAATTATATTTCAATCAGCTTAAAAAACTTTAAAAAAAAAAAAGATTTTTTTTTAAAACTTAAACACTTTCTCTCAAACTTGTTATTCTCTGCACTTTTAATGCTGTTAATGCATCATTCTAGTAAATAGACATAACTTTTCTTTAATTCACAGCATTTTAAATCATTTGAGGTGACGCATCAACAGATTCAATGAGCTCAACACTGTATTTTCATGTATTCAATGTATTTTACTATTTATTAGCATGAGAAAAAAGATGTTTATAAAAATAAAATATATATATGCAAGGAATATAGAGAGATTTTAACAAAATAAATTTAAATTTTGACATTCATTTTGTGAATGGAGAAAGATCGAACACAATAAGCCTCTTTGCGACTTTTGTTGGCATTAAATCATTAAGGATTTTTTTTTTTTTTTTTTTTTTTTTTTTTATCTCTATGAAGAAAATAAATTGAAAATTTTGTGACTGATGGCTGATTTTCAGAATTTTTTTTCTGCAGCTTCTTGATGAAATTCGCATTTTTTTTTGTGTGTGTGTGTGTGATCTTTTGACAAAATTTTTAAAAAAAATTTCTGGTACACTGACAAAATTCGTTATTTTTCATGCAATTGTTTTATAAATTTCATGATTTTTTTTTTCTGCAACCGATTCACAAGATTTGGGAATTTTTGTCAAGGACTGATTGATGAAATTAACTATTTTTCTTGCGATCAATTGATTAAATTCATGTTTTTTTTTTTTTTTTTTCAACCAATTCATAAGATTTGTGGTTCTATTCTGAGAGCGACTGATGAAATTCACAGTTTTATTTCACAAGTGATTAACAAAATTCAGTTTTACTTCACAAGTGATGGACAAAATTTGCAGTTTTATTTTGTGAATGAATGGCGAAATGCATGGTTTTACTTGGAAAGTAATCGAGAAAATTTGTATATTTTCCCACAACCACTTTCACAAAATTTGCAACTGATTGAGGAAATTCCAGATTTTTTTTTTGTGGCCAATTATTGGGAACTGGCTCTGTGGAAATCGACAAAAATAAAATAAATAAATGGAAAAATTCTACCATTGCATGCCCATATCAAGCGTCTGTGAGAACATATCTGAATAATCTCAGAGCTGCAAATTTAATGAGTGGGACCCAAAAATTTTCCCTTCCTGGCACAAATTTTTCTGTGCCACTGGCTAATTGCATCATGCTGCCAGCACCACTGACTTCAATTGCGGTGCACATCAATGCCTCTCCATCCACAAGGTTCTGGAAACCTTCCAAGATGATTTTTGAAAAAAAAAAGTAAAGTAAACCAAAAATTGTGAATCTGTGAATTCTGAATTATCTACAGAAAAGTGGCATCCATGTTTAATGCATATTTTTAAGTAATGGACAATAGAAAAAAGAAAATGTAGTAAATATCACAGAATTATGATAGAAACCCTGAAATCTGCAAATTTGATAAAAAATATATAAAAAACAGAAATTTGCCTGCTCGGTCGAAAGGGGGCATCCCTGTATCTATCGTGTGTTGAACAGGTAGGGTTACCAGATAAGTTTGCACATCTTTAGGGTGTTTCCTTATTTCTGAAATCCTACCTTCCCAGTTTTGTTCCTACTGGTTCAGTTAATCGAGCAGTAACTGAATATCCAAATTTTCCCATGTGATCTCGGAAAAGTTTGGTAAGTAAGAGCATGCAGCAAAATTCTCATCTTCAGCAAAGTCAAGCAACTTTTCCTTATTACAATGTTGTGTTGGATGAAATGATGGATGAATGTCTTCTGTATGCTATGGGCATTACGCTCAGAAGTAGTAACATTAAGGAATCTTTTAGTCCTTAATCCATTTTCTGCTGCTGATGCAAAAATGTAGTATTTTATAAAGTAATTTTTTCTCTAATGACAATAAAATTTTGAACCAACAAAGATATTTTTGTTGAATGTTTGTTTTAACTAATTAATTTATTGTTTGGTTACTCATTGTAATTTTTATATTAAAAAAAAAAATGTAAAATTTTAGTTTTTGAATCTTTGCAAATTATGCAAAGCAACCTGTACATGCTAAATACTTTGATACATTTCATAAATAATTAAATTTTGCCTTTTCATGAATTTTTATTCATCTTAGAAAGAATTTAGGTAAGTCATAGTTCAGTTTAGCTGTTTATCAGTATTGATTTTCTTTTTTTTCTTTTTGGTAATGCCTGCTGATGGTGCATTTTTGCACAGTTTTATATCTGAGCTAATAGAGCTTTTTTTTTTTTTTTGGTTGAAGTTTTGTCAATAGTATACTTATTTATCATAAAATATTAGTATGAAGCAAAAATTTTAATAAAACATTGTTTAAGATATTTCAACAAGCTTGATTTTTATATATATATATTAATTAGATGATTATTGTATGTTTGTTAATAAAGCAGTAGACAGAAGTAACATAGTCCAGTAAGACACTCACATATGTAAGGCTTATTTTTTTATGTTATTTAACTGACATATAAATAAACACATATTTAAAATGTCAAATGAAAATTTTTAAATCAATATCCATCAGATACATAAACATTCTCACCATGAAAGCAATAAAGATGGCCTGACATAAAAGGTCATTTCTGAGAGGTAGCATACAGATATTTCTTCTTGTCAAAAGGTTTCTGCTAGTCCTCATATACATAGAATACTGAAGCTTCTCACTGGCAGACATACAGTGAAATTACTATTCAAATTTCTTGCTTTGAAAACATATCCAGTTGTCTTCTATGTAGTGATCTGAATCATGGTGCAAAATCAGCTTAAAATGTTTTGTTACTTTGACTCCGTACATAAATAAAATATATCTTGAAATTATATCTTAATAATCTTAAGCAGTGTTTTAATTACACATAATGAATAGTTTGTATATAACAAGAAAAGTACTGGTTACAACTTAATTTGTCATTTTTGCCATTATAATATGACCATATTCATACATAACCATAATCAAATTAATATATAAAAAATCACCCTTGTTAAAATACTTAAACGTATAATGTATTTAGTCCTTCAGGACTCCTTAACATCACCACTTCTGGGTGTGTAAGACACAGGATTTATATTCACTGCATTTTTTCAGCACCTCCCAAGAAATTTTAAGTCTTGTTGACATACCTAAATAAAAATATCGATAGTTCTTGGGTTAAAGGAATTAGCAGGGTTTGTCAATCATTGCCCCAAAAGATTAAAGCTGTTCATAATTTAAAATTGTATGATTTAGAGTAACTTTCATGAAATATTTTTTATTCTTCATACACCCTAGCCTTGTTTAGATTTCAAATAATTCATTAAAACCTTTTACTTATTTATAAAAATAATTTACCTTTAAGATTACTGTTGAAAATTTCAATTTAAATGATATTTTAGACACAAGGACTAAATAGGTTATAATATTCAAGTAAAATTAAAATTATACTAAATTAACAGGTAAATAAAAATACAGTTTAGTATTTAACACTAGAAGTAAATTATCAAAATTTTTAATGAACAGACAAGTTACATTTACTTTGTAAATGTTTTTCAAAAGTCAAAACGTACTATTTAAAAAATTATAATAAAAGAACAACTATAAATGTTCCTTTATTGAACAGCAAAATATCAATATGTGCAGTTGTTTAATCAAAAGTAATACATAAATAGCAAAATTCCTTTTTTAAACAGTTATTCAAGAAACTTTAAAATATTCTAATTTAAAAATCTACATATATTTAAAACACATGGTCGATTCTTTCAACAGTACATGAGAAAAAACTACAGTATCAATTTACCCTATTTTGATCTTAAAC
Organism: Maratus speciosus; assembly: GCA_963932465.1. NCBI lineage: Eukaryota > Metazoa > Arthropoda > Arachnida > Araneae > Salticidae > Maratus > Maratus speciosus. Next base: position 455,852,539 of record OZ010796.1, read on the forward strand.
CAAAAGTTTTCATCCATAGATATTCCAAATTTAGTTTTTATAATACTATTCCTATAAATTAGCAATAATTTATAATTAAAAATTGCTTTGAGCACATGCATAAGACAATGTTCAAAACTGGCTTTACATGCATAGTCCAGGTGCAAAAACATCTCATATTCCTTTTAGTACCAAGTCAAAAAAAAATTGTTGATTTGTTTATTTTGTGACTTTCCTAAGGAATATTAAGTGTTGTTCTGGCAATTTCAGTTTTGATTATATTTATGAGGTGCAACATAGTATTACAATGAATAAAATCAAAGGAGACAAAAAAGACTACTCACACTCTTTTGTACTATAATTCCAAAAACAGGCATCACAAAATAAGGTTAGAAACCAGTGATGTAGTGGAGAGTACACATGGGTATATGCAGTATAACTTCAGATTTTCTTTTTTTTTTTTTTTTTTTTTTTTCTTGAAAAGCTTTGAACATTAGGGTGGGCTGAAAGAAATTTTTTTTCGATTTTCGATGATCGGTAGAGTGGAAAAGGTGCCACCGCTGGCACCAAGTGCACACAAAATATTTCAGATTTTTAGGACAATTCCTTGATTTGCCGCAAATGTCTTGAAGTTTTGCTAAAATGCTGATTTTTGAACTGCTTTAGCAAAATTTCTTAAAATATTAAATGAAATTTATTTTGGCTGTATTTACTTAAAAAGTCATATTTATTGTGACAAATGTTTAAATAAACTCATTATGTATTATTAAATTACTATGTGTATTTTAAATTAGCTGATTTTTATAATCTTTTCGCATATACATTTGATATGTATTCGTAATATGAACGAGCTTCCACTCTGACATCTATTGTCTAAACTAGATGCTGGAACCACAGGACCTAAGTCCTTTGCCTAATGGGATGCAAAAATCTATGTGTCACTTTTTTTTTTAACCTATTCCTATTTCTTGGACATCAGAAATGTAAAAGATTGAAGATTTCAGCACAGGTCAAAAATATTTATTAGATATTTGTGCAGCAGTTTCTACCAGGCAGTGTTCTCGAGGACTTAAAAACAGAAAGCCAGGACCAATTGTGCAACCTAGATGGATCACAACTGCCTGCAGAATATTACGCTTGCACGTTAGTAGTTTGAATTATGATGAAGCTCTGAAATATGTCATGCAGTATGTGATACAAGTTTATGTGCAAATGTAGTTTGATGTAAGGAAATGGCAAGGTTGTGCAGACGGACCTAGACATCTATTACAGATTGTTCAACTCAATGTTTCTACCAGATGAGCTAAAGAAGACAGTACATTCAATTGTTCAAACAAAACAGATACTATGGCCATCACAAGAATTTACTGGTGGCAATTACAAACAAGATATTAGAAGAATAGCATGAAAAAGAATTTTTAAAAAGTCGCAATTTAAAAAAGAAAAAAAAAGCAACAAAGTGTTAGATTTTCAGGTTCCAAAGCTGAACTTTAAGGCAACGGAGTACTATGACTGTATCAACTGGGTCTTCACCAAAATTAATGAACCTCCAATAACCAAAACTATTTCATCAGAAGAAATTGAAGACATAATAATTTCAGGATCCATGTTAGATGAATTATTAGTCTGCTTTCCAAGTCACTCCCAGGCTGTGGAAAGAGCCATTAAAATTGTGACTGAAGCTGCATCAAAGATATGTGAGAATGAAGGAAGATATGCCTTCATCAGAGCAAAACTTCAATATAACGTTCTGTGGGTAGGAAGTGGATGGAACTCGACATATAGATACCTTCTCGTCTCATGGTGAGTTCTAGGTTGTTTTGTGTTGATTCTGAACAAAAAACAAGGTAAAAGCTGCACATTTTTAAAGCACATAGCATTAAAATAATACATAATCAGAGCTTATTTAAACATTTGGCACACTAAAGATGACTTTTCAAGTAAATACAAGCAAAATAAATTTAACATTTAAAAAAAGTTTGCAAAAAATCAGCATTTCAGCAAAAATTAAAGACATTTGCGGTAAACCAAGAAATTGTCCTAAAAATCTCATTTTTTCGTGTAAACTTGGTGCCACCAATGTTGCCTTTTCTGCACTACAAATCATCAAAAAAAAAAAAAAAAAAATTGGCCCATCCTACTGTACACCCTTTGTTTCTCCAATAAAGCTATAGTATTTACTTTCTAGCTTATACACTCTGCCTATAATATATATCCTTTGTCTTTTTAATGATTACAATACTGGTAGACACGATTACTGAAATTGTGAATGCAATATTTATAAGAATTGTCTAGTGTTTCTGTTTTACATACCAGCAGTTAGTAGCATTGAAGATTTAAAAATATATAATATGTGTTGCAGCTGCAACATTTACCTGTGATCGTTGGATGACTTCTACTTTTTCTTTTATATATATGAGTAATGATTTAAGCAATAGAATATTTATTTATCATTAAACAGCCAAGTTTTCATGGGCACCAACTAGTAATTTAATACAAATACCAATGATATTAAAAATAACCAATATGAAATAGTATGAATTTGTACTTCATGTGTTTACCTTTTTTAAGGTCTAAAAGGCATACTACAGGGGAAAAAAGGGCATTATCTTGTGTTGTATGTTAAAAAAGAATGATTAATATGAACTATATGGGTTACTACACATTGATGATGGATTAAAAAAAAAAAAAAAAAAAAAAAAAAAACAAGTAGTTTAACATGACGTTTATTAGCATCAATAGTTATAACTCTTGACTAAAAAATACACTTTTTTTTAGTTTAAATCAGTTTAGACACCTGTCATGTCAAAACCTAATATGATTCATATAAATTTTACAGAACAATGTTTACACTTTACTCATAAACATGAATTTTCACTCTGTTAACTTTGCTGCATTGTAAAGGAAAAAATAAATAATTCTTAGACTAGTTTTCAACATTTTTCAACATCTTCAAAAATAACACTTACTGTACAACAAATATTATGACATCAAATGTTACAAACTCATAAAATGTGAGAGTTTACATATTTTGCTTTTCTCAGGAGAAATGTCTGTATGCCTTACAAACACTTACTAACTATTTGGACAATCTATAAACTTATCGATGATGATTATAAATGTGTAGATGAAATGATATAGCACCAATAAATTTCATTGTAAAGTGAAAATACACACACACACAGATAAGCAAGATGGCAATAACCTTTGTATATTGGTTTATAGATGTTTCTTAATAAATCTCCCAATGAAAAAAATATATATACATATATAATAAAAGAAATATAATCTTTGTTATATTTTGAAAACCCACAATATTTCTTTTTCTTCTATGTAAATCCAAAATGGATTTTATTAATAAGGTATAATATTGTTGTAGCAACCACTATTCTAGTTAGCTTAGTTTATTATATGCTATCATGATAAAAAATGTATATATATATATATATATATATATATATATATATATATATATATTATTACACAACCATAATCATTTTTTTTTTTACCTTAGACAAATCAGCAGCTTTAAAAAAGATGGTTTTTACTTTATAATTAATTTTACTAAAAAAATGCTTGAAACAAAGATTTTGCTATGTTTTAAAATGTAGAAAGTTTAGTAAATGCAGATTACTTTAGTCAACATTTAACTTAGAAACAAAGGGAATGACAGATTTCTGACATTTGACACAAACCTTTTAATTTTATATATATATATATAAATTAAGTAGGGTTGTTATATATGGTAAAACAAAGTATCTTTTTGATAATAAATCAATATAAAATTCTCCAAATACCAAAACCTAGAGCTACATTTTATGTAAGGAACAAAGAATTTAGTAAGCTATATACCTATAAAGCCTATAAGCTATATACCTATAAGCTTTTCTAGGAAACAACCTTCAACTTTCAGTAAACTTTGTTAAGTCACTAAACTTGAATTTAAGTCCAACATAAATTGAAAGAAGTTTGCATTCTTAATAGAACAAACATCTACAATAACTGAAACATTGACTATCCTACTCATCTCTGAAACATATTAATTGCATTGGAAAAAGCATAATTTATAATAATACAAAATGAAAATGCAGTTTGGATTAAATTCTGATAATATCAAAACACATCAAAACAGATATTTATGAGAGCTAGGAAATGTTCACAATTTTCGAGAATTGTATTGATTTGATGGTTACCAAAAAATGTTACAATCAATTTAGGAATTTACTATAAACAGATTAAGACTTTTAAGAAAGAATTATCAGAAAAATAGTTAGAATTGATAAATTGTTTTAAAATCAGAGAAAAAAAAAGGGGGGGGGGCTGTACTTCTAGCATCACAATACAAAAACACACAAAAGTATAAATTGTTAAAATCAAAATTTTGATTGGAATCTGTTGTTGCATTTGACATTATTTTCCAAATCTTCCATAAACAGACTGTTAATTGTTTAAGTCTTTCAAAAAATCCTTCAGTAAAAATAATTGCTGTATTATTATTTTTTTTTTTTCTGTTAAGAATAGAATTGTGAAATTTAGAAAAAGATGGCAAAAGATCATTAAAAAAATCTATTATTAATTAAAGTTAATTCTTTGTAAAAAATAAACAACGTTAAAAAAATACACCTAAATTTAAAAATTTGCATTGTAAATTACCATTTTGTAACTGAGATACACATACTATTCAAAGGTTTCAACAAAATTTATCAATGCTTTTATAGTGAATTTTCATTAAATTTTATAACAAGATTTCATTAGATACACATACAAATACTTTAAAAACATATCTGATAACTCAGCTAATACACTTGTTTGGATTTACTCTTCTAATTTTATATTTATTGCACATTTTATGAAGAAAAATAGACACTAAAAATACAAAAAAATTTAAATTTTCAGGGCTAACACTGTATATTTTAAAATATTAAAATTCTTTATATACAATACTTTAGTTCATAATTTCATCAAAAAAAAAAAAAAAATTAACATTCTTAACTAAACATAATAGGTAATAAAATTATTACTGTGCTCTGTCTTTCTTTTTCATGTTTGTTTCACCTTTAAACTTTTTATTCTCTTTGCCAGGATAAACAACAGGATCAGGCATACAATCCACAGCTTCTAAACTCATTTCTGTACCATTCTTTTTATTTGCTTCTAAAATAATAATAATAATGATATAAGTATTTTATTTTTAATTAATGATTTGCCCATGTCAATGCCATGGATAATATTAAGTGTAATACAAATTTAAAAAAGTTTTAAAACACAATAAAAGAAAGGAAATCAACATATTTCAGCAAAATGAATTCATATTTTTCAAATGCACACTAAATCGCCATTACAACAGCAGAAGTAAGAATGGAAGGAAGTTTGAGCAAAGCTATATGCAGGTGACAATAGTCTGACTTAAGGCTGTTAGTCAACTTCCAAATTATCCTCACTAATATTGAATCTATGAGCATAGAATGCATTCGTATATTTAAAATATCTCCTCAGGAAATTAAAATTTTTAACTACTTTTGACTGTGTAATCTTCTTAAAGGATGTCCTCTTTTTCTTTTCTTAGTTCTCAAAAAAAATTTTTTAATTCTGCTTAATTCAATATTTAATGTGTCAAAAGTTGACGAACTGTAAGTAAAATTTTAACACTTCACATAAAATTAAGAATTAAGTATATATTTTGGAAATACTTTGACAATTAAGAAAAAAAAAAAAAAAAAAAAAAGAGAGAGATTCTTTAAGAAAACTACACAGAAAAAAAGAAGTTAAAAATATTAATTTCATGGAGATATTTTAAATATATGAAGGCATTCCACACCCATAGGTTTAATATTAGCAAGGAAAATTTGGAAGTTGACTGACTAACAGCCTTATGAGGATTCTTCACTCACTTGAAAACAGCCGCTCCATAATGAAACCAGTGGGCAGGTTGTTTCAGAATTTCTCATTTAAATGTGAATATTTTTAAATGATTTTTTTTTTTTTTTTTTTTTTTTTTTTTTTTTTTTTGTATAGGAAAGCTGAGCTCAAACTCTAATAGGGCCATTTTGTACTTTTTCGATTTTTGTTGCAGATTTTTTTAATAAAGGTGCTTTCACTTTCGACTTTTCAAAACTTCTGAAAGTGAAAGTACCTTTATTTAAAAAATCTGCAACTGAAAAAGTAAAAAATAGCCATATTAGAGATTGTGCTCAGCTATCCTATGCAAAAAAAATCGTTTAAAAATATTCAAATTTAAACAAGAAATTTGAAAACAACCTTCCCATTGGTTTAATATGGCAGAGCGGGTGTTTTCAAGTGAGTGAAGAATCCATTTAACAGAGACAAGGTACCCATTAATAACAGGGATAGAGATGACTACTCCGGGAAACTCAGCCATGGCTTTAGAGCTGAAGTGCAATCCTGGGGGGAGATGTGTCCACTAATAACATGAAAAATTTGAAGTAATAACTAGGGATGCGCTGAAAAGTGATTTTAACCAAATACCAAAAATTCGGCAGATAGGTAAACTGAATACCGAATATTCAACAAGACAAATAGCAACTGTTAGGCCAAATACTGAATATTCAGTTAACTGAATAGAAACTGTTAGGCCGAATATTGAATATTCAGCCAGTCGAATACTAACTATTCAGCTGAAAACCCAATACTTGGCTGGCCGAATACTGTTATATTTCAGTTTAAAGACATCAAAAATTTAAATTTTAAAACAATTTCACATGATATTTAACACAGGAATTTCTATTTTGACTACAAGTGCACTTTACACTAAAAAAAAAAAAAATTTTTTTTTTGAGTTATTATGTAAGAAGAAAATAGCCTTAAATTTTCAATTAATAAAACAAAACTACATGGCTTCTTCTGGGAATTAAAACAGATGAATAAAATTTTGTTATTTTCTAAAACAAATACCACATATACTCGCGTATAAGTTGAGGAATTTCTGACAATTTTCGGTAAGCAAATTTGGGGGGGGGTCGACTTATACACGAGTCAGTTAACAAAGCAAAAACAAAAACTTCAAATACTGCATAAATATGGCATCTTATGTGTATGAATAGAAAAATAATATATAAAATATACAAATAATAATAATTTATCATTTAAAAATTTTTCAATGATTGTTTTTGTTAACTTACTACCTTTTTGCATATGCAAGTGAAATCTTTGGTTTGATTTTGTGCAAAATTGAAGAAAAAAGTTAGGGGGTCGACTTATACACAGGTTTTTGATTTTTTCCAAAATTTGCATTCGAAAGTTAGGGGGTTGACTTATACGCGAGCATATACGGTACTTTAAAGGAAGAAAAATTGGAACAGATGTCACAGATATGCTGATGACGTGAATTATTATACACTAGCAGACTCGCCCGGTATTTGTAAATAATAACTTTAAACAAAACTAAAGTTTGTATGGTTTTATATTTTTTGAAAATCTTTTAAATGAACCTACTTTCGGGGGCCCTATTGCCTTCCGCAGTGTCTAGTGTGTTCCCAACAAACCTCTTCCCGAACAAACTTGGGACTTGGGTCCCTGCTACCTAAAGCAGCGTGCATCGGATGTGCTCCACACGTGCCGGAGACAATCAAAAACAAAGTTAAGTGAGCCAATGCTAGTAGTAATCAAGTCCATAGAACACAAAAAAAGAATGCAACATTAATGTTGGTAACTAAAGTCTAAAATAAAATTTCATAATACAGAAAGTAGACAAATTGTCATCTAAGCTGAATGAAACAAATCCCATTGAAATTAGGCCATTAGAACCCAAGGAAAGAATGCGACCCCCCAAGCGGTGGAAAATGCTCCCTCCTGAAAATTTCACAAATTACTTTTAATAGTAACATGATATTTAATAAATGGATAAAATCCCTTATCTAAAGTTACCTTTAAAGTAACACAATTTCTAATTTACAACTGTGGTGACTAAACGTAAATTTTTGCCGCAATAGGATATTAATGTTTGAAAAAGGTGATAGCTGAGGTATAAAGAAAGATCGGTCCCTGGGGACCAGGGGCTTAACTGGAATGTAGTTAGGTATAAGACATTTTTTTTGTGTGTGTGGTTTTAAAGTAGCTGGAGGACGCTAAAACTATGTTAAAGAAAATTGCAATAGAATTGGATAGTTTTTAAAGAAGCTGCAACTAAGGCCCCAAGAAGGAGCTTAATATTCAAAATTGGTGCTAGCTGAAGTCTGAAATTTCTTTTTGTCGTTCATGTAGTAGCTGGAGAATCTAAGATGTTGTTAGAAAAAAAAAAAGTTTGTGAATCGGACCACTTTTAAGGGAGCTATAACAGGGGGGCCCAAAAGGGGTCAAACTGATGGTTGAGAGCAGGGGCCTAACATGAAAACATGTTTAAATGCTTTTAGTACATAGCATTTTAGATCTTCTATTAGTCAAAATTAAGCATAGGGTATGAATGAATCATTAGAATAATATTTTAAAGAAATGCGCAAAAATGAGGTAAATACTTAAAAAAGGGCCCCAATAAGAATATGAGGGTGTTGGTCTAAGGAGAAGAGTCCAAGACTCAATTTTAAAATTATGCAATGAGAAGGTGAGAAAATTAGGGGATGAAAATACATGGCACACAAAAAGTTCAAGGGGCCCCAGATTGGAACCTACAGGACCCTAAAGTGCCCCAAGATTTTAACTGGAATATAGAAACAGCAGAATAACTAAATGGAAAACTGGTTCCAAAAATGAAGATCAAATTAAGAGGGGCAATTTATTAACAATTTATGTTGCAAAAGCCACAAGGGGCCCTGTACCGGGCACCAAGGGTGAAGGAACTTAAGTGGCATGTAGTTTGGTACACAGATACTTTTTAGTAGTTTTTAAATTAATCAGAGGATGCTAGAACTATATTAAAGAAAACTGCAAGCAATTCGGATCATTTTTAAAGAAGCTGCACCAAGGGTCCAAGAAGACAATATTCGAAATTGGTGAAAGCTGAAGTCTGAATTTTTTTTTTTTTTTTTTTATCGTTCATGTAGTAGCTGGAGAACCTAAGAAGTTGTTAGAAAAAAAAGCTAGTAAATCGGACTATTTTTAAAGGAGCTATAATAGGGGCTCAAAAGGGATCAACTGATAGTTGAGAACAGGGTCCTTATGTGAAAACATATTTAAACGTTTTAGATCTTCAATTAGTCAAAATTAAGCGTAGGGTATGAATTAATCTTTAGAATAATATTTTAAAGAAATGTGCAAAAATGGGATAAATGCTTAAAAAAGGGCCCTAGGGCCCCAATACAAATATGAGGGTGTTGGTCTAGGGAGAAGAGTCCAAGATTCAATTTTAAAATAAATTATGCAATGAGAAGGTGAGAGAATTAGGAGGTGAAAAATGCATCATATACAATCACATACAAAAAGTTCAAGGGGCCCGGGATCGGACCCTATGGGACCCTAGGGTGCCCCATGGTTTTAACTGAAATACAGAAAAGGGAGAATAACTAAATGGGAAAATGGTTCCAAAAATGAAGGTCGGATTAAGAGAGGCAATTTATTAAGAATTTATGGTTCAAAAGATTCAAGGGGCCCTGTACTGGGTCCCAAGGGTTCAGGGACTTAAAGGGCATGTGGTTTGGTTTAAAGATATATTATAATAGTTTTGAAAGTAGTCAGAGAATGCTAGAACTATGTTAAATTAATTTGCAAGCAATTCGGATGATTTTTAAAGAAGCTGCACCAAGGGCCCAAGAAGGCGATTAATATTTAAAATTGGTGGTAGCTGAAGTCTGAAATTTTTTTCTGTTCATGTAGTAGCTGGAGAACCCAAGAAGTTGTTAGAAAAAAAAGCTAGTGAATCAGACCATTTTTAAGGGAGTTATAATAGGGGACCCGAAAGGGGCCAACTGAGAGTTAAAAACAGGGCCCTAACATGAAAACACATTACAATGTCTTAGTACTTAGAGCTTCAATTAGTTAAAATTCAGCATAGGGTATGAATTATTCTTTAGAATACTAATATAAAGAAATACAAAAAAGATTGGGTAAACGTTTAAAAAAGGGACCTAGGGCCCCAATAAAAATATAAGGGTTTTGGTCCAAGAAGAAGAGTCCAAGATTCAACTTTAAAATTATGCACTAAGAAGGTGAAAAATGCTTGGCACACAAAAAGTTCAAGGGGCCCTGGATGAGGCCTTACGGTTCCCTAGGGGGCCACAGTGTTCTTATATGGAATGTAGAAACATGAGAATAACTAAATGGAAAAAGCATCCCAAAAATGAAGATCAGATTAAAAGAAAGCAAATTATTAACAATTCATTTGCACAAAAACTTCAAGGAGCCCTGCAAGGGGCCCCAAGGATCCAGGGTCATAACTGTAAAGTAGGCAGACAAGAATAATTAAATGGAGAAAGGTCTCCCAAAATGAAGAAGATTGGATAAAAAGGGGGCAAGTTATTAACAATTTAATGCATAAAAACTTAAAGGGGCCCAGGAACAACGACCCTTAAAAAATTAAAAATCTGAGCCTCACGTGCACCAGGACCTGTCTTGGACTAACCTCACCTAAATTTTCAGACTTCTACATGCAGTAGATTTTGCTAGCCAGAGACACACACACACACAGCGGTTTGTTCTTTATTAATATAGATAGAGAGAGAGTGGTGGCCAAATTTGTGCACTTTTGAAATTTTCATGTATAACTTTATGTGTCTATACAGAATATATTAATTTTCACTTAAACACAAATGTTTATATATCAAATGAAATTTAACGTAAAATTTAATTAAAAAAAAACAATTAAAATATCTGCATTACAAAAAAAGGTACACTTACTTTAGTCTAAAATACAAACACAATTAGCATGAATGCTGAAGTGTATTCTAATAAAAGCTTCCCCAGCCAATCACAATAACTGTTCTGAGAACCAATTAAATGTCAGTAACTAAACTGTAGCATGTTTTGATTTATAAAAGCGGTATTTTGCTGGAATGAATTTTGCAGAAGGGTGAATACTAGTGTAACTAAATATAATGTTTTCTTTTTTTAAATATTTCTATTTTTTTTCTTAATACAAATAATTTAAAATAATGTCATCAACAACAAGAACTGATTGGGCACCTACAAAAAGAAGCAGAATGGTCATATTGAGAGAAAATGGTCTCTCTTATGCTGAAATTGCAAGACTGTTTGATGGATCAGTCACTTTATTTGGCGTACAAAAGTTATAGTTACGAAGAAACTAAATCAGTGATAAATAAGGCAAGTAGAATTTCATCAGATGCTGTTAGATGTTAAATGAATGCAATGGGTATTTCAGTAAGTTCAAGAACAATAAGGAGAAGATTAGCAGGTTTTGGACTGAAAGGTAGAATTCTGATGAAAAAACTTTTTAAATCTTCAGCAATGTAAGAAATGAGCTCAGCGGGCAAAAGAACACATTAATTGGTAAGAAAATAAGTGGAAGCAAATGATCTAAAGCGATGAGAATAAACATATTGCTCTTTGGTAGTTATGGGTGAAAATATGTGAGACGTAGAATAGGGGAAGAACTGCATCCTGATTGCATTGAAGCAACTATAAAGAACCCAACAAATGTCATGATTTGGGCCTGTTTGTCTACAGATAGTGTGGGCCGCATTCAAGTGATTGATAGCATTCTGAATGCAAAAAAAATCCATCAAAACTGTCCTGGAACCAAAATTGATGCCTTCCATCAGGGATCTCTTACCCAATAAAGCACCATTTATCTTTCAGCAGGACTCAGTTCCATGCCATACGGCAAAAATATGCGAAGAATGGTTTAAAAATAAAAGCATACAGTTATTACCCTGGCCAGGAAAGAGTCTTGATCTGAATCCTATAGAAAATTTGTGGCGACGTTTGAAAATCCTTGTACAAAAAAAGTGTCTATCTAATAAAATGCAACTTATTGAAGCTGTAATTGATTCTTGACATCATATGATTAAAAAGGATTAACTCCAAACACTGGTTCTTTTAATGAAAAGATGCTGTGAAGCTGTAATGAAAAACAAGGGTTATCCTACTAAATATTGAATGTGTAAGTGCAACTTTAAAATACAATGAAATCTAAGATAGATCTTATTTTTTGTAAGCGTAACTTTTTTTGTAATGCAGATATTTTAATTACATTTTTTTAAATTAAATTCTACATTAAATTTCCTTGAATTTGATATATAAACATTTGTATTTAAGTGAAATTTATTATATTCTTAAAGCACACAAAGTTATAAAACATGAAAATTTCAAAAAATGTCCACAATTTTGGCCACCACTGTATATATTGTGCCACTTTAGCAAGAAAACCCAATTTTAGAATACCTGTTGAGCCTATTAGGTTTTATTTTATTATGAAACAATTAATTTTATTATAAAACACACATACTTCTTTTATTCATTTTATTATAAAACACACACACTTGTTTTATTAAAAACATGCAAATTTTATTGTAAACACACACAAACTATTTCCTTATAAAACATACAAGTTGTTTAATTTATTATGAAACACACACGGTTTTTAATTTAATATAAAACACACACACAATGTAAAAAATACAACTGACTCTAGTATTAATACTAGAGGGCTTAAAATTGATGGACTGCCACACCATTCAAAAAGAAATTGCCATTTTGGCACTAAAAAGAAGCCTTGGTTCGTCTGCGACATCTGTACTGAAAATTTTTAAAGTCATACTCTGTGTATTTGTCAGGAAGGGACTAAAATTAAAAATAAATAAATAATGCAATCTATTCAGATGGTGACAACTCAGTAAGAATAATAACATTCCTGTTCTTTTTTTATTTAGGAAGGAAGTTTTTAAATGGGACAATTATTTTCGTAGTTGTAAGCATACAGGTTGTTCCTAAAATCTTGTAACAAACTTTCAGGAGGAATAAATGTGGTCAAAACAAACATTTTTTTAAACAAGAAATAACACCTCAATCCACTTATTCCATCAAAAAATACAATACATTCAATGAAAAATATAGGGTGTGTCACTACAAGCCGAAACTGAATTTTTGTTCACAATTTTAACAATAATGAATATATTTGAGAGAGATTTGTATCATATTAATTTTGATTGCATAAAATGTATGTAATTGGGGTGATTTGATGAGAGGTTTAAGTGGGTGATTTTTGCTTGTGACACAATATAATTACTTAAGATCGACTGAATATTTGGTTTTGTTTTCGGCTCAAAATCTGAGTTTTGTCGAACATTCGTTTTTGGAAAAGTGCAGCTGAAACTATCTGTATTTCAAAAGCCTTGTTTCTTCCTTCAGAAATTTTCAACATTACTCATTGATATTTTTTAAATTAGCTAAAATACTCAATATTGTTAAAAAGCTCTATGTTAAACATGTCTCACTTAGAGAATGTTGAAATGGAAAATAAAATTGATAAATAATTTCTAGGTTTAAAGTGTTGTCTTAATTGCTAATGTTCCTGTTTTAGTAAAATTTAACAAGTTATTTTTGCTTTTGTGAACTTTTTTATCTCACCTATAGTGACTGAAACATCCTTATTTTTTTCTTTGAGGGAGCAACTACTCCTAGCCTTCACAAATGTTACTCCTGTTTGTAAAGAGTTGAATATATGCATTTGCATAAAAGGATTAAATCTAGAATGTATTGATTAAATTCATTATTTTTAAATTACATTATTGTTTAATGATTTTATGTGTTTATAACAACTTAATTAAATATTCATTATTGAATTTGTCCTCCACTTTTAACTACATTGTTAATTAATTATTGATAAATGCCTATGATTATTGGTTGTCATCTATAATAATAAGGATAAAATAATAAAATATAAAAGTTGTATTATTATTTATGTTTTGTTTTTGTTTCAAATTTATACTCAGACATACATACATATATATATATATATATATATGCAATGTCTTGGTATGCAATGAATTAAGGCTAAATAATTAGGACTCAGGACCTCACTGTTGGATTGACCATCTTTGTTAGTATTTCCATTGTACAGCATCTTTGCGCATCTGATCACAGGTTCTGCGAGACTTTTATGTTACTTTTAGAGATTTGCATGGTCTGGGGTCGGTAGAGCATCTCAAATGCCACCAAAAATCTGTCTCTTCCATTTGGGGACCTTGGTATATACTAATTCTGTTTTTTTTTTCAGAAGAAGGCCTAAGTGTCCAAGTGGGCAGTTTCTTCAACTCTGATTGCATAAATCTATTTTTAATGGTGGGGTTTTCTGAGGCAACACAAATCTTGCCTCAGCCCTTTCTGACTGTATCACATGGTAATTACCACCTTTGACAGTAATTGATATTTATGATTTAATAATAAGTGTCTGCTAGAGAAACTTTAATTAGGATTTATGACTTAAATGTAATCATTAAATACTTATTTCAGCATTAATGAGAATTTATCTTCTAATACTTAATAATTTGAGTGACTTAATTTGGTTTATATGCTCTATATCTAATAACTGTCAAATATAGGGATACCTGATTAAAACTTATAGTCTTAATATAACAGTTAACTTAATATATTAAGTTAACTTGAATTAATCCCCTGAACTGAATAACTGTCACACTGAGAAAAGGTAATTGGAATTCATGGATTTGAGTGATCATCTAATATAACCATGTCAATCAACTTATATTTTGGGAGCTTAATTTCATAAACATTGATAGTCATTAAGATGTTTATGATGCGTAATTCTTTTTCTTATTATTTCATATATATGTATGTTTGTTTGTTAGAAATGTGTTTATACATATAATTAATTAATAATTACACACACACACACATATATATATATATATATTTATATGTATTAATTACATAAAAAAAATTTTGACAGTTTTGTTTTCGGCCGAAACTAGGAAGATAACCAAAATTTGGTTTCGATCGAACACTAATAATTATTGTCAGCTGCAATCTATATATATATTTATATGTATTAATTACATAAAAAAAAATTTTGACAGTTTTGTTTTCGGCCGAAACTAGGAAGATAACCAAAATTTGGTTTCGGTCGAACACTAATAATTATTCTCAGCTGCAATCTGAATAAAGAAATGTCTAGCTTAATGTTGCTATATATGAACAATAATAATTTTCAGCATTTCTCATCATGCTATCATATCGCACCCTTGCTACAAAAGTGTCACAACTCAAAAATTGGCTTTTTTGAGTTATGGCTGCCATTTGGCTTGGTTTTTGCGGCTCTATCAACCACCTAAAGTGCCAGATAGTGCACTGAAAATCTAGCCACCAGGCAGAAATTGTGTCGTTTTTTAAGTTTGTCAGATGACTACTGACCCTTCTAGAGAAGAGCCACATCTTTAGTTGTGATCTAACCTTTATACGTAAACGTGAATTCAAAAATGCATTATTTTCAGTTGTGACGTTTTTAATGACTCAAATGATGGTATTCTTCCAAATGATTTCGAATTGTGGCAGTCTAGATGATTCATGTTTAAATATTTTCTGCTTCCTATTTTGAATTGTGACATTTTTGGTGATCAAGTTAGGTACAATTTTCGGTTGGAACTCTAAATGTGTATCTTTTGATGTTGCAAATGAGGAAAAGTAACATCACAGAAAAAAATTCGGGTTGTTATTTTTGTTAATCTTTAACTGATGTTACCGGTCTCACAGACCAGTGCTTTTTTCAATTTTCATAGTTTAACTTGCAAATTTCAGATTATCTACAAACACTACTGAAATTTTGTTTCTTTTGGAATTTTAATACTATCACCAGAAACTTTTGAATAGGTGAATTTTAATTATAACAGTCCTGTACAAAAAGTTTAGTACAAAAACAATATTCTATGAGTTAACCCTAGAACTACCGAAAATTTTACTCAAGTTTTATAAAAACATTTTACACCAGAATTTTTACTTAAAACTATTTAATTTGTTTATTTAACTTATTATTGTCTGATTTATAAATTTAGTTTGTTTTGAAGAAATTTCTGGTTTGAATAAATATTTTGAATGTACATGTCGGGTCCATTGGACCCTTCTGGTAGACAGAGGGTTAATCGCGGCTTTTATACATCTTTCGATTTAGCGGTCTTACAGACCGCTTCACACTAGTTATGGGACAATTTCTGTGACATCAGTTAAGGGGGCTGATCACCCAGCTTCCGATTTTCCCTCACTAATGTAAAGTCTATGGGCATTTAATGCATTCATATATTTAAAATATCTTCTCGTGAAATTAATATTTTTAACTTCTATTTTTTGTGTACGCTTCCTAAAAGATGTCTCTTTTTTTCTTAGTTCTCAAAATATTTCTAAATTATAGACTTAATTTTATAGGAAGTGTTAAAATCTTACTCTCAGTTCGCTCATTTTTGATCCACAAAATATTAAATTCAGCATAGATTTTAGAAATATTTTGAAAACTATGACAAAAATAGACATCCTTTAAGAAGAGTACACAGAAAAAAGATGTTAAAAATATGAATTTCCCGAGGAGATATTTTAAATATGCAAATGCATCAAAAGTCCATAGACTTAACATTACGGAGGAGAAAACCGAAACTGAGTGACCAGCCCTCTTAAAGGTTAAACTCACTTTAGCTACGCAATATGAACTTTAATAAGGTCTCAGTTAACTTAAAAGGTGACAGATAATATTAATGCATATGTTACAAGTTTAAAATATAGAGTAGGTGGGGGTAAAGATATGCACGGGGCAAAGATACGCACTGACTGATTTAATATGAAGCAGCATTTCCACAATCATGACCACTGGGTCGCAGTTTGTTTTCAGGTGTAGTAGTTGTGTGTTCAAACCTTGTAAAAAAAAGTAGCACTCCGTGCTAAGAAAAGGAAGTTTAAATTTTCGAATTTTGACCTAATATTTTTTTTTATTTCACTTTATTGTTTAGCTGTCAATACCTCAAATTTTCGTAAATCTAAAAATTCAGTGGAGAACGGAAACTCTTTAGCTTCTAAATGCCGTGAAGTTTATCTCGATCACATTTTTAAAAACTTGTAGGTAGTCAGTTAAGCAAAATACTGCAGAATGGGGTAAAAGTACGCATCCGTCTTGGGGCGAAGATACGCACAAGTTTAAGATGTAGGGCTTTTCCCCATCGTTTTAGTTAGATGCAAAGATTTTCACAATTACGTTGTGGAAAGCTTTATATTTTTTCTACGTTAGCATTGTATAAAATATAGTGGCTACTTAACTAACATAAGTAGTTAACTACCTTTTTCTAGTTTTTTTTTTTAAATATAGAACATAGGAACCTACCTACCTACCTACTTTTAATAACCAATATTCTTATTTCATGAAACGCTCTTGTTTTAAGTCTTAACTCTTAACAGTCTCACAGACCGCTGTTATATTCAGTTTTCACAGTTTAACTTGTAATTTTCAGCTTAACTATTGATGTTAGTTTAATTTTGATTCGTTTAGAAACTTAGTAGTATCGCTAAAGACTTTTGATTAAGGGAATTTTTATTATAATAGGCCTTTACATAAAGTTTAGCGCAGAAACAGTATCTGATGAGTCAGTCAACCCTTTTATTCACTCTTACGATCAAGCGGTTTGGTAGACCGCTCACAGTATTAACGGTACAATTTTTGTTGTTTGCGGTCATACAAACCACTTTTTTTAAAAAAAACTTATTTTGCGGTTTAACTTGTAGTTTTAAGTTTAACTATAGATACTAGTGAAATTTACTATAGATTCTAGTTTAACTATACATATTAATTTCTTCAGGTGTCTAGCACTAACACTAGAACTTCTGAATAGATGAGTTTTAATTACAGTAGCCCTGTACATAAAGTTTAGTACAGAAACAGTATCTTATGAGACAGTTGACCCTTTTATTTATTCTATGATCAAGGGGTCTCTGAGACCGCTAACAGTATTTATGTAACAATTTTTGTCACAACAGTTAAAGGTTAAATGCTATTTGCGATCTCACAGAACACTGTTTTTACTTTTTTTTATGGTTTAACTTACAATTTTCAGTTTAACTATAAATACTAGTGAAAGTTACTAATGCTTTTATATAACTCATTCGTTTTAGTGGAAATGGGGCAAAAACCCACAGTAATGGGGCAAAAATACAAACTGCGTATCTTTGCCCCATCGCTATGTACTTTTACCCCAACCAATGGGACAAAGATATGCAGAGCAATGTTTTTTAAAAATTGCAATTTCTCACGGAATTATAATTTGACTTATTAATGTCGGTTGAGGGTGGCACTTGCCTAAGGTTCTAATCTAACATTTTAATCACTCGTTACATAAGTTTAGACCAATACGTTCTTTAAAAATCAAAATTTATGGAAAGTGCATATCTTTACCCCCACCTATTCTACATTTCATTTAAATTTCCAACTACTTTAGTCTGCAATCCCGCAGTCGTCGTCAAGGAATATTTTCATTAATTGCCGTCCCATTCATTCAAATACACCCCTTCATTTCAAATGGAAGAAAGCGTCTATCGGTCTGTTTACGTACATAAATCAGGTTGCCCGTGCAAGGAATTTTTTGTCATGGAGTAGATCTAATCAAAGAAAGGAATAATAAAAAAAAAAGAATTATTTCATACTTTTAAGGTTCAAAACAGGTAAAATCAATGACAACATTTCTTTATCCTTCCAAAATATGACTTTAGTAATACAAATGTAGCTGGAAATAGAAGTAGTGGTGCTTTGGATTAAATTAGGGAAATTATTTGATGGAAGTAGTGCGATTCAATATCTTAAATCCTTGATGGGAAGAGCCCTAAACACTGGCGTTGATGTGATATTTTATGCTGACAATTGTTGTGGGCAACAAAAAAATAAGTATTTGCTTGCTGCTTATGCATACGCGGTACAGTGCTTCGGCATCCGTAACATAACAAAGTATTTTATACTAAATGTTAGTAATTAATCTTAATGTTTCTATATTTGAGATGTTTTGTTTTACTGTGTTTATAACTGAAAAATAGCAAAGGAATGCATTTTCTTGAAGTTATCTAAGTCAAATTAAAATAATATTATTCAATCATGTTTCCAGCTTCATTCATTCACCCAAAATGAAGTACTACCTACAGATAAAAAAATAAATAGATAAATCCTTGTTAATGAAACGTCTTAACTCAAAATCCAATTTTCTGTCAAGTCACCAAAAGTGTCGCATGTCCAGAAAACAAACAACAGAAGTGTCACAACTCAAAATGATGACATATTCATTAGTCTATGTCGGGCAACAAAAGAAGCACAACTCAAAAAAATATTATTTTTAGCTGAAAATTAGAAAAATCTGAAAGAATGGCAATCTATAATATTATTATATGCACAGTTCTTCTGAATGACATCACTAGATAAACTAAAATTTACATACACAGCCTGGAAACAGTTTTTCGCATTTTCTGAAAAACGGAGTTTTTTGAGTTAGCCACTTTTGCAGCAAGGGTGCGATATTTCACAGAAGTCAAAGTAACTCTGTTGAAAATATAGTTATGTCTTCATTATTGTAACAAACAAAAATCCAAGTTTGTCCTGGAGTGAAATACGTTACATTTGTGGCTTAATAAGTGGATTGCAATTCTGGTTTCCTGGAAAAAAATTGTCTGTTTTTATGTCTATTATCACTCCTGAAAGTTTTTCCCAATTTATTTAGAAACATCCTGTTTGTGAAAAAGCAAGAAAAAATTTACAAGAGAATGTTCAGGAACTTGCATTTGTACATCATTAATTCCTATGAAGGTTGTCATTAATGGTTAATCATCTTAAGTGACACTTTTCAAACAGCAAATAAATAATGTAAAAGCATTATCTTTCACTTAAATATAATTCTACTTCTAATTATTCTGAATTTCTTTATTAATTGACAGTTAAAAGTACAAGTTGTGTAACATTTTTAAAAGGTTTTTTAAGTATTTGGTTTGGCTGAATACTTTGATATTTAGACAAATGAATATTCGACAGAATGAATGATATTTGGCATAACCAAATACTCGGTAGTATGGACGAACATGCGGAATATGGAATATTTGGTGCATCACTAGTAATGACATCCAAAACTTTGAAAGGAAAGTGACACAAAATGGCAAAACAAACATATAACAATTTAATGAATGAATTACAAGAATAAAAAGAAATAAAATGAATATATAAAAGCTATAAATAAAATGGAAAAATATAATTCAAAGAAATTCATTTACTTAAATATATTTATTTCCAGCAATTGAAAACACAATACCTCCTGACTCTTTGTTTTCACCGTTAAATGATGAATAGTATAGATTTTTAAAAAAAAGAAAACAAGTACATTTATTAATTTAAAATAATTTAGAATTGAAAAAACTGATATGCCTATCTAATTGTTTTAGAATTTTGTACAATAGAAAGAAACAACAATAATAGAAGATCAATCAACAAAACCTTCTCCAAGCTTTAAATGTTATAAAATAAACATTGTGAATAGTTAAATGTTTTAATCAATTGTCTCGAATGTTTGACGTCTCAGTGGTTTTTGTTAGTTGAAACAAGTTTCAATTGTTGAGTCGAGGCTTCTTTCTAAGTGAGATGCTGAACTGATGAATTGTTATAAACAAGGATGCCCTGCCCATAAAGGGAAGGGGTGCTCAAACCCCAGTCTCCTAGATGTTCTATAATCAAATTTTTATCAATTAAAACTAAGTAAAATAAGTTTATTTTTCTTGTGTTGCATTTATAAGAATTCTACGTTATCCATAAAAGGATGGTGTGAAATTAGTTGAACTAGAGTTTTTGAAATAAATAATTAACAGCATTTTTATGAGAATAATGCTTACTTTATTAACTGCTAAAAGATATTAAATAAAGCAGTAAAATGTTTTATATACAAACTGTCTACATGTTTCAGCTACAGTGAAGCCATTTTGAAGACAAATAAGAATATTCTACAGATACATTATACTATATATCCACATAAACACACAATTTATACTATCCATCCATTGTAAGAGAAACCAATGAAGTCGTAACACGTAAAAATTCAATATGTAACTATACATCACCATTTAACTTACCAAAATTATGGACTGAGTTACTCTATAGTTATGAGAATGGAAATAAACAACAAAGTAAAAATAAAATAAATGGGAGTAATCTGGGAAAGAATGTGAAAAGCATGAATGCTGACTGTTTGAATTATTGCATTATAGATCATGCATCTGTAGATCGGTGAAGCTGAAACATGTAAACAGTTTCTATATAAAATGTTTACTGTTTTATTTAACACCTTTCAGCAATTAATGAAGCATATTAACTCTGGGTGTTTAGATTTGTTATAAATTTAAATGCTCAATTTATAAATACCCCATTTTATTTATTTACTTCCTTCATTATCTTGTATTTCAGTTGTTTGTAAGACAGCTAAATTATTATTACATACATAGATCAAAAACAGGCAGCATGATTCTCAAACTTCTGTTACAATACAAATTTTTTAATCTTAAATTAAATACAACATTTTCAAGAAAATGTAAGGGAAATGAAAATTTCTATACTGGCTTAGAATTTTAAAGTACATTATTTTAGTATCAATTCAATCATAAAACAAAGTCTCGATGATGTGAAAAAAAAGAACATTTAATCTCTAAATTCATGCTTATTTCAAAAAAGCCAGTGTATCACAAATTTATTCAATAAAAGTGTTAAATATAATAATACAATCGAATTTAAATTGTGTAATAAAATTTTAAATATATCTGAATGGCCTTATATGATGTGCTTAAGCAAAAGAATTTCTTTAGAAGCATTACTTTCTAGACTAATTAAGGGAAAGAAACAATGCAAAATGTTACCAAAATAACTTCAAACTGACGAAGCTGATATTTTCAATCCCAATCTGCACAGTTTCACGTGTACATTCAAGAATCGTACAAAAACATTTTGCACTCAGCTCCAGGAAAAGGTATTAGATGATATTACAAAGATCAAATGTAATGGAGGAACTGTTCACCAATTTGAACAGAGAAAAATATTAAAATTATGATTGAAGAAAAAACAAGGTGATAAAATTAGACATTCTATATACATGGAACCATTTACCCAGAAAAGCAATTATCCAGAATGATATTTTCAATGGACTGATTTCAAAATCTCTCCAGAAAAAAGTGCCACATGCATAATATAACTTTATGCTAACCTCTAGGATTTGGAATGAAAGCATAGTTTGTTAGATATTGGGTGCTTTGATTTTTATGCAGAATGTTGTTTCTAAGAGATTCTCATAAACTGCCTTCTTTCAAGCTCTGATTTTTTTTTCTTTATCTTAATTGGATCTGATTATTAATCTGAGTAATCTAATAATTTCAAAACAGAAACAATGCCACAACATATATTCTAAAAATGTTATCAAATGGATGTTATTTAATACCCAATCAGTAAAAAAACAGTTATCCGGAATACATCTGATACCGACCATTCTTAATAAATTACACTATATTGTATAAAATATAATTTGCTTTATAAATAACTGTCAATACATTTTTATACAATACATATATTTGATATAGTTTCTTTTAAAAACATGTAAATAATAAACTATTTTCCCCCCTTCAATTTATGGCTGGTAGAAAATTAGACTTACCAGCCACACTAGCTGATAGAATATTTTCATTTCTTCAATGCCTGATCAGCATGGATGATATAAAACTATTTTCATATTTTCTCATAATGAGTATAAAAACACTCAAATAAATTTCCAAACACTAAACCTCACTACAAAGTACAATGTATAATACGAAATGCTGCATGCTATTAGCTAAAGTAATAGTTCTTCTATTAATTCATAAAATCATGATACAACTTCACTGAAAATTTTTATGGCATGGCACATCAATTGAGAAACACTGGATAGCATAATAACATTGATCAGAAAAAATAAAACAGCTTAAAATTATGTTACAGAATTCTGAGCAAAACCATGGAGAATGTTTTTTTTTTTAACTATATGTCATGAAAAATTAATTTTGAGAAATAATTATTTTTACCATTAATAGACGGTTTCACAGTATTTCCTCGTTGAGCTTTTGGAGCTTTATCTGAAAATGTAAGCAATGATTTAGAAATTGATATGGCACATAACAGAACTTCATTAACTCAAGAAAATAAACAGAATATATTTTTTCTAAATAAAATAAAAAACAAAAAATTTCATATATTTAAGGATAATTATTTTTTATCCATACAAACGTTTCAAATGTACTGATACTTAATTTTGTAGAAGACAATAGAAAGGAAAAATGTGAAAAAATAATGCTACTAAAATTATGCATAACAACAACAACAAGTTCTAATATTAAAACTCTGAGCCCACTTTTATACTTTGACAGCATTAATTTCTCCTTTTTACTTTGAAATGATGATTCATCATACTGATTCCATAATGGAATTGCACCTAAATATGAGACCAATGGATGAAGTATTGACAGGGTCTTTCAATATTTTAATTTTCAATATTGGTTAACAATATTTTAACAGCAGATATGACAATTTTAGGGCATGGACATTAGGGAGGGGGGGGGGTCCTTATTTTTCAACATCAAACTTTTTTAGGTGACACCCGGTAACCTTGTTTTAACTGACCTAAAACTAACACCACATTATTTCTTTTTTTAAATCAATTTTCTTTGACTCAGCAGGAACTGCCAGATTTGAAGGCTAATTCTATATTTATAAAGATATGCATAAAAGATTAGTGCAATGCTCCTTCAGCCTGTGAAGCACCATCCTAAGGTTTGATGTTTTTAAAGGACCTATATTTTTATGATAATATAAATGAAAATTTTCCAAGCAGAAATAAAAAGAAAAATGCAGTCACTTATGGTACCAATGTTACTACATGTATACTACATGTTACCAAAAACATGTTAGCTTTAGGGTTTGTTTTTAATTAATTGATTCATGTTAAAGAAAAAGTAAATGTGGCCAAAACATTCAAATAAAAAGCTTAGCATAGCTGTGACTAAGTGTTTATATGTTCTATTAAAGGAAATTTATTGTAATTTAATGAAATAAATACATGTTTTGAGAGGTTAAGAAGTTATTTTAGTTGTTCTAACTCCTGGATATTTGTTTAAAATTTAAAGCAAAAACATAAAAATTGTTATTGTAAAAATTTAATTAACAAACTTATTAAAAATTTTATCTCCTTACATTAAATCCTTACGTTATCGCCTTGTGTTAAATTCAAATAATTTAAAAAATATATTCACCAGTTACATACTGACCCAAAATGAAAAGAAACAGGGGTGTGTCACTTATTAAAATATACAATTAACTTTTTAGGTACATACTAAGGACCACCCTAATGGACATCCACCATAGAGATGAATTCAGGCTCTTTCTTTGGAGTCCAAGATTAATGATTTGAAATCAGAGTCCACAAGAGCCTGATACTGAAAGTATGCAGTAGAAAATTGTAAATAACATTTTAAAATTATTTCAAGATTGTCTCATTTAAAAATATCTTCTTACATAGGAATAAGTATTAATTCTATATACCCCCTCATAGGAATGCTTCATCTGCACAATCACCCATCTTTTCCCCCAATTATTAAAAAAATAAAGTAAGCAGCAGTGTTACATGAAACAATATTTAAAGAAGTAATGTATGATAAAACATAACTAAAAATGAATAGTCTTAAAAATACAAATTAAAATTGTTTTTTTTTTTTAAGTAATGCAGCAACTGTAATTTATTTAATATGCTAAAATATAAAACAGAAAAATGTACATATTAAGAATTCATTTTTCCATTACTCAAATCTTTGTTACCTGCATAATTGAATTATTTAATTCTGTAATTTATATAGGTTCACCAGACAAAAATTTAGCCACACCTTTATATGGAAGTATGATCATTTCATTACATTTATTCAAGATTGTGTTGCTGGGATGGCACAGGAGATAAACCGAGCTTGGACTGTTGACCAGCGATCATAGCACTAATGTGGAATGAGTAAATCTTTCAGAAGTATAAGAATAATAAAGTAAGAGGGGTAAATACAAGAATGTGGCAGAGTGACAAAAAGGTGCTATCATGTTTAAGAGTATCCACAAACACAGGGCTCAGAGCAAAAACAGCACTAGAGAGCAGATCCCATTGCTATTTGGTGGGAAAGTTGAATCCAAGATCAGGTCCTTCCTGGCACTGTAAATGTTGTCTGTTTTGGCAGTAATCGCTTCCTTGGCAACTTTCTGATTTCATTCTCGTAATAAAATAAACGTAAATATAGAAGTAAAAATGAAAACTACAAGCTGTCATGCTATTAACTACTCTAGGATTATATTTGTGTCAAATCTACACACGACCAAAAGATAAAAGGCAAAGCAAAAGTGCGGTCAACTCAAGAGAAATGGCAACAGAATAAAGTTTTGGTGAGAATCCAGAGGGAAATTCCAAGGCGATTTTGGCATGAGAAAAAGCAGCTTGGCACGCTTCCTCTGTTCATCATCATATGACAGTGGGCAGTGATGTCTGCTTTAAGAAAAGGTTACTAGTTCTGAGTCTACTTATATGAGAAGTCTGTGACACAAGTTGAGAGAAGACCTGATTTGTTGGCATATAGAAGGGAATTGTTCAACATGTCTACAAGGATGGCATATATTCTGGTACCCAGTGTCAAATTTGTGGTTGGAAAGGATCCTAATCCAGAGGGACCAGGGAAAAACATCACGCCTTTTTAATGAAAATCGGTTTCAAACCAGACAAGAATTGGTGCAGTCAGTGTATGAAGGTCGATCCCAATCTATTTCCAAGCAAACACTATGAAGGCAATAAACATTTAGAATAGGGTACCTCACAAGAGGCCATTACAAACAGTGACACATGAAGTTACATCTGCAATGAGCTAAAAAATACTGAATGTTGACAGTAGCTGACTAGAGACACATAGTATGGCCCACTGAATCACTTTGTTTTATAAATTATTAGTGTTGAGAGAGCAGTGATGGCCAAATGAGGCATGCAACTGTGAGTGTGTGGAGGTAGAGTTCAAACCTGAGGCGTTTCTCTGATGGTTTCGGCATCTTTTTTATACTATGACTTGGGCCATTGATTGAGATGACCATTGACATGAGGCAGGATGTTTATTTAAACATTCTTGGTGATCAGTTGTTAACTTTCATTCAACATCATCTTGACGAGTATGGTATGAATACCTCTATTTTCTAAAATGATACAAGTCTTGTTCACAGGGCTGCATGGATATGTGGCTGGTTTAATGAACAATACTCAAGGATTCTATAGCACCCCAGCTGGTCTACAGAATCATCTGATCTTAACAGCATATAAAATCTGGAGGAATATTTGCAAGAGTGAGTAAAATGTCCACATCCTCACAATTTGGTGGATGTGTGTAATCTACTCATGAGTGAGTAATGTCAACTGGATATAGCATACATGCAGAACTTTGTAGACTCCATTCCTTAATGAATCTCGGCAATCATCAAGGATGGAAGTAGAGTTATACTGCATTAGAGAAATGTGCCCAGGGGATGACTAATTTTTTAAGCAGTAAGTTTATTTTGAAATTAGTGAAAGATTAAAAATAATTTTACCTACTGTAAAATCCTGACTGCCCTAAGCGTCCTCCACCATCAAAAATAACCCCCCTACCCACTTTTAAGCAATTTTCATTTTCTTTTCAATTCCCAAATATAAGCACACCCTACCCCCCCCCCCCCCCTTCCAAAAAAACTGATTTAAAAAATACAAGGGAGCGAATTTTCTACCTTTTGGCCGATTTCCACTTTTGTTTTTATATAATTTCAATTAAATCCATCCCTCATGTGAAATATCAGCTTCCCTTTTCTATCTTCCCACCACCACCAGAAAAAGTTTCAAATTTTCAGAACCTTAAAAAATTCTTCATTCTATTTCTAGTAACAATAAGTAAAAAATCAATCACCTAAATTAGAAAAGCCTTGAATGAGAAATTTAAGCTTCCCCTTCCCCCCTCAGCACAGCATACAAAGTATAAAAGCTTTAAATCTATTTATTGAAAAAAAACATTCTATTTGGTGCTGTTCTCTAGTAATAAGAAAAAAATAATGGTACTTTTCGGTTAGTCAGGCGCCAGTGTTATATATACATATTTATATACATACATATATGTAAATATACATATATATTGGGAGTACAAATTAATTCGGTCCGGTTTTTTTTTTTTGTTAAAAAAACATTTTATTTATTATCAAAATGAAAAAACATGTTATTCAAAGTATTGTCCATCGGCAGCCACAACCTTTGTCCACCTTTCTGGCAATTTTCGGATTCCATCTCTGAAAAATGAGTCCTCTCTGGACGCAAACCATGAATCGAGCCATTCTTGAATTTCTTCGGTAGAAGTGAAGCGGTGTCCAGCCAAATCGTGATGCATCCGTCGGAACAACCAATAATCAGAAGGAGCAATGTCTGGCGAATACGGCGGGTGGGGTAGGACCTCCCATTTCAACGTTTCCAAGTAATTTTTAACGACAATTGCCACATGGGGCCGAGCATTGTCATGTAACAAAATTACCTTGTCGTGCCTTTCAATGGTTTCTGGCCGTTTTTCTGGGTTTCTGGCCGCCGCAATGCTCGGCTTAAACGCATTAATTGCAGTCGATAGCGTTGGCCAGTAACTGTTTCGCCAGGTTTTAGCAGCTCATAGTACACTATCCCAGTCTGATCCCACCAAACGCACAGCATTACCTTCAGACCATGAATATTCGACTTTGGCGTTGATGTTGACGTCGATGGCAATGATTCACCAGGCCGAGCATAGTATTTTCTCTTCTTGGGGTTATCGTAGTGTATCCATTTTTCGTCTCCGGTAACAACTCGATGCAAAAAACCTTTCCTTTGTTGTCGTTCGAGCAGCAGTCCACTGATGAAAAATCGCTTTTCAACGTCGCGCGGTTTCAACTCGTATGGGACCCAATTTCCTTGCTTTTGAACCATTCCCATGTTTTTTAAGTGCACTGAAATTGCTTGCTGAGTGACTCCCAACGATCCTGCAAGCTCTTGTTGCATTTGGCACGGATCTTGATCGAGCAATTCCTCCAATTCGGCATCTTCGAACTTTTTCGGCTGGCCCGGGCGCTCCTTGTCTTCGACACTAAAATCACCATTTTTGAAGCGTCGAAACCACTCTCTACATGATTTATCAGATGGCGCAGATTCACCATATACTTCCACAAGCGATCGATGCGCTTCAGCGGCACTTTTCTTCCAATTAAAAAAGAAAATCAAAACTTCCCACAAATGTTGTTTATTTAGCACAAAACTCGACATATTGAATGCTCAGAAAACCAATTTTGTTGTATAAAACTCGAAGCTTCGTTGACTGAATATGGTTGACAAAGGTCAAACCTTTCTAACAATGCCAAAAACATCTATCATTATTCAGTAAACAAATCAGCCAGAGCCATCTATTGAAAACGGACCGAATTAATTTGTACTCCCAATATATACATGTGCACATATTGTATATACAGTGAAATACGTTTAACACGAAACTGAGGGGACCGAAAAAATTTTTCGTGTTAAAAGATTCTTAAAAAAAGGACAAAACTCAAATATTTTCGATGTCATCAAATTTTATTTCGATTTCCTGTTGAACTACTAGTAAGTTGCAACCATTAGGATAAAAAGCAAAACAAATAAACAAAATATTGTTTTTTGGGGAAAAAATCAGATATCTTTTTTTGAAGTGTCTTTTTCAACATTTTGAGATCTAGCTTGTTTGAACCAAATAAGTTAATCTGTCTTTAAATCTTCGTGCTTAGCAGTTGTCATACGTTTTATCTCAAGCTTAAACATACTGCCATACCTGCCAACATGCCAATTTCGAAATCCTTACAATTTTTATGACATATTTTTACGTGCTTAAAAATGCATAACATATTTACATGCAATGAAAAAAGTAATATTTCATAACATTTTTTATGCTGTATTCATTCATGTATAGTCTTTTTTTTTTTTTTTTTTTTTTTTTTTCCAAAAATAAAAACGTGAGATTTCATAAGAAAATTTTTTTGCATGGGAAATTCTAAGTAAAAAAAAAAAATCTGAAATTCACAGCAAATTTTCTGAAAGGTACAGAACCCCAACAAAGGGATTGGGGAGGAAAAGGGAGTGCTAATTATGTGTTCTTTCAAAGCCCTTTGACGAAATTTGCATTTTTTTCGCGATCTTTTGACGAAATTTGCATTTTTTCGCGATCTTTTGACGAAATTACTCTTTTTTCGCGATCTTTTGTCGAAATTACTCTCTCTTTTGCGATCTTTTGACGAAATTTGCTTTTTTGGGGATCGTTTGACGAAATTTGCATTTTCTCGCGATCTTTTAACGAAATTAGCATTTTTTCTGCGATCTTGTGACGAAATTAGCGTTTTTTACGCGATCTTTTGACGAAATTAGTGCTTTTTTACGCGATCTTTGACAAAATTCGCGTTTTTTTACGCGATCTTTGACAAAATTCACGTTATTTCCCGCGGTCTTTGATGAGGAAATTAGCTGTGTTTCAAAGATTTTTGATAAAATTCATGTTTTTTAAAGCGATCTTTGACGATATTCGCGATCCTTTGACGAAATGCGCGTTCTTTTCACTAACCTTTGCCGAAATTAGTGTTTCTCCTGCAATTTTTGACAAAATTCTCGTTCTCTTCACGATCCTTCGACAAAAATAGTGTTTTTCTGTGCGATTTTTAATGAAATGCGCGTTTCTTTCGCGATCCTTTGACAAAATTAGCTTTTTTTTTCAAATATCTTTGATAAAATTCGTGTTTTTTTCCCGCGATCTTTGACGATATTTGCGGGTTTTTTTTGCGATCCATTGACAAAATTAGCATTTCCCGCAATCCGTTGACGAAATTCGTGTTTTTTTCCACGAACTTTGATGAAATTCGCGTTCATTTCACGATCCTTTGAACAATTTCGCATTTTATTCCCATAATTTTTGACGAAATTCGCATACTTTTCACAATTCCTTGACGAAATTTGTGTTTTTTCCCGCGATCTTTGATGAAATTCGCGTTTTTTTCATGATCCTTTGACGAAATTAGTGTTTTTCTTCACGATTTTTAACGAAATTCGCGTTTCTTTCGTAATCCTTTGACAATATTAGCGTTTTTAACGATATGTGATAAAATTAGGGTTTTTTTCGCGATCCTTAGACAAAATTGGTGTTTTTTTGGCGATCCTTTGAAGAAATTAGCTTTTTTTTTCGCAATCTTTTGAAGAAATTAGCGTTTTTTACGCAATCCATTGATAAAATTAGCACTTTTTCCGCGATCCTTTGACGAAATTCACCTTTTTTACATGATCTCTGACGAAATCTGCATTTTTTCACGCGATCTCTGGCGAAATGCGCGTTTTTTCATGCGATCTCTGACGAAATCCGCGTTTTTTCACGCGATCTCTGGCGAAATCCACTTTTTCCATGATCCTTCACGATCGTTTGTTCCGCGCGCAAAACCGTACTATCGTACTGTTCATCCGTACATCCATACACTTAGAACAAAATCTGTACATTGTACGGCCAATCCGTACAAGTTGGCAACTATGTACTGCGCTCAAACAGTAACGCAATGGGATCCCTGTTTTTTAATATCGTTGATAAAGTAGAATTAGCAATGCCAAACTCTTTGCAGATTTCTTCGTCCTTCTTTTTCATCAACTGCTTTAAGCAGCTTAATCTTTATTTGAAGCAAAACAGCAGTTTGTTTTTGCACCCATTTCTCAACCATTGTGCTCATAAAACATAAGCTAATTTATAAAAAAACATGAAATTCTCCGATTTTGACCAAAAATTCAGTGGTTTAACACAAAATTCACCAATTTCAACTTAAACTAACTAGTTCGAAAGTAGTGTGTAAAAAAATCATGATTTTTTTAAAAAAATCAAAAAAATCAGATTTTTTTAATTTAAATCTGATTTTTTTTATTTTTTCTCCTTGCGTTAAAATATTAAACATCTACTAAGAATTAAGCATTTCAAAAATGAATAACCCACCAATTACTAACATAATCTATGTTTTTTTGCTTTAATTAATAAGATTTTATTTATGTAATTATAGAAATTACAAAAAACTGCAAATTAAAAATTTCTTTAGTAACATACAACATTATGTGCATTAATATTTTGTAATAATTATGTAAACCAATATTAAATACTGCTTATATTTTTAAGTTATTGATAAATTGTATTTAATTTTAAATTGATGATACAGATTAAATTTTTAATTATTAAACAATTAACTGTTTAATTAAGAACACAATCTACATTTTTGAAAAAGTGACAAATAATAGTTTAATAAATTGATAAAGCAGCTAGTAATTTTATACAAAAATTCTTCTAATTCATTTATCAACAGAAAATAATAGATTGCACTTATTTTATATAGTAGAAGGAATAATTTAACTAATCAAAAGAAGTTATGAAAACATATGTAGAAACTATAAAATATCCACTTAAATAAAATATAGTTTTGTGATAAAAACTTTGTCAATTTTTAAAGAAATAACTTATTTAAAATATTTAAAACAATTTTATTTTTTAAAAGAGCTTCTTTTATTTATTCAGCAATTAAATTATCTTATAAACATTATAAATCATTTTCATTACTGATTATAATGCTTTTTCACACCATTTTAAAAAATCAGAAAATATGTTATTTTATCATCTGATTTAAATCAATTGATTAAAATCACTGACACTCTATTGCTATGTTTATTGTATATAAAAGAATGAATAACTCGATTATTAAAAGGAAATTATGACATTGTAAGTTATATTAGATTTAAGTATTTTTAAATTAAATGCTTTTTGTGTTTGTTAGATAAAAACCATGCTTTTTACAAACTTACTGTACTTAAATTTTTCACAGGAGTTACGCTTAGAAACAATTATTTAAAGCTTTGTTTTGTGTATTCATAAGTCACAATACCTGTAGAAACTTTACAAATTATGTTCATCTAAGATTTGAATACTTTTTATGTCATTTTAAGCATTTAAGAAATTTTTGATTTTAATCAATGTTTTTTTTTAAAAAAAAATCACTTGATTTAAATCAACTGATTTAAATCGTTGACACCCTATTCAAAAGCGAATTTCTTTCGTGTTAAACGATTTTTGTTTCATGTTATAAGAACAAAAATGCATTAAATTGCATCGTACGCTGTCCGGACTGCCATATCATTTCGTGCTAACCGATTTTTCGTGTTAAACGTATTTCACTGTATACACACATATATATGTGTAAACATATATGTATATATACACACACACACATATATATACATATACATGTATATATAACACTGGCGCCAGGCTAACCGAAAAGTACCAAAATAATCAGCCATTTAAATTATTCCCCCTCGCCAAAATCTTTAAAACGCTATTAAAAAATATATTCTGTCCTATTTGTTTGTTCCTAGTAACAATAAGTAAATAATCAATCATCTATACAGTACCGGACCTCAAATCCGGAATCCTAAAATCTGGACGACCCAAAATCCGGAATGGAAAAAAAAAACTGAAATTCCGCGATGATCTCGAATAAATATTTCGTAAAAACGTCCACAGATGGCGCGTAACACAGTGCCGAGCCAAACTAGACTCAGCAATTTTATTTTATTGTAATGTTTTTCATTCATTAGTTTTAATCCAAATTTTCTAACAGAATTATCGTAGTTAGTGTGTGCACACATTTTAAATTTATTTTAAAAAGAAACCCTTTTCTTCATTTATATAGAAAAAGTAAAAAGAATAAATAAATAAACCACAAGAAAGAATTATTTTTAAAAAGGTTCGTAGAATATATTTATAATATTTATATGTAAAAATATTTTACAACGCCCTCCCCCCACTTTTAATATGTTCAACAAATTTCATTTTTCGAAAAAATTCTGTTTGTAAACACCGTACCAAAAAATTCTTTTCTTTAACTCAAAGAGAAAAAAAAATCTACTTAAAGTTCCTTTCTCCAAACAAAACAAGCTGTCCATCGAAAGCTAATGATCTCATTCTGATAACGTTGACTTTCCACTTCACACAGTTAAATAAACATGTTGAATAAGCAAAACAAACAGTGGATAGATATGTCGTTTTTCTTTACTTTCTTTTCATCTAGTGGCCTTTTTTTTAGAGGTATCCAAGCTTTCAAATAACTTATCATAATTTAATAAAAATTTGTTACACAAGCTAATTCACTATTATTGTAACTTGCTGAAAATTTGAAAGAAATTCGTCAATTAGCAATGGAGATAATTATTTTTAAGGAAAGAAACCATGTCGCTGGGAGCTCGTTACATTGGTTTCAGAGCAAACTTAGGGACAAATGGCGGTTAATAAAGAGCCTAATTCGGCTCTCGCAAACAACGATGTATTTACATTTTCTAAAAAATGTTTTTATGTTCCTAATAATGTGATGTAACAGGATTAAAAAAAAATTTTATCCTTATTTTAAATTATTTTCTTTTAATTTATGTTTACTTATACCTCATACGGTAATCCGTGATATAGATTGCTAGGCATAACTCACGAGCAACAACGCATTTCATTTTCTAAAAAATGCTTTAATATTTCTAAGAATATGCAGTAATAGTATTTTTTTTTTAACTTATTTTTATTTTGAATTACTTTTTGTAATTTGTATTTTTGGCTTTATTTACACTAAGACTAACATGGCAATTCGCGGTATAGATTGCTCCGTGGCATGTAAAATTTTGCTAAGGGCATGTACTGTATCTGTTTATTTATTTTGGTTGAGGACCTAAAATCCGGAAAATTCCAAAATCCGGAATGGCCGCGGTCCCGAGCAGTCCGGATTTGAGGTCCGGTACTGTATTACAAATCCCTTCCCTTTGAAATGAAATTTATGTTTTCCCTTCATTCCATGCACAGTTTAATTTTTTTAACTTATTTTTAAAAATCTTCTGTCTTATTTGTTGCTCTCTAGTAACAATAAATAGATAATCTGCCATCTAAATTATCTCTCTATCCCCAAAATGTCTCCCACCCCACATACTAGTATTAAAATCTCCAAAACTCTATTCAGCTGTATTTGTTGCTCTCTAGTAACAATAAATAAATAATCAGTCATCTAAATTACCCTCCTTTCATCCAAAAGTTCTGCATCTCTCTCTGCTCCTCCACACGGCAAATAATTTTAAATCTTTAATATTAATTTTTGAAAAGATTCTGCCTTATTTCTCATTTAGTAGTGAGTTTAAATATCACTCATCTAAAATATTCCTCACCTATGATTTTTTTTTTCCATCTGTTTGTCAGGCCAGCTGCCCCTGACAAAGGGTAAATGGAGTTTTAAAACTTTGTGTGCTGGGGAGAGGGGGAATCAGGAAGAGAGAGGTAATTTAGATGATTATTTAATTATTGTTACAAGAAAGTTAAAAATATAATATTTTTCTTTTAGAGATTTTAAACTGTGGTTGTTGAGATGGGGCAAAGGGAAAAAAAGATAACTTTTTTTTTTTTTTTTTTGGTGGGGGGAGGTAATTTAGATGATTATTTAATTATTGTTACAACATAATCACAAACAGAGCTGAAAAAATGAAAAAAAAAATGAACTTCATGAGATGTAGGAGGAGGGTTGCAAAAGGAAAAGAAACAGAAATTTCGGGAGCAGAGAATAACTTAGGTGATATATTATTTATTTATTGTTACTATAGAGTATTAAATAAACCAGAAATTTTTTTTTCATTAAAAAGTTATAAAAGTTAAGCAATGAGTGTTTGGTACCAAGGGAAAGGTAAAGGGAGAAGCGGTTATTCTGGGTCATTAACCACTTCAACGTTTGCCCTGAGATAAGTCGGAGATAAAAGCACTGTTTCCCTATACCTGTTGCTGGTAAGTGGTTAAAAAACAAATAAAGCAGAAAAATTAGAATATATATAAAGATATTTAAAGATTTGTAATTTTGTGTGTTGTAGGGGAGCTTTTTAATTTTTTTAATCTCGATTATAAGCTGCCCTTCCAAATTTTGACTGCTTTTGGATTTGAAAACGGAGGACTTGCAATCTGGATTTTATGGTAAATTAGTTCTGAAACTCATTTTATTTTTCTTTTACAAAGCTTAATCAAGTTAACAATGATATTTCTATAAAGGATCTAAAAACCTGCATTACTTTAAGAAAGGCAATATTTCTTCAGTGCACATGTTCTGAAATCTCAGCAATTTTTATGATGTTCATAATTTCATAACATTGATTTAAAGTACAAGTAATCCTGCAAAGCCCACAATAATTAGAAGCTTTGTAACTTTAATAGTACTTTAACATAACATTGAATGACTACATAATAATTTCAAAGACATGACTTTCTTTAATCATTCAAACAACTATTTAAACATAATGATTTTAATGATTTTTTAAGGAGTAATTTAAGATAAAGAAAGAACATATTTGAAAAAGCCAAATATATTTTCATTCCTAAAAATATACTAAGATTTTTGAAATGTTAACTACAGAATCAGAAAATCATTATAAAGTCTTAAGAGGTGTTTACACTGTAATTATCAGAAAAATTGAAATTAGAAAATACCTAATAAAACAGCATGCAATGCTTTTTCCAAATCAAACTGATGATCATAAGCTGCTTTCTGCAAAACTTCTTCAGGTATACTATCACCAACAACATCCTGCATAGCTTCAATGCATGATTGAAGTTTGGCTAAAACAAACAAACTTAATTTTATAACCTCCTTTTTACACATCCAATAAAATTGTCAAATAATACAGTAGACTCCCTCAAATCCGCAATGCTTGGGACCAGAGGGTGTACGGATTTTAGAATTTTGCGAATTTCTGATCATTGACTTTTTTTTACATTTTAAAAACATAATTTGAATGTTATAATGCAATCAAAATTATAATGAATGCTTACACTATAACAGAATATTAAAATATATATGTAATAAACTAAAATAATAAAAATTATGATGATTTTAAAAATGATTAAATTATTATAAGTAAATGTCAAGTAAATAATTAATAATGTATAATTAAACATGCACTATATAGATACATTTTTCTTGAATTTTTCAATGGAACTTTTCTCGCAAAGGTATATTACTAATTCGCATCAAAACCATAAAATAAGGAAATTTTATTTCAGGTTTAGCCAGATATAAAAACCAAAAAAGCTTGTTTAATACATAAATATATTTGGTAAAAAGATTGTGATTACCAAAAATACCAGCAAGATGAATTTTTTCAGAAATAAATTTTTAATTCCTTCATGAAAAAGTATGAGTTCAGTCCCATTAATGAGAATTACGTTTAAAATATGTACATAATGATATAAAAATAAAAAAGTCTGTAATTTTGCCTCTATATCTGAATTAAAAGTTTCATTGTTTAGATCTGTGATGATGTGTGGATTTTAGGGTTGCGGATTAGAGGGAGTCTGCTGTATCAGCATTTTGAATTGGTAAACATTGGTTTTGCTAATCACAAAATCCATTTTCTTATGCTAAATGCTAGGTGAATAGGGTGTTATGAAAGTAAATAACCTAGCTTAGTTGTTCATAAACTCTAACTGTCATGGACCTTTTTTTATATTTCCTCTCAAGTGAAATTACAGACATTCTTTAAGAAATCTAATATAGAATTTATAAACTAATAGTATATACGTTAATTATATAGTATTTTTTAACAATGCTCTTAGCTTTTACTTTCATTTTACTTGCAAGATTGAAAGTCTAGATAAGAGAATTTTACTTTAGTTAAAAGACAAACCTAAACTTGGCAAACCCCCACTAAAGGTATGCTTAGGACCCTTTTAAGTAGACCTTGCTTTAGTTTCCAGGCCACAATTTAAGAAATGTTGATCTAGCTCATATTTACTAAAAAAATTACCTTAAATTTTTCCTTGACTTTTAATTTTATGTCTACTGGTGCATTTTCATTCTTATCTTACCTGCCTAAGTGCCTCAAGATGCACAAAATTTTATCCAATACAAGCATGGATATTGGTTTCACCATCAACAGAAATCCTGACTGGATATAATCCCATGCAGGGTCATTCCATGCTATGTGTGGGGCAGCATTTCTACATATTACTGCTTTTTTAACAATGCTATTATATACTCAAACTAAAATAACTAATGCTAATATGAAAATCTATGAGTTTTTGTTATTAGCTCTCAGGTTTTGTGTCCACAGGTTCTGTATGTATGTAACATGATAACTCTTGATAGAAATATCAGATTTGCTTCAAATTTTGTAAATATGTTCATTTTGATAAGGTACTTCCCTGATTAGTTTTGGGGATTCATTGGTTAATTTAAAGGGGGGGAACGGGGGGCTAATCCTCCCTTAATTTAGATAAATGGGTTTTTCATGCAGAATTATCTGATTTGCTTCAAATTTGGTATACCAGTTTATTCTAAGGTGCTTCCCAGATTAGATTTGAAGGTTTATTGGTTAAGTATAAAGGGGGGAAACAGGAGCAATCCCCTTAATTTAGATAAATAGGTTTTTCATTCAGAATTATCTGATTTGCTTCAAACTTGGTACACCGGTTTATTCTGATAAGGCGCTTCCTTGATTATTTACCATTTTGCTCAAAAGAGATATTTCTATTTTATGAATAATAGACATAAATAAGAATATAATATACAATTAGTGTGAATAGCCTGTGAGCTCAATGTCATCAGTTTAACTGGGCACTTTTCTTTTTTCTTTTTAAATGTATTGTTTATATTTTAACAACTTATAAGTTAATAGATATAGGTATTTATGTAAGTGTCATGACATTTTTTCCATTTTTCATGGAATGGCCCTGAAAGTAGGCAGATTACTTAAGGCTAGGGTAAAAATGTAGAGATTTTTAAACCTATCAAAGGGCCATTCATATCACGTTTGGAACAGCTTTTCTATACACAGTGCGTCCTAAAAGTTTATAGACAATGGGGTTTTTTTTCTTTTTACAATTGAAAAATAGGAGTAACAATTTCAAAACAATTTATAACAATAAACAATATCAAGACAATAATAATACTATACAAAAATAACATTACACAATCACAGATTTTGTGAGAAAAATTAAAACTTAAATTTTACTGTCCCAAAAGTTTATAGAAAAATAATTTTTTTCTTTAACGTTCAAATTTTAAGCCATTTTTTCTAAACACTTCAAAAACTACCAGGCACACTCAAAACAAGAGTTGGAAGAAATTCTGACTTCAAAAAACCCAACTTCGATCAATTTGCAGCTTTGGATCTTGAACCATTGCAAATTGATGCCCATTAAAATATACATCTCTAGCTAATCTTCTCCAGAGGTTCTTTATTGGGTTAAGGTCAGGGCTTGTGGCTGGCCAGTCCATAACAGTTACTTGGTTTTGTCTAAAACACTGCATTGTAGAGTTGGATACATGAATGGAGCAATTGTCTTGCTGGTATATCCATTTATCCCCACCTAGCAACTTTTAAAATGGACGTAACTGTATTTCAAGCATTTTCTGGTAATCTTCGAAACAATGATGATCTTTCAAAAAAGCAACATCAGTTATTCCATTATAAGAAAATGCTCCAGCACACCATGAGTAGACCCCTCATTGTTTTCTGCTGAAAAAAGTTTGTGGTTCCTTGCGAATATCGTGCCAGCAATATGCCCAACCATCGGAACCATCTAAATAAATTTCTTTTCATCGCTGAAAAGAACACTCTCAACTGTTCATCTGTCCAATTCGTGTGATTTTGGGCCCACTGATCACAAGCATTTTTATGCCGTTTTGTAAACTTTGATGAACATTGTATTTTGCTATAATCAAGAAATGTATTTGCCTCCAGCTGTCGGTGGACCATGGATTTTGATACTGGAACGCTTACTTCTTTAGAAACTGATCGTACAGACAGGTTCTGTGTTGAAACCAGGGTTACAAAAAAGCCGGCTAAAATTTTATAAAGCCACGCTGGTGACTTTTATAGGTTTTAATCCACTTATTTTGGTCAAAATTGGCTTTTATACAGTGAAGCATTTTAATTATAAACTACACATTTTTATGTGTTTTTTTAATTAGTTTTAAAGACAATTGAGATAGAATTCAATATAACCCAATTCTCAATAATGAAGACATTAATATGTTGGAATAAAACATATATTGAGCTGTTAGTGATTTGTAGTCAGAATTGCAAATATATCAGCTAAATTTTAAAAGGCCATACCAATTGCTTTCTCTGTTTATCACTGACCTGAACACCCTTCTTTTATTCATTTTTACTGCTTTATATAATTAAAAAGGACAATGGTTATATATATATATACTTTTTTTTTTTCAGACAATGTTTTCACAACAGTTATAAAAACTTATTTAGTTGACAAAATTTAATAGAAGTTTATATATTTTTAGTAGAAGTGTAACAAAACTAAATTAATCCAAATTTAATATGAATTATCTATAAAACGCCTTTTTAAAAAATATAAACCAGCTTTTTCTATTAAAGCTGGCGTTTTTTTAAATGGTTACCAAAAAAACATCCGGCTTTTATTGGCCTGGCTGAAAGCTGGCAATCCTGGTTGAAAATAATCTCAAAATCTCTCTGTCTTGCCATTTAGTTGTTTTCTTTGTTCATCCAGAAAAGGATTTTGTTTCAAAATTTTTTAAAAAAGGAATTTATACAAAAGAATTAAAATTTTGTTATCTGTACCGAAACTCTGAATTGATATACTGTGAGGTTTTTACTGATTGACAAAATTCACGATTTTTGTGAACGACCGATTGACAAATTTTGCAATATTTTTCTATGACCAGGGGTGGGGAATTTCTAGAAAATCTTACCAGCCAAGGATTTATTTCACTAGCCAGTAAAATACTACGCACATTTAAAAAATTTTATGACAAAATTTACAGAACTCATAAATAGTTGGTTACTATTATTATTATGCATTTTCATATTTTTTTCCCCCTATAAAACTAAGAAATATAAACAAGAGATGAAAGTTTAATATAAAATCGAACAAATGTTTTCTCATATCTCTATAGTTTGCAGTTTTCAAAGACTACCTAAAAATTCACTCGCCCTGTCAGAAAATTCACTCGCCAGTAGCGAGTAAAATGATGCATTTCCCCACCCCTGTCTATGACTGATTAACAAACTTTACTTTTTTTTTACTGATTGACGATAATCAAGAGTTTTTTTCTGCAACCAATAAAGGAAACTCTCAATTTTCTCCCACAGCAAATGGATGAAATTTGCAATTTTTATCAATGGACAAATTTCATAGTATTTATTTCAACCAGAGATTGTCAACAATAGATGAAATGTGATTTTATTCTGCAACCGATTGATGAGGTACCTTTTTTCCCACAACAAATTGACAAAATTCGTGATTTTTTTTGCATAAGAAATTCTCAAATTTTATCAATGATGATTGGCAAATATCATATTTTTCTAAGACAGATTTACAAAATTATTTTCAGACAGATTGATGAAATTTGTGATTCTTTCCACAGGTAACTGACGGAATTAGCGATTTTTTTTTTGTTGTTGTTGTTAGCAATGGACGAAATTCCTGATTTTTTAATGTGATACAGAGTAGCAAAAAACAATGCAAAAATATTTTTCGCAACTGATTGACAAAGTTTATTTTTTCTCGTGACAAATTGAAAAAAATTCATGATTTCTTTCAACATATAATTGATGAAATTCATGATTTTATTCAACGTGCAACTGACAAAAACTGTAAATCTTTTTCAGTGAGCAGTGGACCTTATGCATGCGACTTGAGGTCAAGGATAAAATTTATCTGGTGGTTGAAGACAGTATTTACTGTTGAACATTAGCATAGCAGTCTATACAGTGCAAGTTATTAATGCTTGTTTGTTAAAAATACCGCTAAACAGTTCTTTGTTCTAGTAGTATATACTTAATATATTGTCTTATAAACTCAAAATGTTGTTCTGCATGTGAAAAAATGTACAAAAAATATATAATTAAAAAAAAAAAAAACACTAAATCTGGACAAAGTAAATTTTAGAAAGGTTTCTTAAGCACAGTATTTCTTTTTAATCTATTACATCAATCTGCAAAGTCTTAAATAATCTGCAGTGCCTGCTACTAAGTTGCATTGTTTCTGCTACTGGGACAAACATTGTGGTTATAATGGGGAGAAAAAATTACCAGCATCAACAGAATTCAAATCAGACTTAAAATCTGATTCAGTTAAATCATTTTCATCAAAATCTTCCTCAGGAACAGATTCATTTAAATGTAGATAAGCACCCACTTCAGTTTTTGGGCGATTATATAAGAATTCGGCTTCTGAAAAAAAAAAAAAAAAAAAAAGGCATTGATTGTTAATTTTAACTAATGCAGTTTAACAGAAGAATTGAGACCAATGTAAAATAAAATACAATAATAATATTATTAACCTGTCTGTGGCGAGATACAAAATTCATCCTCCACTGAATGGCCATAGCATGAATAATATCCATCATATTCTAATAACAGAAGAAAAATAAGCTTAGTATGGTTGTATTGGTATGCATTAAAAAAAACAAGAAAAATAATTATTTCTAGTTTAAATATTTTGAATTAGACACTATTCCCAGATCTTAAAACCACAAAAAAGTTGTTTGCACTCATGTTTACTCCTTATAATTACTATTCAGATTTCTCTTGATTAGTGAAGTTAATTGCTTACACAATATCATCACACCCCAGTGGCAGAAAGTCTTGTAGCTGTCTGTGACAAGCTTTTAAAATTTCATAATCTGTCTGCAAATTTTGCATGTACTTTTAATGAATAAATAATAAATTAAACTAGGAATTTTTTATCATTCTATTTAAAACATGGTAAGCATGGTGCATTCTCATTAATTTTGTTTTATAACTTTTCATCATCTAACTTCTTGTAGGATTTCTAAAATGTGAAGGCTAAGCAGAACCACACATAGGCAATAAAGATGCTTTTAAAAAACTTCGGAAGCTTCAGAGCTGATATGATTTTTCTTGGGAGTTGGGAATGTTCCGCTTTTTAAAATATGTTTTCTAATTTTTTAGCCCAGGGTAATTTCCTATTAATATTTTGACCATTTTGTCCTTGAAAAGGTATGCTCATTTTTTTTTCACCATTTCATAGTCACACACAACTTTGGGACATGCTACAGGCTCAGCGCAAAAAAAGCTGAACTTTCACGGCCTCAAGTGCAAAAAGCACTGCGTTTTTTTTCTAAAACTCTTGAATGAAATTAGTTTTTTTTTTTTTTTTGCAATCCTTTGACAAAATTCTTGTTTTTTTTTTTTTTTTTTTGGCAGACTTCTGATGAAATTCACGTTTTTTCCCCGATCCTTTGACGAATTTTGCGTTTTTTTGCGATCCCTTGACAAAATTTGCGGGGTTTTTTTTCGGCTTTTTGAGGAAATTATTTTTTTATAATTCTTTGGTGAAATTCACGTTTTTTTCCATGGCTTTTGATGATTTTCTCGTTTTCCTACAATTTATGGACAAAATTCGCGTTTTTTTTTCTGCAGCTTTTTGAGAAAATTATTTTTTTGTAATTCTTTGGTGAAATTCATGTTTTTTCATGGCTTTTTGACAAATGTCGCGATCTTTTGAAAATATTTGCATTTTTTCCACAATCCTATGACAAAATTCACGTTTTTTCCGCGATCCTTTGACAAAACTCATATGCTTCCACAATCCTTTGAGGAAATTTGCCTTTTTTCATGATCCTTTTACGAAATTTGCATTTTTTCATGATCCTTTGACGTAATTTGCCTTTTCCCGCAATCTTTTGATGAAATTTGCTTTGTGTCCGTGATCCTTTAATGAAATTTGCGGTATGTTCACGATCCTTTGACAAAAATTTCGTTTGTTTCACAATTCTTTGACGAAATTTGCATGTTTCATGATTCTTTGACGAAATTTGCATTTATTTCATGATTATTTGATGAAATTTGCATTTGTTTCATGATTCTTTGATGAAATTTGCATTTGTTTCACGATTCTTTGACAAAATTTGCATCTGTTGCATGATAATTTGCCGCAATTTGAGCTTTTTATGCAATCCTTTGCCGCAATTCTCGCTTTTTGCACGATCTTTTGCCGAACTTCGCGCTTTCTACGCGATCTTTTGCCAAACTTCACACTTTTTTACGCGATCTTTTGCCGAAATTCACACTTTTTATGCAATCTTTTGCCAAAATTTACGCTTTTTATGCGATATTTTGCCGAAATTCACACTTTTAAAGTTATCTGTTGCCGAACTTCGCACTTTTTATGTGATCCTTTGACAAAATTCGAGTTTTTTTTTTCGCGGGAAAAAAGATGTCCAAAAGTTGCAGACAATTTTTTTAATTGATTTCATTAGTACAGACAATAATTGTACGCAAAAGATTTTTTTTGTCCGCGACTATGTCACTGTGTTGCGGGGTTTCTGCCACTGGGCATCACACTAATTATAACTGCACTATTTGAAATGTACATTCAATTAGAAGAACTACAATAGATCCACAGCTAACTTTTTAAAAATCCATTACACATACACATAAATAATATAATAATGTACTATGATATTGTTTTTGATGTGTTACTGTTAGAAAATACTATTACAGCTTAATTTGACTTTTAAAATAAAATTTACCTAATTTGCATGAACTTTTATTAACATTCACTCAAAAAAATAAATAAATAAATAAACATTAAAAAGGGCATTTTATATTCAATTCTGCATAATAAGGATCTTTGCCTGATTTTCATGCTATTGGTCATATTTTTTTATTTTCTTAACAATTCAGCTGGAAAAATTGGATCACTTATCCAATGCATTGCATGCTGGTGGTTGAAGAATCTGTTATAGGAGCCTCAGGCATCATTTAAAACTAATTGGATGTACCAATCCCAAAACTTTAGTCGGATGTACCAATCCCAAAACTTTCTTCTATCTCATGCATGTTAATACTTCAAAATTTGCTATCACA
This sequence comes from Maratus speciosus, assembly GCA_963932465.1. Classification (NCBI taxonomy): domain Eukaryota; kingdom Metazoa; phylum Arthropoda; class Arachnida; order Araneae; family Salticidae; genus Maratus; species Maratus speciosus. Next base: position 455,896,419 of record OZ010796.1, read on the forward strand.
CTGCCAAAAGTAAATGGCAATCTATGCACATCATAAAATTCTGTGCATTAGTTCTTGAGATATGACTATCACTGAAATCATGTAGGTAAATCCAGCAAAATGTCGCCTAGCAGCACCACCTCTTGGGTGATTTACATCAAAACCTAATCAGCAACAACTTATGTCAACGTCTAACTGAATCAGAAGTTTGGGGAAAATGCTTTCATTAGTTTTTTAAATAGAGCTATTTCGAAAATCGTGAAAGTTCCAGCATAGCAGCGCCACCTATTGGGCGATTAACTCAAAACCTAATCAGCAACAACTTGTTTCAACATCTAACTAAATCTGAGATTAGATGAAAATTTATGCATTAGTTCTTGAGATAGAGCTATTGTAGAAATCGCGAAACATGCAGCAAAGCAGTGCCACCTGTTGGACGATTTACACCAAAAACTAATCAGCAGCAATTTATATTAGGGGCTACCTGAATATACATTTTTATTAAATTCTGTGTATTAGTTCTTGAGATAGAGCGCCCACAAAATTTGTGTCACATACAGACAGACAGACATTTTGTAAAAACATGTTTTTCAGAATCTCTGACTAAAGATGAAAATTAGGAATTTTGCTTGGTGGCCACTGGCCAGTAGGTTGATTTTTTTTTAGTAGCCAGTTACTGGCTAGTAGGAATAATTTCTTTAGTAGCCAGTAAGTACAATTTATGTCACTGAATATTTAATTTAAAAAATATGAGTTTAGAGTAAATAAGTAATTTATGTACTAAATAAAAATATTTTAATTCATATTCTTTTGAATAAACTTGAGATACTAATTTCTAATCTATTTTAAATTAAGTTAACAGCAAAGTTATATGCAACATGCTTATACAGTACAGATCCTCAAATCCGGAAGACCCAAAATCCGGAATAAATAAAGAAATCTGAAATTCCGCGATGATCCGGAATAAATAATTCCGGAAAACGCCCATAGATGGCACTACATGCATGCGTAACACAGTTTCCAACTAAGCTAGACTAAAAAATTACACTCAACTGAATAAGTTTATTGCTATGTTTTTATATTAGAGTTTTAATCCAAATACTATTTGCTGACAGAGTTAGCGAAGTTAGTGTGTGCACTCACTTTAAATTTATTTTAAAAAGAACCTTTTTCTTCATTTAATAGATTATACAAAAAGAACAAATAAAACAAGGAAGAATTATTTTTAAAAGATGCGTAGAATATATTTAAAATATTTATATAACGATATTTTACTAATCCCCCCCCCCCCCCATCCTTCAAATTTTCAACAAATTTCATTTTTTGAAAAAATTCTGTTTGTATGCATTGTACCAAAAATATTTTTTCTTTAACTCAAAGGGAAAAAAAATACCTACGCAAAATTTCTTTCTGCATAGCAAAACATACTATCCATCCAAAGCTGATGATCTCATTCTGATAACGTTGATTTTCCACTTCACAGAGTTAAATAAACAAGTTGAATAAACAAAACAAACTGCAGATAGATATCTCGTTTTTCTTTGCAGTTACTCTATAGTGGCTTATTTTTTAGGAGTACCTTATATTTTAATTAAAAGTTTTTACACAGGCTAATTTACTGTTTTTGCAACTTGCTGAAAATTTGAAAGAAATTCGTCAATTAGCAATGGAGATAATTATTTTTTTAATAAAGGAAAAAAACGGGTTTTCCTCTTTTTTTCCTGTTTGCTTGCAACTCAATAATTTCTTTCTCCCGCAATCAAACAGTCCTTTTTTTTACGAAAAGAATAGAATCTGAATAGATTTCCTCTTGTTTTTGTTTATTTTTAAACTTTCTTAGAACATTTTATTTTAAAAATTTAAATATTTCTCTCTTTATTTTCACTGAGTCTAATACTGCAATTCGCGATATAGATTCCTAGGCCTAACTCGGCTCTCACGAACAACGACGCATTTTCATTTTCTTAAAGATGTTTTAATGTTGCTAATATCCTTACTTTAAATTCTTCTTTTATAATTTATGTTTTTGTCTGTTTACTTAGACTAAGCGCGACACGGCAATTCGCAATATAGATTCCTAGGCCTAACTCGACTCTCGTGAATGACGACGCATTTTCTAAAAGATGTTTTAATATTCCTAAGAATATACAGTACTAGCAAACACCGCGGCTTTGCTCGCGTAATATTTGAAATATGCCAAGTGATATTTATATGTCTAATTTTTATCAAAAGGCAATAACTAAATTTTTATTTTATTAAAAGGTAATATTTTATTTTATTAAAAGGTACTTATTACTTTTAGGAATAATTCAAAAATTACTATTTAAAACACAGTTTGAATAAACATCATTATTACACTGTATTAGGCAGAAATGAGACTTAAATTAATAAAATGAAATAAAACTAAATAAATGATAATTTAGAAAATATTTTGAAACTTTTATGCTCAATTAATACGCTCATTTCAGTATTCATTTGAAGTTTTGAATTTTTTAGAAACCATCTTCTTACATCTTAAAATTAACCATCACGTCGAATTCAAAGTCCTACCACCTCTCTCAATTTAAAGGGCTATGTTGAAACAGGAACTGTCACCATTAATTTGCCAACATTAATTTTGAAATCGGTTTGTTATTTCCTAATATTCCACAGAAACGTAATTTAAAAAGCTTTTAAAGCCCTTTTTAGAACGTTTGTTGTTCCTGTGAACCCCAGGTGGTAGAATCACTGGCATAAAATATAGCCTGTGTAGGATCAGAGACTCTTACCACTGATTCGCAACTATTACTTTTATAATCGGTTTATATTCCCTGAAATTGCATGGAATCGTAATTTAGAACTTTTTTAGAATGCTTTTCGCACCACCCCTTCGCTTCACCCCTTTTTAATTCGAATTTATTTTCGACGTTCCTTCGAGGGCATTTATATTTTATAAGTAACTACCATGTCATATTTAAAGTTTCTAGCCTTTTCAGTATCACAGAAATCGCAATTTAGAAAGTTTTTAGCTCCTGCAACCCTCTGGTGGTTGTGGAACATACATAAAATATAGCTTATGTTTGAGCAGGTTCTATCATCAAAATTTGTCATCATTATTTTTTTAATCGGTTTGGCATTTTATAAGTTGCTTAAAAATTGTAATTTATAATGCTTTTCACTCACTTCATTTTTTTAAAATTTGGAATTTTCTTTCGACTGTTCTTAGAAAGCAGTTGCATCTTGTAAGTAAATACCATGCCATACTTCAAAGTGTTAGACCCTCAGTTGTGCAAAAAATGCAAATTAGAACATGTTTTGCTTTTTCAACCCTCAGATGGTAGTGACAGCAACATAAAATATAACTTATGTTATAGCAGAGACTGTCACCATTGATTTGTAACCATTACTTTTGAAATAGCTTTGGTATTTCCTTAGATTGAGTAGAAATCGCAATTTAGAACGCTTTTCGCGCATTTTCACCGCTTTTTAAATTTCCAATTTTTTCGAAACTGTTCTTAAAGATCATTTATAGCTAATAAATATGTACCTTGCCTAATTTAAAGTTGCTAGCCCCTACCGATCACAAAAATCGAAATTTAGAACGCTTTTTTGCTCCTGCAACTTCTTGGTGATAGTGATACCGACATAAAATAGCGTCTATGTTAGAGCAGAGGCTGTCAGCATCAATTTCCTACCATTACATTTGAAATCAGATTCATTCTTCCTGATATATTGCCGACAAATCGGCATCTAGAACATTTTTAGAACGCTTTTCGTGCATTTTGCTCCTGCATCTCCTCTGGGGTAGTGGAAACAGATATAAAATATAGCCTATCTTGGAGCAAGATCTGTCAGCATCATTTTTACACCATTACATTTGAAATCGGTTCAGTACTTCCTGAAATTGCATAGAAATCGCAATTTAGAAAGTTTTTTATAGCGCTTTTTGACCCCCTTTTAAATTTTGATTTTTTTAAGAAATGTCCTTAGGGATCATTGATATCTTATAACTAACTACCATTCCAAATTTCACGATTCTAGGCCCTACTGTAACGCAAAAGCCGCGATTTAGAACGTTTTTTGCTCCTGCACCCCCTTTGGGGTAGTGGCACCGACATAAAACATCACCTATGTTGGAGCAAGGGTTTTCACCATCATTTTGACGCCATTATTTTTTAGATCGGTTTAATATTTCCTGAGATTGTATATTAACCACCATTAGAACGTTTTTTAGAACGCTTTTCGCGCATTATCACTCCTTTTAAATTTCGAATTGTTTAAGAACTGTTCTTAGAAATCCTTTATATCTAATAAGTAGCTAATATTTCAAATTTCATATTTCTAGGCCCTTCGGTAACGCAAAAATTGGATTTTTAGAACGTTTTTTGCTCCTGCACCCCCTTTGGGGTAGTGGCACCGACATAAAACATAGCCTATGTTGGAGCAAGGGTTGTCACCGTCATTTTGACACCATTATTTTTTAAATCGGTTTGGTATTTCCTGAGATTGTGTAGAAACCACCATTTAGAACGATTTTCGCGCATTTGCATCCCTTTCAAATTTCGAATTGCTTAAGAACTGTTCTTAGACATCCTTTATATCTAATAAGTAGCTAATATTTCAAATTTCATATTTCTAGGCCCTTCAGTAACACATAAATCGCATTTTTAGAACGTTTTTTGCTCCTACACCCTCTTTGGGGTAGTGGCACCGACATAAAACATAGCCTATCTTGGAGCAAGCGTTGTCAACCGTCATTTTGACACCAATACTTTTTAAACCGGTTTGGCATTTCCTGAGATTGTGTAGAAACTACCATTTAGAACGTTTTTTAGAACACATTTTGTGCATTTTCAACCCTTTTAAATTTCGAATTGTTTAAGAACTGTTCTTAGACATCATTTATATCTTATAAGTAACTAATATTCAAAATTTCATATTTCTAAGCCCTTCAGTAACGCTAAAATTGCATTTTTAGAATGTGTTTTGCTCCTACACCCCCTTTGGGGTAGTGGCACCGACATAAGATATAGCCTATGTTCTAAGTTGGACTAACACCATTATTTTGATACCATTACTTTTGGAATCGATTCGGTAGTTCCAGAGCTTATCTCCGACAAATAAACAATTTTTTCCTCTTTATAATAGGAGTATAGATTAAAAAAAATTCTTTTCCTTATTTTCAATTATTTTTTGCAATTTGCATTTTTGACTGTTTATTTACTCGAAGATTAACATGGCAATTCGCGATATAGACTGCTTCGCAGCATGTAAAATTTTGTCACGGGCATGTATACTGTATCTGTTTATTTATTGTTTTGGTTAAGTAAATGAAATCCGGAACGATCGTGGCCCCGGCCAGTCTGGATTTGAGGTCCCATACTGTATAGCTAACTATATAAGTCCCATTATGCTTAGGTACTTAGAAAAAAAAAAAAAATCTGAAATTTACAACAAATTTTCTAAAATGTAAAGGAGGGGGGAGGGTCCCTCCTGGTACTAATTATGTGTTTTTATCACGATACTTTATTCACGTTTTTTCAGCGATCTATTGACGATCTTTGTGTTTCTACTGCGATCCTTCGACGAAATGTGCATTTTTTTCCTAATCTTTTGACAAAATTTGCATTTCTTTGATGAAATTTGCATTTGTTTTCATGATTCTTTGCTGATATTTGTGTTTTTTATGCGATTCATTCACGATATTCGCGTTGTTTCTGTGATCCTTTGACGAAATTTGGGTTTCTTAGTGATCCTTTGATGAAATGTGCGTTTTTTTTTGCAATCATTTGACAAAGTCTTGTTTTTTCCGTGATTCTTTGACGAAATTTGCGGGGGTTTTCGCGGTTCTTTGACGAAATTTGCATTTTTTGCGATTCTTTGACGAAATTCATGTTTTTTTGTGGTTCTTTGATGAAATTCACGTTTTTTCACAGTTCCTTGATGAAATTCTCGTTTTTTCACAGTTTTTTGATGAAATTCGTGTTTTCCCGCAGTTCATTGACGAAATTGTTTTTTCGCGATTCTTTGACGAAATTCGTGTTTTTTCACAATCTATTGACAAAATTTGGGTTTTGTAGCAATCCTTTGATGAAGTTCAGGTTTTCCGCGATCCTTTGATGAAATGTGGGGTTTTTTTCATGATCTTTTGACAAAAGTCTCGTTTTTTTTCGTGATTTTTTGACGAAATTCGCATTTTTTTCGCGATCTATTGACGATATTTGGGTTTTTTTCATGATCCTTCAACGAAATTTACGGGTTTTTTTCATAATCTTTTGACGAAATGTGCATTTTTTCATGATCTTTTGATGAAATTCGCAGAAGTTTTTTTTTCTGTGATTCTGTGACGAAATCCCTTTTGGAAAATACTGCATTTGGCCGGTGCTTTCCATATTTTTAATCGCCAGTTTTTCACATTTAGTCGCCGAGTGGCGACTGGTGAGTGCTTATTTTCATCTTTATCTCTGACCACTAAAATGTGTAAATCCGTCGAAAACCGGAAGTCGAAAATTTTCATGAATCTGATACTTTCTTCTTGTAAAGACAGCAGAAAGTGAAAAGGCTTGCTGTAATCCCTTTTGAAAAATACTGCATTTGGCCGGTGCTTTCAATATTTTTAATCGCCAGTTTTTCACATTTAGTCGCCGAGTGGCAACTGGCGAGTACCTACTTTCATCTTTATCTCTGACCTCTAAAATGTGTAAATCCGTCGAAAACCGGAAGTCGAAAATTTTCATGAATCCGATATTTTCTTCTTGTAAAGACAGAAGAAAGTGAAAAAGCTTGCTGTAATTCCGGCTTCAGAAAGTGAGATTGGTTGCCAAGTGATATAAATAATAAAAAAAACAGACATGAACTTTTATGCTTGTTTTTATCTGTATTTAACTGCCACTAATTACATAAATGGCTTTTTTATATTAAATAAATTGTATAAATATTGAAAAAAATTGCTTGAGTGTATGAAATAGCGAATATGTTGCCAGAAAATATGTATGAAAATTTTCCCTCTCTTCCCAACGTTTTCTCTATCTTGCATCTCCACTTTATAACAAACAAGTACCGAAGAATCAATTAAAATTTTTTATTGATTAATTGTACGTTTTACGTATCATTCTTTTTTCATAAGGTTTCAAAAAATACTGTGGGCTTAAAACATTGAAAAGTTTTTAATTATACATAAAATTTGGGATTTAAAGTGAATTTTAAAAATTTGTCATAACACTACACCACCCTTCAAAAAAATAAAGTAAGAACAAGATTATTTTTTGCTTCCTAAAGTAAAAAAAAATCTGGAACACATGTCATTAATTCCTGGGGCCGCCATCTTGGAATTTTTCTTGGCATGAAAATCCCTTTTCCGCCAAGTAGTAAATGTGCGCCAAGCAACGGTTTATACACATGTTAGGCTTAACGAAAATAAAATATAAATAATAAACAAAACTCGTTAGCGTGGCAATCACTGAACATCGTATGAGCGCTATGCGCTCATAAACCAAAAAAAACATCACTGGATTCAGCAGTTCTCGATGTGTAGCAATCTCAAAATGTACAAAACTCGTAAGGCAACAAAATATACATAAAATTATCAACATACCTTAACAGACATCTGCTTTCTTGAAAACTCAAGCATGAAATAACCTGCTAACATCACCATCATTTTTAAAAATAGGCTTATGAATACGCACTGTAAACAAACCTCCTTTATTCGTCAAAATTTTCTCATATTTCTTAATTACTTCAGCAAAAGCATTTAAACAGACTACAGAACCATATTCAATTAAATACATCCAATAAATTTAACAAAGATAATTGACAGAAACATACAACACGATAGCAAAAGCGTCCTTCTCTCGTACTCGCAACACAATCTCGAATGAAAAACGGGGTTGCCAGAACACGTCACGCAAGAACACACACGTCACACGGAATTCCACATATCGATAAAGATCGCCAACATAAAATCACCAAGAAATCTAAAAAAAAACCAAGATAGAGGCCATCTGGAAATATATGGCATCTAAGTCAAAAATCTTTCCAATATATATTTTATTCATATGTTTTACATATTAAAGAAGCAAGGTGTTTTCAAAAGCTATTATAAGCAGCTATTCGTTCAGATTAATTTTATTTATTAGAATCCTTCCTTTAAATATATAATAATGATAATATTATTTAAATCAAATGTTTGCATCAAGTAAGAACAAGTTCCCCCTCCACCTGAATCAATAAAAAAAGCCAAACATATTTTACAATATTTAAATTCACAATAATAGGAAAATTTTTTAAGATGTGTCCTTCTCCAGGAAGATATATAGACAATTTTGAGTTTGATTTACCCTTAGTACCAAGAATTCTGATCCAAGTACAGGACAAATTTCAGTATTACTTTCAATGACTTAATTTATAAACTACTGCCAATTCCGTTAAACTATCCAATGATCAGACACCGTTCTTTTATTAAAAAAGATGAATACACACTTAGAAAATAACAAAATCTCAGCAAATGCATACATACGCAAAAAAAAAAAAAAAAAAAAAAAAAAAAAATCAAACAAATACACATATACAAAGGCTAAGTTAAGTAGATTTAGCGTAAAATCGTGCATAAGAAAAAAAAGTCAACAGTCAGACGTGGCAAACACTAATTTAATATGTCTATATTTTTAAATATATATATATAAGAACTAAAATTACCAGATAACATACTGAACTTGAATATTGAATAAACAAAATTTATATTACCTTCATCCACGTCAATAGCTCTTATATTACGGTGACGAGACATTTTTTATTCTCAAATCGGACTCTATAACGAAACTCTGATTAACAAACAAATGTTCTATATCCCATATTTATTTTAAATTAGCAGGAAAACTACAATCCCCAGATTACTGTTCACTCGCAACATAAACTTCCACAAAGAATACGCAAAACCAAACAAGAGCTTATGGATAGTTGGTTGGTAAGACAGATGACAAATGAGGCTTTTGCTATGAGTGTGTTCAAGAAGGAGCTCAGGAGGCAGGAACATGGAGTGGGACTTTATCGTAGATGCAATAAACGTTCAGTGCGTTCACGAACAAATCACGGCTTGATTAATGGACTCTATTCAGGTGACGTCAGACGCCAGAGCTGGCGGTATGAGGATCTGTTATTCTAGTTACTGCACCGGCAGAATACCAGTATGCGCAGGCGCAAACACCGCTAGCAGACGACTTTAGCCTTGACCCAGGTTGAATGCATACATTTTAAATGAAAATTTGCAAACTTAGGGAATTTTCTCGCATACAGAACAACATTTTGAATTTAGATTACAATATATTAAGTGTATGCTGCTGCATCAAAGAATTGTTTTGCGGTATTTTTGACAAACAAGCATTAATAACTCACACTCCATAGACTGCTATGCTAAACACCACCAGTAAATAGCTTTGTGCAGATGTCGTTGCGATCTGCATATTGCAGCAGTATCATTGCACATTTAAGGGATACAATATTTTAGCGCTTTTTTAAGTATAAGGTATAGCCGAAGGTAATAGCCGAAGGTAATAGCCGAAGTTACAGGTATAGCCGATTTCCACACTTTATATTCTAGACGCTATACCAGGGAATATGGCTATGGGTTCGAATCCTTCGGGCCCCAAATTGTGTTATAAGTTTTTTTTTTATTTTATTGGTTGCTTTATATTTTTCATAATAAATTAAGATTTTTTGATAAAGATAAATTTTTATATTAATAATACAGAAGCATATGTATTTCTATTATAATAATAAAATACTTATTTAAATACGAGAAAATGAGTATTTTGCGATGAAAGCTTTACATTTGAACGCCTTGCGAAAATATACGTTTGCGCGTAGGATAATTTCTTGATGTTTTTCTTTCCGTTTTTTTTTTCTTTTTTTTGGGGGGGGGGGGGGAGTGAATTTTTGTCAAGACTGGTATGCAAATCATATTTTACTGTGTTAAAATCAACATGGAAAATATTATAAAAATAAATGTAATAGATGTACATTAGTTTAACTAAAAATATCCGCACATATATTTTTAAAAGATATGAAATAATATATGGCGTTTTGCATCTAGTTTTGTGGTGAATAAAGTATGATTAGAATGTTTATAAACTTTCTACTGAACGTATAAGAAGTATTTTGCTCATACTAACAGGCCCTGATTATCGAATAGGCCCAGGTAGCACAGCAATATTCGCCCGATGCGAATTTGCAAACTTCCCTGGATTCACGCACTTTTGGCGAGAAATGCATTTTGAGATGAAATGAAAAATATGGAACCGAAGTAGCGATCGTGCGAGAATCGAGGGAAATGCCCAAAAAAGCTCCTAGACGAAACTCTCGGAGCTGTAGATTGCAGCGCCGTCTATTGAGGGTCGGTAAAACACACTCCGTCCTGGGAGCGAAATTCTAAAATGGAGGGCCAAAATCACAGTCAGGTGAAATACAGCCACCCCATTGGTTGTATGGTCGCGTGGTTTTAAGAGAGATAAGGGTGGGGATCACCAACTTGTTTCTCCATTTGAATTTTGAAAGGAGTGAGGGGAAAAGTAATTTTGAAGCGATTGTTACCTTATTTACATTTATGCATTATTTACCTTATTATTTTGTTCGCTTTTATTTATAATAAACTATCGAAATGAACTCAGTTAAGATATTTTGATAACATTTTATACAACGAGAATGAATAGTTTAGATTATAAGTTGTAACAATTTTTAAATGATATGACATGACAAATATTCTTTAATAAAAATTTAATTTTCATTGAAAAGTACTTGTAATATCATTTAAAAATTGTCTATAAATTCCGTATGGTAAAAATCTCAATAAATTTTCTCCTCTACCCCCCCCCCCCCCCCACCCACCATTTAAAGCCATAAAATCACACACACACACACACACAAAAAAAACTATTATTCTAGAAAAAGTCAACAACTATCAAAAAAAGACCTTTTTCTAGCCTTTAATTAGGAAACTTTAAATTAACAAAATTATATGAAAAAAATTACACAAATAATTTTAAAAATACAGAATTTAATGTTTTAGCATTAAATGAAAAAAAAAAAAAAAAACCCTTAAAAATAAATCCAAAAACTTTGTTTTAAGTCGCTGTAGTTTCTCTGCTCATAAAATAAATATGAAAGTAAAAAAGTTTTTCTGATTTTAACAACTTTATGCCCGACGGTACATTAAAATGCTATTAAAATAACTTGTTATAAAACTAATTTAATACATTGATTAGTAGTTATACTGTTTAGAATGAATTATAGATATTTTACTTTATCTTGTTCCAAAAAACATTATTGGTTGCAAAAAAAAAACACTAATTTCTTTAGCCTTTGCATCTTTTTCAGCTTTCCTGACGTTGACAGATTGGGGGTGGGGTGGGGGAGGCGAAAGTTTCTGTTCGGAAATATTTCTATTGTAAGAAATTATATTTGTATATTTTGTAATGCTACAAAATACTAAAAAAAAAGAAAAAAAATATTTTAAATAAAAGATTTGAGGGGAGTTAAAACTATTGCACAAAATCCCCATAAATTCAATTTAATTAATTAATTTTGGCAAAATCCTTCTAAAATTTATTAAATGATTGTGTAAATCTTCTAATGTAGTTTCAAAAATTCACAAAATATGCTTTAGAAGATGAAATTTTCATAAATTCATAATTTGAGACATAAAAGGTAAACATTCTTTTATAGACATTCAATGTTTATCTTAAAAATCAAGCCTAGTTTCGTGCCTGCTATTCAAGTCCGCTAAAATGTGTTAATTTGGCATGTACCCCGATTACGGAAATTTCCTTCGTTTAACTTACGATTTGAAAAGCATGAACTTGTTCATTTATTTTAAAAATCACAATTTTCTCTCTGTTTTTTTTTTTTTAACATAGGAAAAAAAGCATAGTTTAAACAACTTTTCAAGATTTCTAAATTGTTTTTTGAAACATATCATAAATAAATAAATTAATGAATTAATGATAAAAGTGCATTTAAAAATATATATTACATTCTTTATATTTTCTTTATATTTTATTTTTTACATTTTAATATTTAAAATATTTTATTGTTGCAGTTTCACAGCTAATTGGCATATTTTAGCGTGCATGATTTGGCACATAATTAATTCCATTCTTCTTGTAACTCTTATATAATTATAACCATAAACAATATTTAGCAATTTATCACCTGGACCCTCCTTAAGGAAGCATTATTAATTTATAATTAAAATCTCAAAATATTAAAATGTCATATTGTCATCGAAAACACACCTGCTTTCATAATTTTTATAACCTTAGCTTACCAGGAAGTGCGTGAAAAATCGATTTAAAAATTCCAGATTTAAATACACGAACCAGGAAACAAAATAACTTATTGTACACACTATTACAAAATTGTTCATGTAATATTTTTTGTTCTGTTTATTCTTAATGATTAAAATCAGTTTAAAAACTGACATTTTTAAAAATTATTTTCCATTAGGAAAAAATTTTTGAAAGTTTTTAATATTCTAAGTTAGTTATTAAATTTTTTTATAGAAAAGTGCGAAAATTTTTTTTATTTTGGATTTTAAAAGTAACATAAGGGGGAAAAAAATGCAAGTTTCATTTTTAGTTTTCATTAACTAAAAAAGTACTTGCCATATTATTTAAAATTTTTTACAGCTAAAAATCGAAATCTTTCATTCACATTTTATAAAAAGTCATCAAAATATCTTGAGTTAATTTCGATGGCTTATTTTAAACGAAGCAGAAAAAATTCGCTTCAATACATGATTTTTTTTCTCGGAAAAGGCAGTATTCGATGTTTCCCCTAGCGCTAGAGATTGCTCTCTGAAAAGGACGCGTCTCGATGACCAATGAGGTGCTCGGATTTACCCTGACTGTGATTTTGGCCCTCCATTTTAGAATTTCGCGTCCTGGGACGATTTGGCGAGCTTGCTCCCTGCCAAGGAGCTTAAACCATGGAGAAGCCATTCTTCCCCGTTGTTGAAGCTAACGACCACGCCCCCTCATCCTCCCAAAACATCCTTGTATAAAAGTGCTTTATTGAAAGATTTTTTTTATGTTTCCCGCTTACACTTTTGTTGAATTTAAATCTAAAGCTTTAAGCATAAATCTGATTTCCATTTTATGATGTTTTCACTCTTTATTTTTAAAACAATTGGCAATTTTCGAAGTACGTGTTAATGATCGGACAGCAATCGTGACTAAGAGATTATTATTGTGATAGTCTTTCACCTACGTTGATATCATGTACTTTGAGGTGGAGCCCTACGCGCAATGGCAGATCCAAGAGGGGGGGGGGGGGGGGTGTCGCGGTCACCCTGAACAACAACAACAAAAAAAATGCTAAAAATCCTTAAAAAAAATTAAATATATATTAAATCCTTTCAATCCCCCCCCCTCCCCTGCTCAACAATGCGAATCTTTGTGACTCCTTAAAGCTCTAATTAAATCAAAATTAGGTAATTTCTGACACATCCGTGAAATTATTTTTAATCTCAAGAAATTTGCAAGTACACTTATTCAGAAACTATGTGATTAAATAGTGTTTTCCATTTTTCAATAAAAGCAAAGAATCTTTCAAAAACTTCTTTAAAATTTGGCGTTTAAAACTGCCCATACAACACAAACACGTCCTGAGGACATACGAAAGACGTCCTATGCAGTATATTGCCTCGTCCGTCGGACGTCCTACAATATACCATCGTTATCCGGCGGACGTCCGCGGGGGAGCAGAAAGAGACACCTAATCACGTCCTTCGGACGTCGTTTTCAGCCATTCATAGGATGACAGTAGGACGCTCATAGGACCAGATAAAACAAATAGAATTTGCATCCTCTGCTCGTCCGGCATGCGGCATTCATAGGATGCTCTTCGGATCAGTAGCGGGCGCTTTATATAAAAAAATAAAATAAATAGGAAGGGAGGGCAATTGCCCTACCCTGTTTTTCCTAGATGAGGCTTCAGATTTCTATTAATTTTATCTTAAACTGAGCGAGCGACGGCGCACACTGAAAGATTTCTATTAAAAAATAGTGGTAGCCTGGACAATTGTTGTCCAGGTTACCACTATTTTTTAATAGAAATGTCAGTGTAAAATAAAATTAATAAAAATCAGAAGCATCATTTAGAAAGGACAGGTGGGGCAATTGCAACCCCCTTTCATATTTTGATTTTTAAAATCTTATATTTATATTATTGAAAAATATATTTTAATAGATTTCTTTTTGTATGATTATTTTTCCTGTTGTTTTTCGCAAATATAGGAATCTTTCAATATAAATAAATTATACTAAAAATATTTAAAAATAAGCATGAAAAATGAATACGAAGAAAATATCAGTTCATTTCAAGAGAAAAATTATTTATTATTTCTGTTATCAACATCTCTTTTTTTCAACTAATAAGTAGCATATGATGAATGGGGTATCATTGGATAGGATTCTTCACCCATATCTAATGTAACAAACTGAATTTTCTTTATACTTTTAGATTAATATCATCATACACATTTTTTCTGATTTCAACACCCCTTTTTTCAGGTAAATACACAAAGTTGAGTTGGATTTTATACGAAAAGCTTTTGACATAGCTCCTATTAGTACAATTTGTTTGGTTTAAAAAAAAAATTGCAAATATAAATTTAGGAAAAATGCACTTAATTTACAGTAAAGATTACAGTGCGAAAGCCTTGCAAGGGTCTATTGGTCTAGACTTAATATACTTTTCTAACAAATGAATTTTACTCCTAAGCAAAATCTGCATTAAAATTAGTGATGAAAAAGTAACCGAATTGAAATTTTTGAAAAAGTAACAAATTTTATCAGTAATAGCTGAATGCATAAAAGATTCCACATTTTCTTAGAACAGTTTAAAAAATTGTTAAATATTGTTATCGGTATTGAATTCAGACCTCTCAGGGAGGGATTTCTGTGGCTCCAGGCAGGGGAGGGGGGTGTATTTTAGAAATCTGGGGGGTCAAATTGCACTTTCGTTCATTAAAAGGGATAAATCTCAAAACTTCTATATGGGGAAGAGGAGGATTCCCTCCTGGGCCACCCTCTGAATTCAACACCAATTGTTATATATGTATTAAATAAATTTAATTTCATTCTTTTGATATTCCTCATACTTTTCCACAGTCATTTAAATTCATAAATACATCAAATTTGCAGTTTTTTAAAATTTAATATAGGTAAAAATAAAGTTAAATAGCAAATTTAATATTTCTAAAAAAATAAATAGATAAGAGGGTAAAATCTTTGTTTTTTAACACTGTCAAAATTTTTATTTTAATCAGATTTTTGAGATACAACAGGGGAAAGGCCACCATCGAAAACATCGGTTACAACTTAATACACGCCCTACTTAAAAGAAAAAAAAAATTCCTATTAAAATAATGTCTGCAAACTTCATGCGTGTACGTGTATTTAGACAACCACAATTTAAGACATGTCTCATTTCAGAGAATTGAAAAATGTAGTAAGCTTGTTTAAAAATTTCATGAATTTAGTTTCAAAATTGAAATTGTGAATGTGCAAGAAGTTTTCATTTAAAATGAAAAATTTGAGTATGCACTAAATGACATTTTAACAAAAAAATTCTCAGAATTTTTATCGATTCTTCTGCAGCATCAATTTTCTCATACTCTTTTTTTTTTTTTTTTTTTTTTTTCATGATTTATAAAAACAGATAAAGAACATTACCTACTCCATGGCGAAGAAATAATGAAAACTCAGAATGAAAATACTTCATTCTTAAGTAACAAATATGTTTTGTATTTGTTATATATTTTTTCTGAACTAATTACATTTCTTTAAATTAAAATTCAAGAGAAATACATTACATTTTTTAAAAGTATGTAAGCATTTAGCTCAATATTTACTGTTAATAATATATTAATAAGTTCTGTTAATAATCAATTATATATATTACATTTACTTTAAACAAACCAAAAATTTTTAGTATTTAATTTTTAGGATAAATCAAAAGAAAATAATAACATTTTATGATGTCAGATTTTAAATATGAAAGCAATTAAATAGGCATTCTTTTCAAGTGCAATAAAAACTTCTATTTTTAGGTAGGGTAGAATTAGGTATATTTTCTCTTCCATTTAGCTTGAAGTAAAAAACACACAAGATCATAAAAGTTTCATAATATTTATACCATTAGATTCTATTATATCTAAAACTTCTTACATGATAACTTGTTCTGTCAAGTTTTGGTTTTAATGAAATAATAAATAGTGCATTCAATCTAGTTGTTCTATGTCTGAGATCCATTGAATTCCTTATTATTTTTTATAGTAAATAAATGAAAAGCTTGCCATTAAACACATAAAAAATATACTAAAATCACTTCACATCATGATATTCTTTACAAAATACTTAATAAACTCCTGTAACTAAATCTATTTACATCTTCTATTCCAGTATGGATGTAATATTTTAGAATAATTATACAATTATTTTACTCGCTGCTTTAGAATGCATGAATTTTAAGTTTTAAACAATGCAATTGCTGAAGTTCATACGTTTTAAATCACTGTTAAGAAAGAAAAAAATACTGTAAAAAAACAACACCAACAAATACATTTAAAGTACTTTAATTTACATTTATAGACTTTTTTTTACATAACATTTATGTTCTTATACATGTTGTAACTATGCCTTTAATACTCTTTCAATGTGTGCCCTTGATATAAGTTCTCAACAGCATCTGAAACAAATAATTTTCAAAACATAAAAATTCAGAGTAAAATATCATTATGGCTAGAGGAGTTAAACAAAATTTTGTGTAAAAGAAAATAAGAGAATTTTTAATATCTAACTTGGTATTGGTACTGCTTTTATGTTAGTATATCAGGTGATAAATTGACAAAAATTCCTTTTATAGCCCTACTTTGTGTTGAATTCATTTAATTTTAAATATAAATCCTTCACTTATTTCCTTTAAAATACATAATTTTCATTAAATTACATACATGCCTTTTACTAATATCAGTTAAAATACAGAAAAAAAAAAAAAAATTCTCACACTGTCTTTTTAAAGAAGTTTTATAAAAACAAAAATTTATAAAGAAGACCACAAAGCAAAATATTTAATTTCATGATCAAAGTATTATTTCTAATTTCCGTAGCAAAAAATAAAAGCTGTCACTGACGAGAAAAAAATTGCGGTTGGCAGGATTTGCACTTGGCAAACATAAAAGTTCCCAATCTTTTTACTTAAATAAAAAAAAAAAATGTATGCATAAAAAATTACTTGAGAATTAACATATGTAAGAAAATTTGAATTGCTTTGCCATATTTAAGGTTATTCACATAATCAAATTTATTATGCTTCATTAAGGCTCCCAGTTAACGTGCATTTTCTATCACCCCCCCCCCCCCCCCCCCCTGATTGGAACTTTTATCTTAAACAGTTTATTTGTAAGTTACGTCATCAAGATCATAATTAAAATTAATTTAAAAAATATAAAATATTAAAAGCTTTTTTAATCTAAACAAAGTGATTTTCACTTTACATGAATGTAAAAAAGAAGAAAAAGCCAGCTTTTAAAAGTTTAGCCTTTCAGTCTCAGAATTTTGAGAGTAACTTTTCCAATTTAATTTAATACCAATGTTTGCAGTATATCATGTCTCTGTTCAAATTATTTTAAAGTTGCATTTGACTATTTTCCAAAACTAGTTAAAAAAAAAAAAAAAAAAATACAAAGAGTTTTAATCAATAATCCCTGCAGTTTAAAAACAAATTTGGATTGTGTTATAGATCCCATCTACATAGTATTGTTTGTGAAGTATATAAAGGATGCAATTTTAAAGGAACAAATTATTGTGGTTCTGGCATTATTATAAATGTTATTTTTAAATCTTTCATTCTACAAAAATTGGTAATTTTTATAAAAAATTAGCAAATTAACCCCCCCCCCCTGGCTTACAAAAGGCGCTTTTGTATGATGTCAGTATTAACATTTCGGTTAGAAACTGACCAAACAACATTTGCTCTGTTTCATTTTTTCTTAAATATAAATCATAGATTTTGGTCGCAGAAATTTTTTATAAAGTTACTTTCACTTTCTAAACCGGTTCTGAAAATGAAAGTGTCATTCTAAAAAATATCTGCAACTGAAATTGAAAAAGTAAAAAAGGTGCGATGTAGAGATGGAAACACGGCTATCCAATACAAAAAAAATTATATTAAAATGTCGAAATGCAAACGAGATATTAGAAAAATCCCTCCCCAAATGATTCACATTAGCTCTTGAATGCCTTCGCTGGCAGGGACAGGAGCCTTAAGGACCCCAGTTGACGTACATTTTCTATCATTTCCCCCCTCCCCTTGATTGGAACTTTTATCTTAAACAATTTATTTGTAAGTTGCGTCGTCATGATCATAATTAAAATTAATTTAAAAAATATAAAATAAAAACTTTTTAAATTTCTCAAAAAACAAAATGATTTTCACTTTATATGAATGTATTCTAAAAAAAGAAGAAAAAGCCAGCTTTTAAAAGTTTAGCGTTTCAGTCTCAGAATTTTGAGAGTAGCTTTTCCAACTTAATTTAATACCAATTTTTGTAATATATCATGTCTCTTACAATTATTTTTCAGTTGCATTTGACTAATTTCCAGGAGAACTAGTTTAAAAAATAATAATAATACAAAGAGTTCAATAAATATCCCTGCAATTCAAAAACAAATTTGGATTGTGTTATAGATCCCTCATCTACATAATATTGTTTGTGAAGTATATAAATGATGCAATTTTAAAGGAACAAATTATTGTGGTTTTGGCATTATTATAAATCTTTCATTCTATAAAAATTAGCAAATTACCCCCCCCCCCCCCCTCTTTCAAAAGACGCTTTAGTATGATTTCAGTATTTAACATTTTGGTTAGAAACTGACTTCAAACAACATTTGCTGTGTTTCATTTTTTCTTATATATCATAGAAAATGTTACCCCCACATATAATATTAAAACACTTAGCTGTGAGATATCAAAATAGAAAATACTTAATCTAGCAATTGTTTGTTTAGAGTAGGATACTAACAGGGCTGCAAAAAAGCCGGCTAAAATTTAAAAAAAGCCACGCCGGTGGCTTTTACTGGTTTTAACCGGCTTTTTTTGGCCATAATTGGCTTTTATACAATGAAACATTGTAATTATACACTACACATTTTAAAGTGCTTTTAATTAGTTTTAATGACATTTAATTGATTTAGAATTTAATAAGTAACCCAATTTCTCAATAATGAAGACATTAATACTGGAATAAAACTTAGATGGTTTTGCGAGTGATTTGTAGTTAGAATTGCAAATATGTTAGGTAAATTTGAAAAGCGCCATACCAACTGCTTTATCTGGTTTACACTGACTGACCCTTAACCGCCCCACCCCCCGAATTTTTTCATTTTTACAGCTTTATAAAATTAAAGAGGACAATGGTTACTTAGTTACATGCTTTATTACTTAATTAATTTTAAGAACTATTAATATACAAGTCTTATGTTATTTCTAGTAAACATTTAAAATTATGCATAGTCATAATAAAAACGTCATTTTCTCACTATTAAAAATATTATGAATAGCATATGCATGAATATGCTTAGCAACAAGCTTTTCAAAATTTTATTTAGAGAAATTTTATTTATTTTTTTGGAGTCTAACTTATATTCTTTTCAATATTTATGTATATATTTTTTCAGACATAATGCCTTCACAGTTGCTTTCTAGCAGTTATTAAGACTTATTTATTTGAGAAAATTTAATAGAAATTTATAATTTACTCAGTAGAAAATATTTATAAATGTATTATAAATTAATTTATCCAAATTTAAAACGAATTAGCTGTAAACCAACTTTAAAAAATAAAAACCGTCTTTTTTTTCAATAAAAGCCAGCTTTTTAAAAGTGGTTACCCCCCCCCCCCCCAAAAAAAAAGCCGGCAAACCTGGTTTCTCACCAAAATGACACCACAATTGAACGCATATAATATATAATTTTCAATTCCCACATATTTAGTTTTGATATAACTGCCAAGTCTAAACCCAAACAAAAACTACATTTTACTTTAAGTTTTAGATTCTCAATATACATGTTAATAAATAATAATTAATTTTCTCAATATATTTATTAATGAAAATTATAAAACATGGATTTTCACTTACTTATAAAAGTTGTTTTCGACTAAATTTGTTGCAAAAAATTGTTTATATTTTCTTTGTAAAGTTTTTAATTAATATATAGATACATTTGAACTAAAAATAGTTAAATGTTTTTTTTATGATTATAATTTGATTACATTAAAATTGCAGTTATGTCAATAAAAAAAAATCAATTGTAATTTAATTATAATCAATTAAAAAAAATCAATAAAAAATATCAATTATAATTTTGCTGCAGAAAAGTACAATTAAAGAATATATAACAGGGAGATACAAATATGCATAGACTTGATATGAATTTTTATTGTTATGGACCCTTATTCAGAAATACTTAAAAAAAAAAAAAATTACCAATTTTGAAATTTAATTTCTTTAACATTTTATGTAGAACTGAGCTTTGAATGCTGGATGTTTGCAGTATCTTTTTAACCTTCATTTATCCATGCTGGGACTTTTTGGATCCTACAGTTTGTGCCTACAAAAAATAAATAAAATAACTGAAGATACAAAAGTCAAATCAATTCAAAATAAAATTTAATATAAATGATCACACGTGGCATTAAGCAGCTTCTATTATCTTTACATTCGATCTAAACAAATTCAAAGAAATTAAAGTACTTCTCTGTTATTCCATCGCAGGGTTCATTTATTTTAAATCAATTTAGTTTTAATCGTGATTTAAATCAATGGATTTTTTTTTTAATTATGTTTAAATAAATTCAAGATGTAAACAAACATATTAATGTTTTTAAATATATTTAGTTTTATATAATACAGATAATGAATCAGTTTTTAGAAAGATAAGGCTTTTAAGCTTTATAAGATTAAAATTTTTGTCAAGTAAAGTATAATGTAATAGAAAAAATGGTTTCAAATTTAATTTGAATCAAATTGTAAAATAAACTAGCAACAGTAAGGAAATCTAAGCAGGAATATATTAAATATAGGAATATTTATTTTGATTACTTAATATAGTATTTAGAAAAACTTCTGCAAGTTTAAGTAAAATAAAATTATATGACTTTGCTCGTTACAAACAAGCATTGTGACTAACAGATTAATTATCCCATCTTTTGCATTATGCAGGAGAGAAACTAACAAGCTGTGAGAAAATAATCAACATTATTGTTTGCTTAAAAGAAATTCTTGATTTTAGTGATACTTATTACATTAAAATTTGAACCATTAACTTTCATGTCTGTGTATATAATTTTATAAATAAAGTCATAAAATAATAATATTGTGCGAGGTTTAAAAAAAAATAAAATAAAAAGCTCTACCCATTGAAAACTTTTCATTAAAAAAAAAATAATAATAATAAAAACTATTGTATCTTAACAAACTGTATGTAATGCCTAATAAACAAATGGAGGTACTTTTCCGTTATACAGACACCACTGTCGCCAAGCATAATAGTTGGCACAAAATGAAAATCACGTGAATTGAAACATTTGAAAAATTAAAGAAAAAATTGATAGTACAGTGAGCATTTTAAAAATATAACATTTGAAAATTACAGACTTTTTCAAACTATTTTATTAAATCACAAATATATACTTAAAATAAGTGAATAAATAACTTTTATTCAATAAAGTAATAAAATAAAACTCATATTAAACTTCTGGCATAAAATTACAAATATCTTAGAAATATCGCATGGTTATTTTTAATAAAAATCCCTTTCACGATCAGGGTTGAAATAATTAGTGCATTGGAAAAGCCCCACTTTTTAAAGTGTCAGCTATCAATAATTTTAAACAACAAAATTAATGAAAACAGAAAAAGGAATCTTGGATATTTGACCCTTTTCATTAAAATTAAAAAAAAACAAACTATTCTATCGTAACAAACTCCAATTTTAAAATTTGTAATACACAGTAAACAAATGGAAGAATGAAGCCATTGGACACCCCCCCCCCCTCTCCCCTGCACAAAAAAAAAAAAAAAAATGGAAAAGACTCACTCACTAAAGTTTCAGCTATCAATAATGTTAAACAATAAATTAACAATATCTTAAAACAGAAAAAGAAATCTTGGATATTTATTTGTTTACATTATTTTCTTAATTATCTCTATCGGTTAGTGAATGTTTGTAATGGGCAGTTGAAATGGATCTATTGTAGGTAACTATGAATCACAAATTTTTCAAGCTCTTTCTCATTTAATATCATAGTGCCACCATTTAAAAGCTTTACTCTTATGTTAATTAATGAAATAATTAGTAAACCAATAAAACACCATTAAAAATACAGAAAAAGGTCAAATTAAAAATTCCCTGATGACAAACACACATAAGATATCACATATAAGATGACATAAACACATCATATATAATATTATGGATTAAAATAACATCTGACATCAAGTGAATGTAACGCTACAATCATATATCTTTGGCATTTAATCCTATTTTAGCCAAAGTTATTTTTATTGAAAGCAGTCGACAAGATAATGGAGGAGTACCGAAAAAGCTACCATCAAACTATAAAATTGAATGCCAGAATTACATGATCGTAGCGGCACATTTACTTGATGTCAAATGTGTTTATATCTGTTTTTAATGATGTTTTACTGATTTATTAGATATTTTGTTGATTAAAATAACAATTATGTTCTTAAACAGCAACAAAATGATATTAAAAGAGGAAAAACTATTGAACAAATTTTATGATGCATAGTTTCATATAATAAATTTGTTTCAATTGATATCGCTTAAACATTCACCAGACGAGAGGGACAGTTAAGAAAAATAATGTATTAAATATCCAAGATTTTTATTTCAGTTTTCAATAATAGTGAATCTAGGAAAAAAGGTGACCGGAAAAAACGGGACCGGAAAAAATGTGACAGAAAAAACAAGAGCGGAAAAAACGGGACAAGGAAAAAACGGGACCGGAAAAAACGTGACAAGGAAAAAAGGTGACCGGAAAAAACGTGACAAGGAAGTGTTAAATATTGAACTTGTCGATAAATAAATGCTAAAAACTAAAGTGAAGTTTTTCCATTGTCAGTTTCTTACAGCGTAGGGGGGGGGGGGGGGGCAGAGTTAATGGGTGAGTTAGACAACTCTAAGATTTGGTCCAAGAAAGTACAATTTTAACATTTAATTAAGAGAAGTTTAGTATGACTTCTACAACGGACAAATTAGTGCTTTCTACGGAGGGGGGGGGGGGGGGGGGTATTAAGGAAATACAATTTATTGATTCTTTCAATTCGCTTTCGCTATTGATAGTTTATATATGAGCAAAGATGTTTTATAAGGCGGAGGGGGAGGAAAAAATTACGTACACAGCTTGTAAAGGGAATAAAATAAAGACGAAGAGAGGAGGCATTTTCTTTAGAGGAATTTTTTCATTATCCTGCTATTTAGCTCACAGGCTATCAAAGCCCAAGGGCTAATGTGCACGCAGGTTCTGTATGTATGTATGTATGCACTTACGTCTGTATGTACGTAACGTGATAACTCTCGACAGAAACATCCGATTTGCTTTAATTTTTTTTCCAGGTTCATTCTGATAAGGCGCTTCCCTGATTAGTTTTGGGGGTTGTTGGTTAAGAGTAAAGGGGGGCTACTATGGGTTTTTCATGCAGAATTATTCGATTTGCTCCAAAATTGGTATATCGATTTATTATGTTAAGGAGCTTCCATGATTAGTTTTGGAGGTTCATTAATTAAGTATACACGGGAGAAAGGGGGCTAGACCCCCCTTAATTTAGATAAATGGGTTTTTCATGCAGAGTTATTCGATTTGCACCAAATTTAGTATACCGGTTTATTATGCTAAGGAGCTGCCTTGATTAAATTTGGAGGTTTATTGGTTAAGTATAAAGAGGGGGGGCGGGGGCTAGTCCCCCTTAATTTAAATAAATGGGTTTTTCACGCAGAATTTTTCGATTTGCTTCAAGTTTGATATATCGGTTTATTCCGATATGGCGCTGCCTTCATTAGGTTTGAAGATTCGTTGGTTGAATATAAAAGGGGGAAAGGGGAAAAGTCCCCTCTTCTTAATTTAGATAAATGGATTTTCATGCCGAATTATCCAATTTATTTTATTTTTTTCTATGTTCATTCTGATAAATGGGCGGGGCTGGTATGGACAACAGGGGTAAACTAGTATTAATATATAGGTACTCTTAATATAATTCCATAAGTTTTAATATTATAACTAATAGTTATTTATAATTTATTTAATTTTATTAATATTTTGTTTCCTATCAAACAATTAGGGAGGACAATATATTACATACGATTAGATTTGGTAATACTGTTTAACTAACTTTACATGACATCATGGTTTAAACAAGAGGGAAGCTAGGGGGCGTATACCCTGGGCTACCGGGTAGAAGGAGGAGGCATTAAATTTGGTTCGTCTTCCGGTTCAAAAAACAAATAACGAAATTAAGTTAAAAATGTCATGGAATCGGATAACCGAAAATAAATATATATACATTTAGGTGGTTCTCAAATTCTCTACTCCACAACGCGAAACTTTGACAAATTTTCCGATTCATTTTTAAACGTAAAGGCCTGGCTAAATATATAAAAAAAAAATAAATAAATAAATAAATAAATAAATAAATAAATTCTATAGCTTACTAAAAAATATATAATTGAATAAAATTAAAATATTTCAAACTAAATAAATATGGCTATTAAGAAAAAATGTACCCATATTTTGAACTTTAATGAAAAATCACGCTTTCGAAGCATGGGACCCCCCAGGTTAAATACTTAATCCTTCAACAAAGAGAGTGGTTCCTCTTATTATTGATTGACAATCATTCAAAATATTTTGCTTTCTATTTGATTGTAACAGGCGTTTTGCAGATTGTAGTTTTAAAAGAATGATAGACAGGTATTATGTTGACGAAAAATACATTGGAATTTTACAACTCACTTCAATATACATATTTGAAAGTGATAGAAGATAAACCTTAGTTTTCCAGAATGGTTTTTGTTGAATGATATTAATCTGACAGACGAATAATGTATAATAAAAGGGTTGTTTCTTCTGTGAAATTTTTACGTGCCACCCATCGTGTTTTATGAGATATTTTCATGTAAATAATAGGTAATGGTGTTGATTTTAGATATTTCACACAATTTGAGATAGCGTATAATGAATAACTTTGAACCGGATTATTGGAACAAATACTCAGCTGTATTTATCCTTTTTAAATATTCCCTGAAGTGTCATATGCTACATTTCTAGAGACCTCACAAGTTTAAAGACTGAATTATTTTTTGCTTAACTATTGCAGATTGATGTATAATAATTCAAGAGATTGGTTCGTTGTGTTTATGACGGCCAATTATCAACACGAGGGATATGGGCCCAAAAGGTGGGGGTGCCCTCCTTGGGTGTCTTTCTAATGGAACCTAACCCGTATTTACGCATGGAAATCCATGGTTCGAAGCAAACCACAAAAACTCCGAACGATTGGGTTCAAACCCAGCACCTCCCGTCTACCAGCTTCGAGAGCAGAACCTCTCGGCCACTGGAGGGGCAATAATTTAAGAACTCACATTGTTTTAACCTTGTTGTAGATTTAGGAAATGTACAAATGTCATGTTCTTACAACAGAATCCCCCCCCCCCCCAATCTTTCAACATCAAGAAAACTGAAAAGATGCAAAGGCCAAGAAATCATCATTTTAAAAATACTTTTGTTTTGTGCAACCAATAATGCTTTCGAACATGATAGAGTAAAGCGTCTGTAACTCATTCTAAACTGTACTACTACTAATCGATGTACAGTCAAACCTCGTTAACATGAACACGCTTAACGTGAATTACTTTTAACATGAATTGTTTTCATAGTCCCCTATAAAAACGATTACAAAGATTTGATACTGATAACATGAATTACTTTTAACATGAACAAAATTTTGATTCCCCTTGAGGTTCATGTTAACGAGGTTCGACTGTATTAAATGAATTTTATAAACAGTTATTTTAATGGTATTTTGAAGAACTGTCGTCACATAAAGGGTTAATGTATTATTTAATTGCTAAGTTTCATATTTTCCGTTTCCACGTTCGCTAATACGATTACGAAGTATTTTTTATTCCTATATGTATGAACATTTCCAGAATTTTTCTCGATCAGTTTCCACAGAATTGATCAGAAATATAAATCTTAATTTTCCCATGCGGTTTTTTTTTTCTGCCTACCAAATTAAGTTTATGTACATAAAGATAAGTGAATACAGTCAAACCTCGTTAACATGAACCTCAAGGGGAATTAAATTTTTGTTCATGTCACCCGTAGTTCATGCTATCAGTATAACAAAAAATCCAGATAACAAATATTGAAGAAAAATACATATAGGGGAGACTGGGGGCTAATGGAACATAGGAGCAAACGGAACAATAGGGTTTTCTTGTAAAATATAACAGTATAATATAATCTTGTAAAATACAACAGTATAATATAATCTTGCAAAATATAACTTTCGAAGAATATGCACCTCAAAAAAAATGAAGGGGGGGTTAGCCTCCGCCTCCCCCCTTATACTTAACCAATGAACCCCCAAATCTAATCAGGGAAGCTCCTTAACATAGTAAACCGGTATACCAAATTTGAAGCAAATCAGATAATACTGCATGAAAAAACCATATCGGTAAATTAAGCTTTATACTTAACTAATGAACCTCCAAATCTAATCAGGAAAGCGCTTTATCAGAATGAACATAGAAAAAAATAAATAAATTGGATAATTCTGCATGAAAATCCATTTATCTAAATTAGAAGAGGGGACTTGCCCCCCTTTCCCCCCTTTTATAAATTTAACCAACGAATCTCCAAACCTAATGAAGGAAGCGCCATATCGGAATAAACCGATATATCAAATTTGAAGCAAATCGAAAAATTCTGCATGAAAAACCCATTTATTTAAATTAAGGGGGGACTAGCCCCGCTCCCCTCTTCATACTTAACCAATAAACCTCCAAATTTAATCAAGGCAGCTCCTTAGCATAACAAACCGGTGTACTAAATTTGGTGCAAATCGAATAACTCTGCATGAAACACCCATTTATTTAAATTAAGGGGGGGTCCAGCCCCCTTTCCCCCCTTTATATTTAACTAATGATCCTCCAAAACTAATCATGGAAGCTCCTTAATATAATAAATCGGTATACCAAATTTGGAGCAAATCGAATAATTCTGCATGAAAAACCCATTTATCTAAATTAAGGTGGGGGGAGTAGCTCCCCTTTACTGTTAACCAATAACCCCCAAAACTAATTAGGGAATCGCCTTATCAGAATGAACCTGGAAAAAAAAATGAAGCAAATCGGATGTTTCTGTCAAGAGTTATCGCGTTACGTACATAAGACGTAAGTGCATACATACAGAACCTGCGTGCTCATTAGCCCTTGGGCATTGATAGCCTGCGAGCTAAAAAGCAGTATAATGAAAAAATTCCTCTAAAGAAAATGCCTCCTCTCTTCGTCTTTATTTTATTCCCTTTATAAGCTGTGTACGTAATTTTTCCCTCCCCCTCCGTCCTCCACTGTACCCAAAAATCATTACTGATTAAAGTTTTATAAATATATAAAACATCTTTGCTTATATATAAGCTATCAATAGCGAATTGAAAGAATCAATAAATTGTATTTCCTTAATACCCCCTCCCCCCCTCCGTAGAAAGCACTAACTTGTCCGTTGTAGAAGTCGTACTAAACTTCTTAATGAAATGTCAAAATTGTGTTTTCTTGGACCAAATCTTAGAATTGTCTAACTCACCCATTAACTCAGTACCTCCCCCCCACCTCCTACGCTGTAAAAAGCTGACAGTGGAAAAAAAGCACTTTAGTTTTAATTGTTTATTTAAATATGGCCTTCATGTCGTTAAAAAATATATAAGGTTTACTGTGTTTTTAAAATATATATTAAATTCCTTAAAAAACAGACTTCATATTATATTTTCTGTTATGTATACAACTTAATAAATAGAATACTTTCCCGTGATCTTTTATCCGATTTGTTTTTTCCTACGTGCGCTTTTTTCCCGTGATTCCAGTATCTTATAGAAATGTTTATTTTAATTTATTTTGTTTAGTTTAAATGTTTAGAATAATATATCTGGAAATTCCATGATGAAACCAAAAATTGCAAAAAATTTCACTTCAATCAATTGCTTAATATAACAACAACAAAAAAAAAGTAACAAACTATGCTAATTTCTAATTTTAGGTATATCTTAACAAAGATATTTATTTATTATTTTTTTTTTCTTTATTTGTTCTGCTATTATCTGAAAATACTAATGCCACTGATCGGGACATAAAAAATTATAAATTGATAAGTGATTCAGAAAGTCTAAAAAATATTATTATTATTATTATTAATATAATTTTATGTTAATAAACAAAAAATTCAAATAGCGTTAAATAAAATAAAAATAATAAAAATAAAACTTTCCAATCGAATCTATTATAACTAATTTCTTTAAAATTAAAAAAAAAAAATAAATTTTATATGATATTATAAATGCGTAAGTCGAAAAACAAGTTGTTATGTAAACGAGCATTCTCGTATGCGAACATTCACAACATTTTTCAATATTTGCATTCTAATTATCAACGGAAAGCATTCTTATTCACATAATGTCCAAATTAAGTAGTAGTGTAAATGTGAATTTTCTTATGCGAATATTCAGAAATTTTTTTTATAATAGCATTCTTAAACATCAACGGAAAATATTGGTATTACCGTTCGCGAATATCAAATATCAAGTAGTGATGTTAATTAGAATTATCGTCAGCGAATTTTCAATTTTTTTCATTATTAGCATTCGTAGACATCGACGAAAAATATTTGGATTCGAGTTCGCGAATCTGCAGTTGAAAGAATCTATAAATTGTATTTCCTTAATCCCCCCCCCCCCCCCCCCCGTTAGAAAGCACCAGCTTGTCCCTTGTAGAAGTCATGTTAAACTTCTCTTAATAAAATGTTAAAATTGTGTTTTCTTGGACCAAATCTTAGAATTGTCTAACCCACCCATTAACTCAAACATCAACGGAAAATACTGGTATTACCGTTCGCGAACATCAAATATCAAGTAGTGATGTTAATTAGAATTAGCGTAAGCGAATTTTCAAATTTTTTCAATATTAGCATTCGTAGAAATCGACAAAAAATATTTGTATTGACGTTCGCGAATGTGAAGTTGAAAGAATCTATAAATTGTATTTCCTTAATCCCCCCCCCCCCTTCCGTTAGAAAGCACCAGCTTGTCCCTTGTAGAAGTCATGTTAAACTTCTCTCAATGAAATGTTAAAATTTTGTTTTCTTGGACCAAATCTTAGAATTGTCTAACTCACCCATTAACTGTGCCCCCCCCCCACCCCCCCTACGCTGTAAGAAACTGACAGTGGAAAAACATTAGATTAGTTTTTAACATTTATTTATCGATAAGTTCAATATTTAAACCTTCCTTGTCACGTTTTTTCCGGTCCCGTTTTTTCCGTGTCCCGTTTTTTCCGGTCCCGTTTTTTCCTTGTCCCGTTTTTTCCGCTCTTCTTTTTTCTGTCACGTTTTTTCCGGTCCCGTTTTTTCCTGTCACCTTTTTTCCGTTTACCATAATAGTATATTATAAAATATATCGTTTAAAATTGATAGTTAGCAAATTAGTAAGCAGAGCTTTTCTGATTTTTTTTTTTTTTTTTTTAACTTCAATGATAACATTCTTACTTTTTATTTATTAGTTGTTGAAATTTTTTGGCAATAATTTTTTTTTTTAAGAAAAGTGATTGATGGGATAACAGAGAAGTACTGAAATTAATAATGAGTTTAGACATCCAGTTAAAATTATTACAAAAGTACCAATAAAAATTAAAAATGCTATGTCTGAAAAATGGTATTACAGTAAACTCTCTGTAAGGCGGAAATCTGTCTAACTCGGAAAGATTTTCAAGTCCCTTCGAATCCATAGACATAGAGTACAATTTGTCTAAGGCGGAATATTGTCTACCACGGAAAATTTTCTCGGTCCCAATCGATTCCGCCTTAGACAGAGTTTACTGTATTTACTTTCAGTTTTAAAATCATGTACACTTGCAGACCCAGAAGCAGAATTTTCTGCACCAGTCTGCAGCAAACTAAAATTTATATGCGACTCAATAAGCCTACTATCATAAGAAATGACAAAAACACTTAAAGTAATCAAAATTTCCCTTTATAAAGAAAATATAATATAAGGACACAATAAATACAATAAATCTAGCAACTTAAGCAAATTTCAGCTATTTTTTAACCCCAGCATTTCTTTTTAACTTGGTGGATTAATCTGCAAAGTTTAATATAGTCTACAATGCCCGCTGCCGTGCTGCACTGTTTCTGCTACTGGGCTTGCAGAACTAACAAAATATATGGGATGGAGCAAGAATTTGAAAAAATTTTGCTACCAGGCCTAATGTTTACTACTGTAAACAGAAAATAAATACAGGGAAGAATACTTTAAATAAAATAAATAAAACAATGTGATTATTACATGATTCAAAAACATTTATTACTAAACAGGTGCAAATATTTGCACCTACATGATGTTTCAACTTGAGATATAGAGTGTTTCTTATATTTTGAACTATTTTTTCAAGAGAAATTGCATTAACATGTTTAGTATAGTAGTGATTGTTAAAAATGTGATTTTTATGTATGGTAAACAAAGAAACATTAACTTTAAATGATTTTATGGATTAAAAATTTAAAAATCACATTCAATTGGATTACGATGATTGAATAACCTGTTTTCCTAAAGAAATAAGGAAGTTCTATAATTTTTTAAAGCTCTAGGGCACACGGATTTTGAAATACTGCAATACTGCGATTCGTCGAAGAGTTTTATGAGATATTTTTACAAAAATAGGGGTACATTTCACTATATTAAAAAAAGAAAGCAAGGTGTATTTTGCCAATTTTAAAAAGACAGGTGCAGCGTCTTTAAATAATGACTTAGAGGGAACACAGACAAGGCAAAAATGTTATTTATAATAAAAAACAGATGAAATAAGCTATTCTAAAAATCTTTTCTTTGAAAATACGACAGATTTTAAACACATCAAAACAACAAACAACACAGAAATGCAACATAAAAACCCAATAGAAAGCAACTGTGACACATTTTTTAAAATGAAGAATTAAAACAGTGTACTTTATCTTTTTTTCAGGGGTGCTGTGTGTCTCACTGAACTCCCCCCATCCAAAAAAAAGCAAGCTAAAAACCAGCTATATATACTTTTTTAATACAGTATATATGTATAAATGAAGGCAAATTGAAGCTGTTAAAGTGTCACACAGGGTCCCCAACTAGATCTTTGCTATTGGGCCACATGTAGGCTTAGTTAGAAAATTTAAAAATCCTTATCTTATACAAAATTAATTTTATAAGCAGGTTATTCTTGGAATGAAATATACTTTACGAGTATTTTTATTAGATTTTTTAAAGATAAATAAATTTAATGGTTAAATAGATTTAAAAGTTGAATTTAAAGCTTTATGAATATTTTTACTTGTTCATCATCACCAAAATGAATGTTTAATGTATTTTTATATCTAACACAACACCCAAACAATGGGTCATAAACAATGTTTTGATGACTCACGAAATGATCTATCTTTAAAAATAATACTATTTCAGTAAAAATATAATGATCAAAGGTTTGTTTTACGATCATACAACATTATTATTTCGAATATTTATATGAAAAATGCTTATAACTGTTTATATGTTTTCTATGAAAGTTTGCCTGTCTCATGGTATAGATTACGACAAAAGCCTTATATTTTAGTGCAAAACTCAAAAGTTCACGCTAAAAAGTTAAGATTCGAAAGTTTACTTACCTTTAGGATAAATTCAATCCTCATTAAAAGAAATAAGTAATAGAACACAGTTGTTAAATCTTTCGTTTCAACAACAACCGGACAGAGCAGTTGAAGTCAGAATTTCTTGCGCATGCGTACAGGTGACACGGATGTTCTCAGGACAACACCGGACGATCGTAGATGGTTCGTCCGGATTCTGGCGTCCTGCGAACGTCCAAATTAGGCTCTGTACAGGATCTGACGGGTATCGGACCTCTCGGCTCTATATAGGACCATATAGGACGTACTATTTGTCTCTTTGCTTTCGTAGTTTAAAATCTATAAAGAAGCAAAAAAATTTGAAAGGAAAAGCAGATGTGAAACGATAAGATATTAGAAGTACTATTCTTGAAATAGGAATTGCTTTATCTCATTTTCTATAAAATGCTATTGATTTATTGAAAATAAATTAAGTGAAAAGGAAAATATGCAGTTATATCACAAAAATGAGCTTTTATCAAACAATTTATCTTTTTGTTCTTATGTCTGTAATTTATGATATATAAAAAGAGTTTTTAACTGTAAATACTTTTAAATGAACTTCAGGAAAACGGAATTTAAGTCCTAAAAATTGCCCATACAACACAAACACGTCCTGAGGACATACGAAAGACGTCCTATGCAGTATATTGCCTCGTCCGTCGGACGTCCTACAATATCCCATCGTTATCCGGCGGACGTCCGCGGGGGAGCAGAAAGAGACACCTAATCACGTCCTGCGGACGTCATTTTCAGCCATTCATAGGATGACAGTAGGACGCTCATAGGACCAGATAAAACAAATAGAATTTGCATCCTCTGCTCGTCCGGCATGCGGCATTCATAGGATGCTCTTCGGATCAGTAGCGGACGCTTTATATAAAAAAATAAAATAAATAGGAAGGGAGGGCAATTGCCCCACCCTGTTTTTCCTACATGAGGCTTCAGATTTCTATTAATTTTATCTTAAACTGAGCAACGGCGCACACTGAAAGATTTCTATTAAAAAATAGTGGTAGCCTGGACAATTGTTGTCCAGGTTACCACTATTTTTTAATAGAAATGTCAGTGTACAATAAAATTAATAAAAATCAGAAGCATCATTTAGAAAGGACAGGTGGGGCAATTGCAACCCCCCTTCATTTTTTGATTTTTAAAATCTTATATTTATATTATTGAAAAATATATTTTAATAGATTTCTTTTTGTGTGATTATTTTTCCTGTTGTTTTTCGCAAATAGGGGAATCCTTCAATATAAATAAATTATACTAAAAATATTTAAAAATAAGCATGAAAAATGAATACGAAGAAAATACTAGTTCATTTCAAGCGAAAAATTATATATTATTTCTGTTATCAACATCTCTTTTTTTCAACTAATAAGTAGCATACGATGAATGGGGTATCATTGGATAGGATTCTTTGCCCATATCTAATATAACAAACTGAATTTTCTTTATACTTTTAGATTAATATCATCATACACATTTTTTCTGATTTCAACATCTCTTTTTTTTAGGTAAATATACAAAGTTGAGTTGGATTTTATACGAAAAGCTTTTGACATAGTACACTCCTATTAGTACAATTTGTTTGGTTTTAAAAAAAATTGCAAATATAAATTTAGGAAAAATGTACTTAATTTACAGTAAAGATTACAGTGTGAAAGCCTTGCAAGGGTCTATTGGTCTAGACTTAATATACTTTTCTAACAAATGAATTTTACTCCTAAGCAAAATCTACATTAAAATTAGTGATGAAAAAGAAACCGAATTGAAATTTTTGAAAAATAACACATTTTATCAGTAATAGCTGAATGCATAAAAAATTCCTCATTTTCTTAGAACAGTTAGGAGGATTCCCACCTGGGCCACCCTCTGAATTCAACACCAATTGTTATATGTAGTAAATAAATTTAATTTCATTCTTTTGATATTCCTCATACTTTTCCAAAGTCATAATTCATAAATACATCAAATTTGCAGTTTTTTAAAATTTAATATAGGTAAAAATAAAGTTAAATAGCAAATTTAATATTTCTAAAAAAATAAATAGATAAGAGGGTAAAATCTTTGTTTTTTAACACTGTCAAAATTTTTATTTTAATCAGATTTTTGAGATACAACAGGGGAAAGGCCACCATCGAAAACATCGGTTACAACTTAATACACGCCCTACTTAAAAGAAAAAAAAAATTCCTATTAAAATAATGTCTGCAAACTTCATGCGTGTACGTGTATTTAGACAACCACAATTTAAGACATGTCTCATTTCAGAGAATTGAAAAATGTAGTAAGCTTGTTTAAAAATTTCATGAATTTAGTTTCAAAATTGAAATTGTGAATGTGCAAGAAGTTTTCATTTAAAATGAAAAATTTGAGTATGCACTAAATGAAATTTTAACAAAAATATTCTCAGAATTTTTATCGATTCTTCTGCAGTATTAATTTTCTCATACTCTTTTTTTTTTTTTTTTTTTTTTTTCATGATTTATAAAAACAGATAAAGAACATTACCTACTCCATGGCGAAGAAATAATGAAAACTCAGAATGAAACTACTTCATTCTCAAGTAACAAATATGTTTTGTATTTGTTATATTTTTTTCTGAACTAATTACATTTCTTTAAATTAAAATTCAAGAGAAATACATTTTTTAAAAGTATGTAAGCATTTAGCTCAATATTTACTGTTAATAATATATTAATAAGTTCTGTTAATAATCAATTATATATATTACATTTACTTTAAGCAAACCAAAAATTTTTAGAATTTAATTTTTAACATAAATCAAAAGAAAATAATGATAACATTTTATGATGTCAGATCTTAAATATGAAAGCAATTAAATAGGCATTCTTTTCAAGTGCAATACAAACTTCTATTTTTAGGTACGGTACGGTAGAATTAGGTATATTTTCTCTTCCCTTTAGCTTGAAGTAAAAACACACAAGATCATAAAAGTTTTATAATATTTATACCATTAGATTCCATTATATCTAAAACTTCTTACCTGGTAACTTGTTCTGTCAAGTTTTGGTTTTAATTAAATAATAAATAGTACATTCAATCTAGTTGTTCTTTGGTAGAGATCCATTGAATTCCTTAATTATTTTTTATAGTAAATAAATGAAAAGCTTGCAATTAAACACATAAAAAATATATTAAAATCACTTCACATCATGATATTCTTTACAAAATACTTAATAAACTCCTGTAACTGAATCTATTTACATCTTCTATTCCAGTATGGATGTAATATTTTAAAATAATTATAAAATTATTTTACTTGCTGCTTTAGAATGCATGAATTTTAAGTTTTAAACAATTCAATTGCTGAAATACATACATTTTACAAAAATACTGTAAAATAACAACACCAACAAATACATTTAAAGTACTTTAATTTACATTTATAGACTTTTTTTTACATAACATTTATGTTCTTATACATGTTGTAACTATGCTTTAATACTCTTTCAATGTGTGCCCTTGATATAAGTTTCTTTCTCAACAGCATCTGAAACAAATAATTTTCAAAACATTAAAATTCAGAGTAAAATATCATTATGGCTAGAGGAGTTAAACAAAATTTTGTGTAAAAGAAAATAAGAGAATTTTTAATTTCTAACTGGGTATTGGTACTACTTTTATGTTAGTATATCAGGTGATAAATTGACAAAAATTCCTTTTATAGCCCTACTTTGTGTTGAATTCATTTAATTTTAAATATAAACCCTTCACTTATTTAATTTAAAATACATAATTTTCATTAAATTACATACATGCCTTTAACTAATATCAGTTAAAATACAGAAAAAAAAAAAAAAAAATATCATACTGTCTTTTTAAAGAAGTTTTATAAAAGCAAAAATTTGTAAAGAAGACCACAAAGCAAAATATTTAATTTCATGATCAAGTATTATTTCTAATTTTCATAGCAAAAAATAAAAGCTGTCACTGACGAGAAAAAAATTGCGGTGGGCAGGATTTGCACCTGGCAAACATAAAAGTTCCAATCTTTTTACTTAAATAAAAAAAAAATGTATGCATAAAAAATTACTTGAGGATTAACATATGTAGGAAAATTTGAATTGCTTCGACATATTTAAGGTTATTCACATAATCAAATTTATTATGCTTCATTAAGACTCCCAGTTAACGTGCATTTTCTATCACCCCCCCCCCCCCCCCCCTGATTGGAACTTTTATCTTAAACAGTTTATTTGTAAGTTGCGTCATCATGATCATAATTAAAATTAATTTTAAAAATATAAAATATTAAAAACTTTTTAAATCCAAACAAAGTGATTTTCACTTTACATGAATGTAAAAAAGAAGAAAAAGCAGTTTTTAAAAGTTTAGCCTTTCAGTCTCAGAATTTTGAGAGTAGCTTTTCCAACTTAATTTAACACCAATGTTTGCAATATATCATGTCTCTGTTCAAATTATTTTTCAGTTGCATTTGACTAATTTTCAAAACTAGTTAAAAAGAGTTTCAATCAATATTCCGGCAGTTTAAAAACAAATTTGGATTGTGTTATAGATCCCATCTACATAGTATTGTTTGTGAAGTATATAGGATGAAATTTTAAAGGAACAAATTATTGTGGTTCTGGCATTATTATAAATGTTACTTTTAAATCTTTCATTCTACAAAAATTGGTAATTTTTATAAAAAATTAGCAAATTACCCCCCCCCCCCCCCCCACCTCGGCTTACAAAACATGCTTTAGTATGATGTCAGTATTAACATTTCGGTTAGAAACTGACCAAACAACATTTGCTCTGTTTCATTTTTTCTTAAATATAAATCATAGATTTTGGTCGCAGAAATTTTTTATAAAGTTACTTTCACTTTCTAAACCGGTTCTGAAAATGAAAGTGTCATTCTAAAAAATATCTGCAACTGAAATTGAAAAAGTAAAAAAGGTGCGATGTAGAGATGGAAACACGGCTATCCAATACAAAAAAAATTATATTAAAATGTCGAAATGCAAACGAGATATTAGAAAAATCCCTCCCCAAATGATTCACATTAGCTCTTGAATGCCTTCGCTGGCAGGGACAGGAGCCTTAAGGACCCCAGTTGACGTACATTTTCTATCATTTCCCCCCTCCCCTTGATTGGAACTTTTATCTTAAACAATTTATTTGTAAGTTGCGTCGTCATGATCATAATTAAAATTAATTTAAAAAATATAAAATAAAAACTTTTTAAATTTCTCAAAAAACAAAATGATTTTCACTTTATATGAATGTATTCTAAAAAAAGAAGAAAAAGCCAGCTTTTAAAAGTTTAGCGTTTCAGTCTCAGAATTTTGAGAGTAGCTTTTCCAACTTAATTTAATACCAATTTTTGTAATATATCATGTCTCTTAAAATTATTTTTCAGTTGCATTTGACTAATTTCCAGGAGAACTAGTTAAAAAAAAAATAATAATACAAAGAGTTTCAATCAATATCCCTGCAGTTCAAAAACAAATTTGGATTGTGTTATAGATCCCCCATCTACATAATATTGTTTTTTAAGTATATAAATGATGCAATTTTAAAGGAACAAATTATTGTGGTTCTGGCATTATTATAAATGTTATTTTTAAATCTTTCATTCTATAAAAATTAGCAAATTACCCCCCCCACCGCCCACCCCTCGCTTTCAAAAGACGCTTTAGTATGATGTCAGTATTTAACATTTTGGTTGGAAACCGACTTCAAACAACATTTGCTATGTTTCATTTTCTCTTATAGACTTTTTTTTCAATAAAAGCCAGCTTTTTAAAAGTGGTTAACCCCCCCCCCCCCCCCCCCAAAAAAAGCCGGCAAACCTGGTTTCTAACCAAAATGACACCACAATTGAACGCATATAATATATAATTTTCAATTCCCATATATTTAGTTTTGATATAACTGCCAAGTCTAAACACAAACCAAAACTACATTTTACTTTAAGTTTTAGATTCTCAATATATATGTTAATAAATAATAATTAATTTTCTCAATATATTTATTAATGAAAATTATAAAACAGATGGATTTTCACTTACTTATAAAAGTTGTTTTCGACTAAATTTGTTGCAAAAAATTGTTTATATTTTCTTTGTAAAGTTTAATTTAATTAATATATAGATACAGTTGAACTAAAAACAGTTAAATGTTTTTTATGATTATCATTTGATTACATTAAAATTGCAGTTATGTCAATAAAAAAAATCAGTTGTAATTCAATTATAATCAATTAAAAAAAATCAATAAAAAATATCAATTATAATTGCTGCAGAAAATTATAATTAAAGAATTTGCAAGAAAAAATGAAAAATTCTGAAATTTTGAAATTTTTTCGAAAAATTTCAAAATTTTTCAAAAAAAATTTTTTTTTTAACCTTTATATTCAAATATATAAAATTCGATGCACAGATTTTTTTATATATATAAACCAAACATTTATAAAAAATATTGGGGATTTTCTAAAACAACGCGTAAAATTCCACTTTTTTCTCAAAAATGACTTAATTTTTTTTTTTTTTTTTGTAATAAATGCATGCCATAATGCATGTAATGTACCTTTGAGTAATATTTAAGGTGAAATTTACAAAAAATAAAAAATTTATTTTTAAGGTCCCTCGTCCCCTTAAGGGTGTATTCCAATCCAAATTGCTTATTTTCTGATTTATTTTTAAATTCATTTTTGCTGTCGAGTGCATCAAACTGGCACATTCTCTTATTTAGAAACTATATAATGTGCCGATTGTCGATTTTAACTATATTATAATAATATAGTAATAAAAATATATTAACGATATTAACTTGTCGATTTTTGATAAATGCAGAAAGTATTATTGCAAAAAATTCTTTCAAAGTTGGCGTTTTGAACCGAATTTTCCGAAGTGGGAGATCTGGGAATGAAAAAAAATGGTCATACTGAGAAAATAATTGTTTATAAATCAAATTCTAATTAATTGAGCAAAAAATGAAATCACACGGCCTCTTATACATCTCTTCGAAAATTACCTCAGCAAGTTTCATGTTTTTACTTTTAAAAAAATGAGTCTGAAAATGTCTCAGAAAATTTCGAGCTGTTGAGGGTGAAAAAATATTTTAATTAGGAGCCTCATATGATGTTCACGGGAACAAGAGGACAGTTTCTCTAGCAATATCTTTTACAAGATAATTAAATTTCACAGATAACTGTGAAATTTGTATAACTGTTAAATTCTTGAGAAACTGAATAAAACTGTTTGAAAATTCTAAGAATATTGGATATTTTTTCAGCAGTGGGCACTCCCCATTTAAGACAATTTAAAAACACAAAAATTTATCATTGTCTCTTCCATGCTTCCCCCCAATGAAAAATCCCTAGTTTTTTTTTTGTGTTATTTTAAATTGCACAGTTTTCTTTTCTTTTCTTTTTTTTTTTTCCCTAACCATGACAGATTTTGAATTAAATAAATTTGAAAATTCAGGGAGGGATAATGATCCTTCCTTGACCCCTTACAGGTGTCTATTTTAAAGGAAGTCTCTTTTCTTTATAATGCACAGGTTCTTAAGTTTAAAAATCTCATGATTAAAAAAAAATTGTTCCAAAAATACTAAAACAAAATTTAATAATACAATTCTGATTCTGGAAAACTTTGTGAAATGTACATTTTCTGTATCAGGAAAATTTGACCTTAATCTTAAGAGATATACATATTACTAATCCTCCCTTTTAAAATGAAGACATTGCTAAGATCTATAACACTTAAAAAATAGATAAAAAACTGTGTTTATATATATATAATTAGAATTATTTGAGCCATTCTTTAATCTTTAAGAATTTGTTAGTAGCAGGTACATATTTACATACAGGGGTTGTCTACAAATGTCAGTCTAATTCTGTATTTTCCATTTCAAGAATTCTTTATTATCTGTTTGACAGCATATTTAATAAAAATAAGCTTCGCAATAACAATATTTTTATAAAAGAAATTGACCTAAAAAGCTTGAAACATATTTGTTTGCTCATATCTAAATTAGAGGATGTTTTTATGATTAGAGTATAATGATTAGAGTATTATGATAAATTAGAGGATTTTATTAGAGGATGTTCTGTAAATACCTCAGAAATCTTATTTAACATGTTTAAAATCGCATTGTTACTTCTAATCTTTGTAGCATGACTGAAAATTATGTTAAAGCTAATTGTGAAAAAAAAAAAAAAAAGAAAACCTTGTTGAAACAAAATATCTCCTCCTAGTAGTATGAAAAGTATTTTTTTTTTTTTTTTTACAATAAAAAGCCGGCAAAAAATAAACATTTTTTTCGTTAAAAAAAGTCAAACTTTCCCGAATATAACCAGTTCTTTGAAGTATAATCATAGTAATAATTTTTTTTTCCACTTGGTGTTTAAGACGTATGAATGAGAAAATATTTGAAATTTTACAATAAAAAACAAGTTGATACGTATAAACAGTGTTCTATAAATGCAAAATCATAGAAAAAATCGGATCTTGACTCTAAAATTATTTTTATTAGGAATTTTCGATACTCATTTTTCAATGTATCGCTATGCGTTCTTCGATGTTTTGGGAGGATGAGGGGGCGTGGCAGGCTTCACTTTCATAGCATTGCATAGCGGAGCCTTCTCCATTAGTTCAACCTCCTTGCAGGCGACTAGACTCTGGCCGCGAAATTCTAAAATGGAGGGCCAAAATCACAGTCAGGTGAAATACAGCCACCCCATTGGTTGTGTGGTCGCTGGGTTTTAAGAGAGACAAGGGTGAGGATCACCAACTTGTTTCTCCATTTGAATTTCCGAAGAAGTGAGGGGAAAAGTAATTTTGAAGCGATTGTTACCTTAATTATTGCATTATTTACCTTATTATTTTGTTCGCTTTTATTTAGGGGCTCTGCATATATAACGTTATCACTTTAGGGGGGAGGCGGAGTCTGGCACATAATATCGTAGGATATCTCTAGGGGGAGGGGGGATATGTCTTTTGATATCGTTAACATTTTCGATCCAGCAAAAATTTTCACTTTTTATTTGTAAATCTATTTTTTACATCAAAATAGTCTGTTATCTTTTTTTACTCTGTTATCTATTTTTATGAGAAAGCAAAGTTATTATTAAAATCCTTAAATTATTATAAAATTATTTAATTCCAAAATGCGGAATACCCCAGAATTTGGCAATTCTCTTCTGTCATATGCGTATGAATATATAATCCGCTATTCGAGAAACTAGGTCCGAAGTATGTTTAAGTCACTTATTGTGTGTACTAATAAAAAAAAAGAGAAAAAATGTTGTCCCACTGTTTTCCTGATAAGACGTTCTGCCTCCATATGGGGGCAAACTCAATAAGACATTATTACTGTTGAATGCATTATGTAACAAAAACCTATTATTCAATACTTTTAAATAGTAGCTCTTTCTTTTAAATGTTATTTGATATAAAGTTATTTCATATATATATAGTAGTGATATTTCATTGACTTATCTTAAAATGAATCAACAAAGTATACGAATAACATATATATAACCATATGTGTTTCTGTGTCACTGCAAACAAAAGAAAAAAATTCAAAAATGAAAATAATTTTTATACATTGATAACGATATCATTAGGAAGGGAGGGGGGGGGGGGGTCAAGGAATGATAACGTGTGATATCGCAAAGGGGGGAGGGGTCCAAAATTTCCAAAAAGTTGATAACGTTATATATGCACAGCCCCTTATAATAAACAATCGAAATTAACTCAATTAAGATATTTTGATACCATTTTATACAACGAGAGTGAATAATTTATATTATAAGTTGTAACAATTTTTAAATGATATGACATGACAAATATTCTTTAATAAAAAAAATTAGTTTTCATTGAAAAATACTTGTAAAACCATTTAAAAATTGTCTATAAATTCCGTATGGTAAAAATCTCAATAAATTTTCTCCTCTAACCCCCCCCCCCCCTTCACCCGGCATTTAAATCCATAAAATCACAAATAATAATAATAATAATAATAATAATAATAATAGTATTCTAGAAAAAGTCAACTACTATCAAAAAAGATCCTTTTCTAGACTTTAAATCGGAAACTTTAAATAAAAAAACTTTATGTAACTTTATATAAAAAAAAATTACACAAATAATTTTAAAAATAAAGAATTTAATGTCTTCTTTAATATAGGCAATGCTGTAGTTGGAAAAATATATTTATGGGAGCGCACCTTTCCATGGAGTAGATGTTGATGCTACCGAATTTTTGCTAAGCTAAAATTTAATTTAAAACATTTAGCTAAAGGCCGACTTTTCTCAATTAGCATCTATAATTATTATATTCTAGTTTTTATAGTATTTTATTTGCATAGCATCCATCTTTTAGATTTATTTAGGAATATTTAATCAATCTCATAGTAACATTTTCCATTATGAATCAAAATTTAATTGAAATAACAGAAATAAATGCATATATTACTTACTGACACATCTATCCTAGAAGTTTCCATAAAGAACGATGAGGGGAGAATAATTTAGAATTCTCTCTTTAATTTAGAATATATCTAAATTATAAAATTAATTATTTAGCAATAAATGAAAAAAAAAAAAAAACCTTAAAAATAAATCCAAAAACTTTTTTTTAAGTCGCCCCAGGTTTTCTGCTCATAAAATAAATATGAAAGTAAAAAAATTTTCTGTTTTTAACCCTTTATGCCCGACGGTACATTAATGTGCCATTAAAATAACTTGTTATAAAACTAATTTAATACATCGATTCGTAGTTATACTGTTTAGAATGAATTATAGATATTTTACTTTATCTTGTTCCAAAAAACATTATTGGTTGCACGAAAGAAAAAAAAAACTAATTTCTTTTACCTTTGCATCTTTTTCATCTTTCTTGACAGATTGGGTGTGTGTGTTGGGGGGGGGGGGGGGGGGAGATGAAAGTTTCTGTTCGGAAATATTTCTATTGTAAAAAATTATATTTGTATATTTTGTAATTCTACAAAATACTAAAAAAAAAAAAAAAAAAAAAAAGATTTTAAATAAAAGATTTAAGGGGAGTTACAAATATTGCACAAAATCCCTAGAAATTCAATTTAATTAATTAATTTTGGCAAAATCTTTCTAAATTTTATTAAATGATTGTGTAAATCTTCTAATGTAGTGTTCAAAAATTCACAAAACATGCTTTAGAAGATGAAATTTTCATAAATTCATAATTTGGGACATAAAAGGTAAACATTCTTTTATTTTATCTTAAAAATCAAGCCTAGTTTCATGACTGCTATTCAAGTCCGCTACAATGTGTTAATTGCCGTGGACCC
The DNA here is from genome assembly GCA_963932465.1 of Maratus speciosus. NCBI lineage: Eukaryota > Metazoa > Arthropoda > Arachnida > Araneae > Salticidae > Maratus > Maratus speciosus. The sequence continues at coordinate 455,939,729 of OZ010796.1, forward strand.
CAATTATGGAAATTTCCTTCGTTTAATTTACGATTAGAAAAGCATGAACTTGTGCATTTATTTTTAAAATCACGATTTTCTCTCTCTCTCTCTCTCTCTCTTTTTTTTATGCAGATATATGCAAAAGGGAAAAAAAGCATAGTTTAAACAACCTTTCAAGATTTCTAAATTATTTTTTGAAACATAAAATCATAAATAAATTAATTAATGACAAAAGTGCATTTAAAAATATATATTACATTCTTTATGTTTTATTTATATTTTATTTTTTTACATTTTAATAGTATTTAAAATATTTCATTGTTGCTGGCATATTTTAGCGTGCATGATTTGGCACATAATTAATTCCATTCTTCTTGTAACTCTTACACAATTATAACCATAAACAATATTTAGCAATTTATCACCTGCGCCCTCCTTAGGGAAACATATTACTAATTTATAATTAAATTCTCAAAATATTGAAATGTTATATGTCATCGAAAACACACCTGCATTCATAAATTTTATAACCTTAGCTTACCAGGAAGTGAGTGAAAAATAGATTTAAATATTCCAGATTTAAATACATGAACCAGGAAACAAAACAACTTATTGTACATACTATTACAAAATTGTTCATGTAATATTTTTTGTTCTGTTTATTCTTAATGATTAAAATCGGTTTAAAAACTGACATTATTTTTTTTTTAAATTATTTTCCATTACGCAAAAATTTTTGAAAGGTTTTAGTATTCTAAGTTAGTTATTAAATTTTTCTATAGAAAAGTGCGAATATTTGTTTTATTTTGGATTTTAAAAGTAACATAAGGGGAAAAAAATGCAAGTTTCATTTTTAATTTTCATTAACAAAAAAAGTACTTGCCATATTATTTAAATTTTTTTACAACTTAAAATCGAAATCTTTCATTCACATGTTATAAAAAGTCATCAAAATATCTTGAGTTAATTTCGATGGCTAATTTTAAATGAAACAGAAAAAATCCGCTTCAATACCTGATTTTTTTCTCGGAAAAGGGAGTATTCGACGTTTCCCCTAGCGCTAGAGATTGCTCTCTGAAAAGGACGCGACTCAATGACCAATGAGGTGCTCGAATTTCACCTGACTGTGATTTTGGCCCTCCATTTTAGAATTTCGCACTCTGGCCGCCCACATAACGCAAGTCTTCTCTGATTGGCTCGTAAGACGGACCATTTCTCTCAAAAAATCTAAGCAATTCTAGCTCAATGAGCATGCGCTGAAAAAAATTTTTTCGCGACGCTTTTTACTCAATGAGCATGCGCTAAAAAGAATCTTTTCTAGAATTACAATGAATTATCACGTGTAACTGTTATTATTTTTTCTTTTATTTTGTCTTTGAAACATGGCTTATTAATTATAATATTATTAATTATACCGCAAGTGAAGCGAAGCTAAAAACCTCATAATCGAGTGTAGGCTTCGATAATAAATAAATCGGAGAATTAATATGGATACGTATTTTTGAAGTCATGTACATTTTTTCATAACAAGTTTCAACTGTACTACATTGCATCTTGATACAGGTAAAACAAATACTTGGCTGGAAAAATTTTCTAAAAATTCCCCACCCCTGGATATTTATATAATATCCTATTATTGTTTCAGCAATATTGTATTCTAGTACAAGTATTGTATTATATTATTATTTTGAAATTGCTATGATAATTTATGTTTAGATATAAATGAAGTAATTTTATGTGTGCATTCTGAATAAAATCTATTAAAATCGTATTAAATATATGTTTGTTTATGTTAGTAAAAAAAAATTCGCTTCCTATTCTTTTTTATTTTGCACATTTGAAAATGTTGCAACTTGCAAAGTTACTTATGTAAATCTATCTTCACTTGTAATAAATCTTTTCTAAATTATCAAATTATTTTGAATGAATAGTTTACTTAAATTGAATTAAAGTTACTTCAATGTGTACCTCAGATTTAAATCAGTAGCATTGAATGAAAATATCTTTCTGGGATCTCTTAATGTACATATGAAACTAAAAGAGTATTTATTTTAACAACAAAATTAAATATATTCATAATGTTATTCATAACTTTTTTTAATCAATGAAAATATTACACTCATTTCAATTTACTTCATTTTAAATTAGTAGTTATTGATAACTCTTTATTAATTTTGGAATTCCTAATGAATTTTTAATTTATGAAACTCTTCAGACAGTGGTATAAAATGAATTTATTTACTGAAAAATAAAGGACATTTTAATATGGTTGTTATCTAAAAATGTACAGTTAATATAACTGTCCAAATCCCAAATGAATTTAATATCAAAATATTAATTTAAAATGTGTATCATACTATACTTACTATCACTGAACAGTGATGTCGCTGTACTTGAAAAATCCTGGGTCCTCAGGACCCAGGATTTCCAAAATTCTGGGTCCTTTTCTTACAAAAGCGGGTCCCCATCAATAATAATTCATATTTTAAAGGAATAAATGAAACTTGTTTATTTGGAAAAGGATAAAATAAATCCATTAATTATTGTTTTAATAATAATTAAATAATGAATTAAAACCAGTATTATTTGCACTCAAATAAGATATTTTTAAAAGATATTAAGAAAAGTTTTCTTTACTTTTTTAAAGGTAAAAATGCAAGATACAATTTTAATTGTAAAATAATGCTTATTTGAGAGCAGAAGATATCAAGTTCCACTAACGAGTATCACTAATGTTCGCATTTCTTTTAAAAAGGGGCAAGACGGGTTTATTGAAAAAGACATTTTTGCTGAAAAAAAGAATACTTATGTTAAGTAAAGGGGTACTTTTTGTTGAATAATAGGTGCTTTCATTACACTTCCCATTGAATTATTTGTCAGCATAGATCTGTGTTGGAATCAGACATTTTCCCTGGAAGGGAAATTCACATCTAAATCAAGCATCAAATCATAAATCTTCAAAAGGTGGGAGACATTTCAATGCAGTAAGAAAGGGAGGGGGGGGGGGGGTTCACTGGTCCACCCCCTGAAAACATTAATCAAAGTACACTGAAACCATGCTGTATTTTTAAGAATATCATAAAGAAATTAAATCCCATTTTATGAATGTTCTACCTATAAGTTTGGTTTGCACATCTTTTTTGGTGCTTTGGATGCTTTGACTAAATTCGTGTTTTTTCCGCGATCCTTTGACGAAATTCGCTATTTTTTTTGCGAACCTGTTATGAAAATTGTGTTTTTTCCGCGATACTTTGGCGAAATGTGATCCTTTTTCGAGATCCTTTGACAAAATTCGGGGAACAGATGTGTTATTATCCCACCCTCCGCCATCTTGGATTTTTTTTGGCGAGAAAACCCCTTTTCTGCCAAGTAGTAAATGTCGCCAAGCATCCGTTTATACGCATGTTTGGCTCAACGAAAATAAAATGTAAATAATAAACAAAATTCGCTAAACTGGCAATCAGTAATCCTTGTATGAGCGCTTCGCGCACATTTAACGGAAAAAAAACATCGCCGAATTCAGCATTTCTCGCGATATAGCATTCTCAAAATTCAGCAGTTCTCGTCATGTAGCAATCTCAAAATGTAAAAAACTCTTAAAACAGCAAAATATACCTAAAAAACGAGACTCGCTAAAGTGGCAATCAGCAATAGTTGTATGAGCGCTTTGCGCTCATTTTCCGAAAAAAAACATCGCCGAATTCAGCATTTTTCGCGATATAGCATTCTCAAAATTCAGTAGTTCTCGTTTTGTAGCAATCTCAAAATGTAAAAAACTCTTAAAGCAACAAAATATACATAAAATTATCAACATACCTTAACAGACATCTGCTTTCTTGAAACCTACAGCACAAAATATAACACCACCGTCATTTTCCAAAATAGGCTTAATACGCATTGACACGCTATAAACAAACCCTCCTTTCATGTCAAAATTTCCTCATATTTCTTAATTACTTCAGCAAGAGCGTTTAAACGGACTACAGAAACTATAGTTAATGAAATACATCCAATAAATTTAACATAAAAATAAAAAGACAGCCATAGAACATGATATCAAAGAGTATCTGGTACAAGAGTCAACCAACCGTCAGCAACGACACCCGGCAGTGAAATGAATGTTCACGCTCTCGCATCGTAAAAAAGGGGGTTGCCATAATAAGTTACTAGATGCCAAACGCCGGGGTTGCCAGAGCGATAAAAATCGCCAAATACTCAACATCGCGGAGGGTGGGATAACACATCTTAGCCAAATCCGGCTTTATTCTGCTATTTTTTGACGAAATTCGCTATTTTTTGCAATCTTTTGACGAAATACGCTATTTTTTCGCACCCCTTTTACGAAAATTGCGTTTTTCTGCAAAATTTTGATGAAATTTGCACTTTTTGTCGCGATCCTTAGACAAAAATCTTTTTTCCACGATTTTTTGACAAAATTTGCTATTTTTTCGCGATCTTTTGACGAAATATGCTTTTTTTCGCGGCCCTTTTACGAAAATCGCAATATTTTGATGAAATTTGCCCTTTTTTCGCGATCCTATGACAAGAATCTGTTTTTTTCGCGATTTTTTTGACGAAATTCACTATTTTTTCACGATCCTTTGACGAAATACGCTATTTTTTCGCGGCCCTTTTACGAAAATCGCGTTTTTTCCGCGATATTTTGATGAAATTTGCAGAATTTTTTGCGATCCTTTGACGGAAATCGGCTTTTTTCCGCAATTTTTTTTTTTACGAAATTCGCTATTTTTTCGCAATTTTTTGACGAAATACGCTATTTTTTTCGCGACCCTTTTACTAAAATCGCATTTTTTCCCGCGATATTTTGATGAAATTTGCGCTATTTTTTGCGATCCTTTGACGAAAATCAGCTTTTTTCTGCGATTTTTTGACGAAATTACGCATCCCACGGGACGCGTAAGAGCTATTTTTTTGCGTCCCGTTTCCGATTTTTCGGGTAATTTACGTGCTATAGCGCGTCCACGGCATCGCTGCTGAAGATATGGGTCAACTTTTGGAAGTCAACGAATGGAGTAATGAAGGATGGAAAAAAGATAGTGTAAAGTTTTTATGACAGCTGGATACACTCGCAGGCAGGACTTAATTTTGATTTTCTGTCTGCAAGTGTAACTTGCTAGAGTGCTTTACTACTATGGTTTTCCACATCGCAACAATATATCCAGAGGTTGGTGCAAAAGCTGTGCTTGCTGTTAGCCTAGACGTCATCTACACCACTCTTGCTGCTGCCCTGGTTTTATTTATTACACAGTAAGTGTCACCAATGAACATGTAACAATAAGTTAATATTTTGATAATTAAGTTTATTTGGGATTTGAAAAGTTATTTTATTTCTACATTTTTTTAATAACTCTATTAAAAAATTTTTAATTTGTATTTCGTAGTGGTGTACCGAGTAGTACTTTGGCCGAATACTGACTACTCGGCCGAGTACCGAGTACCGAATACCGAGTAGTTGTGTAATAAGAAGAAAAACACTGATGTGCACATAATGTGAGCTTAGGTGTACATATGTGTGTACATATATAGAAATATACCTGTGTACATATATATATATATACACCTGTGTGTACATACATATATAATACCTGTGTGTACATATATATAATATACATATATAGTATATATAAATTAACTAATTAAATTTGAAATTTATTTGTGCACCTTTTAAAAACAATTTCTGACAATTCGAAACAGTAGCAAAAAAAGGAGAATTGACACATAACAAGTACAATTATTAACCAATAAAAAATTAAAGCATTCTTCAACCTTCCAATATATTCCAATACCTGAAATCTGTCTATCAAAAATAAAAATGTTTATTGGTTACTGTAACAAAACTATTCATTGAATAACACAAAGCATTTCATATTTATTTTGTAACTGTACCTTATTTTCTTTTGATTAAAAATAAGAAAGAGAAAAATAAAAAGAGAGGTACAAAAAGAGATACAGGCTTTCTTAACAGAAGACTTATGTAAAACTGACACTCCATTTGCATGGTGGGGGAAAAAAAAACTTTTTCGATTATGTGCAACCTTACAAAAAAATTCTTATGTGCACCTTCCTTCAACCACTGTTTACGTATATTTTCAGACGCAAGCCAAATTTATAGTAGTAAAAGAAATGCCCTGTCCACTGATAATGGAGAACCTTTGATGTTTCTGAACCATAATTTGAAATATAATAAATTTAATTAATTTTTTTACTACATTTATTGTATTTTCAGTTTCTTTATCCAAAATAATATTTTCTGTTTTCCTATATATTTAAAAAGAACTTATTTTTATTTGTATAAATGTGAAACTAAATTTTAATCTGGAATTACTTTATAAGGGTTTTTGTTCTTAACTTTTTCTATATTTTGTAGACATATTGTTAAATAAATAAATAAAGTAAATAGTTTTATGAATTATTGCATATATTATACATTGATATTCGAATAACTTTTTACAGATCAGTTTTAAATTCATATACTTAAAAAATAAAATTCTTACAACTACTCGGTATTGGCCGAGTACTCGGCCAAAATTTCACCGAGTACCAAGTACTCGGCAAATTGGCCGAGTAGCCCGAATACCGAGTATTTACCGAGTACTCGGTACGGCTCTAGTATTTCGTATATTTTTATTTTATACCTTTATCTGAAAAGTGTTACACATTAGGATGCATAAGGAATTCTAAAATTAGAGTTATTTGTAGCACCTAAATTGAAAGCGATTCCTATGTGTTTAATATTTTCATTTTTTAATAAATAAGTACATGTAAAGTAAAGTGTGAATACTACAAGAAACTATTTTTCAAATTTTATCTTTTCTAACTTGCTATATCACCAAATAATAAATTTTATGTTAGCTTTTAGAAATCATCAGTTCATCTCAACATAATTAGTTTTTTATACATCTTATCAGCTTTTTAGGTGCTTTGAGAAAAACTATCCAGCTCCCCCACATACACCTTTCTCATTGTTGTTGCAAAGCTAAGTATATTTTGGAGAAAAAAAATTACTTCATTGGCATATTTTACTCAAGAGCACAATATCTAAATGAAATATATTTAATATTTTTTAATTAAAAATTATCCAGTTAATACTTAGATACTTCAATATTGATTGATAACACAATGTCAACTATTTTTATGATGTCCATACAAAAATGTATTATGTTCAATATTTCATGCTATTATTCTTATTAATTCTAAGAGTTATTGTTAAAAAAAAATTTTAATAAGAAAATAGAAAAAAAAAAAAAAAAATTGGCTCGGCCCGATAAAAAAATTAAAATTTCGGCCCGAGCCCAGCCAGATAAAAAACCTAAAATTTCGGCCCGGCCCAAGTGAATTTCTACAAAACATTGATTTTTACGTCGATTTGGTTAAAAATTTGTCTCATACGAAGAACTCTTATCAGAAATATTTATCTTAACTTTTTTTTCATGTTTATAATCTTAATTTTTATAGAAGTGCCGCAGGCTGCAATGTTTATTTTTTTTAAGGAATCTCTACTTCTTATATGTAAATGTTTCAGTTATCATTAATACTGTTATTCCATGTATGTTAAAAATCAGAAAAATGAAATGCAGCAAAATCTTTTAAGGTGGAATTGCAAGGGAAAAAAATGCGTTATGACAAGTTCCCTTCTTAGCAAGTGTAAATGTATTATATATTCTTTTCTTACGTATTAGTATATCAAATTTGCATGGATCAACATGTTTTTCAGTTTAAATGAGAGTTCCGTCATTTTCAGGCTCTTTTTCACACGTTTTACTAGATTTTAATTTAGCTATACTTTAATAAGCGTAGAAATATACTACTCTTTCAAAAGAATAAATTTTAATGTTTAAGTGTAGAATAATGGCGATTTAAAAATGCATGCATTTTTTGGGCCAGGTCTAATTTTACTGACCTTTGAATGGACCAGGCCATGCTGAAACAATGAGTTTGGGCTGGATCAAAAATAGGACTGAAAATTTTAGGCTGTGAAGGCTAGGAATGAAACCAGACCCGGCTCTGTACAGAAAAAATAAGTCAGGCCCGACCCGGGCCTTCAGAAAAAAGTATGGACCGGGCTCAGGCTTCGGGCCAGCCCGTGCAGATCTTTACTACAGGTGAGGGATTTTTTTTTTTTTATTGTATTTAATTAATAAAAATATTCAAAATCTGCATAAGCGATCACAAATTTAAAATAATGCTGCAAGAAAAAAATTGAAAATTTCTTTTTATAAGAAATTAATAATTTTTGGTAGCAATATTTTCACTATTGAATGAAAGAAACAGCATTCTGTCTCCACAGGATATTAGTTGAATGAATTGCTTTAACTATTAAGGTTTAGTGAACAGTTAAAAAAAAAAAATATATATGTATATATATATATATATATATATATATATATTTATTTATTTATTTCGAATAGTAAGAAGAATTTTATTCTGTATATAATTAAATTAGTTTATTTTTATTTTCATCATCATCACAGTAATTTAAAAAATGAAAGCTTTATAAATCATAATGATAAATTAAAAAAATATATTTATTTATTTTACATAAAATTTATATTAGAATAAAACTTTTCTAGACACAAAAAAACAAACAATAATTAATGATATTATACATAGTAGTAGTTAAATAAGAATAAAAAATTAAATGAATTTTACGCAGAAAAAAAAAATTAAGTTGCATTAATGGTTTAATAAAAGCATGTACTAGCATCATATTAAAAAGTAATTTTTTCTATGAAGTTGTGTCTAAAGGAATGACTAAACAAATGTAAAAATATCAAAGTGCTGAACCACTGAGTGCAAAGCAAGATTGTAAATAAATAAAAACCACATTGGCTGTGATTTAAATGTCCTTAGTATTTGATATATAAACTTTCTTGCTTTCTATTGGCTTATCATTCATTGAAATCATTTGTAATCGATGTGCTTTTTAGCATTTTTCAAACAGGAGTAACTACTTGCAAGCATTACAAATGCATGACTATTTTCAGATCTATTGCAAGTATGTCGTCATCCTATTGCAAGTCGTTTTGTTTGCATGTAACCTTTGGTGTAGCTTCTTTAAAAATGATCTGATTCTCTTACAATTTTCTTTAACATGATTCTTAAGTTCACTGGAAACTTTATGAACTACTAAAAAATTTTCTTATACCCAACTACATTCCGTTTAAGATCCTGGGATCAGGTACAAGCCCCCGTGAAGTTTTTAGGTACATTTCATAAGAAATACTACCTATTGCAATCTCCCTTATGTTAGAATTTCTGAAAAAATTTTGCAGATCTATGCCGATCATGAACCCTAAAACTCAAAACCACCCCCCAGTTCAGAACTTTATATATATGTATATATGGGTGATTCTACGCAAATAGGCCATAATGATGTAACCGGAGGATATTTAAATTTTTTTTCAACAGAAAAACCTAATGATTTTTTTTATCATGTAGTTTAGACATGGTTTTATCTTATTAGCTCATAAAATTGAAGCATTAATTAAAATAAATTTTTAAACCTGTAAAATATCACATGCAACTACTACCACCCAAAAATATAAAAAATATCATTTCTCACTGAAATATTTATATTTATTTTGTCTGACTTCTGTCTTTTAATATGAACACATAAAGTATTATTTCTATGTATTACATTATTTTTTTGGTCTGCACATGCAATTTTTATTTGTCAAAAATGTTTGCAACTCATATTCCAGATCATTCCCTCACTCATTAGTAATTCAGGATATTTGAGGTAGGTGGTACTAGTGTAGACAGAAAACATTGTTCATTTGCTGAGCACATGAATCTTACTTGTCTGTAAAACAATTTTCAGCCATCCTCGAGAAATAATTTAGTGTGTAAGGAATAATTTAATATGCAGATTGGGCAAATGCTAAGATGATGTTATCATTCCCTCATTTAAATTTGTAAAAATAATTTATTTTCTAAAAATGTATTAATGGGTGTTTTAGTTTTCCCTGAAGGGATAGTTTGAGAACATATATTGTTTTTTTCTTTTGTTTTATGCGTACAAATTTTAAAAGTTAAAAATGTACATTTTATCATTCCCTCATGTGAGGGAATGATTTTTATGGAAGAGAATTGTTCTATTACTTTTAAAAACTTGTAGAAAAGATATTTTTATTGAAAATTAATTCTTTTGATGAAAATAAAAGCATATTTTTAAACAAATCGGTGTATAAAATATTATTTATTATGTAAAAGGTAAAGAAAAGTCGGTAAGGAAACCAAAAGAATTTCAAATATGTATAATTCGATGTGAACCAGAAATTTCTTTAAAAAAGAATTAAATGTATATATCACACAAAAATAAGTTAAATAGATAATTTAAAAAGCTTTAAATAAAAATTCCGGTATACATTTTTTAAAATATAAAACTTGAGTGAAATTTCCGCCACTTCTAGTGTTAAAAATCTAATAATTATAGAACTTCTTAATATTAAGCCTGACGGCTATTTTTTTGCCAATAAGTATCTTTTGTAGTGCCTTGTTACAAAAAATTAGAAACTTCTGACATGATTTATTTTTTCTTCGTCACTATGATGAAGATGGCCTATTTGCGTAGAACTACCCATATATATAATTTTTATTAAAAAAAGATGATGAATTGTAATATTATATAATATATATAACTTTTTTATGGACACCATAACTTCTATAATTCTGCACAAATCTTTTTCAAACTGACACATAAAATCAAGGGCTGGAAAATCTCGTTAATAGACAAGTGGGTGGAAATAGGGAGGAGTTTTGTGAAAACCAAAAACACCCATAACTTCTTAATTATAATAAAGTCAAGGATCCATAATTCGCATTACTTAATGAATGTAAACAATTAAACAAATTTACAAATTCTTGATCCAAAAATGACTTTTTAAAAGAAATATCTGAAAAATTTAAAATTATAAAAGTTAATATAATAAATTTTTTAATGCAAGAATTTGAAAAATGCATTTTTTGATTATAGCATATTAAATTAATTATTATATTTCATGTTTTTCTTTTCATATTATACTGAATATGGAATTAAAATAGTGTCCAGAAATAAGAAAATGATATATAATCCATAATCCACAATATTCCATAATCTGCACAACCTTTGGTCCCAACTTGTGCGGATTAAAGAACTTTGCCTGTATATGTCAAATCAGTTTAAGTTATTATTACTTCTAGGAAAAGTGCCGAAAACTTAGGTATCACAGATTTTTGGTAAAGTTAAAATTGGGCTCAAGAAGTGAAAAAATGGGGTTTTAGTGAGATAAAATTCATAACTTTGCCAATTCTTAAGATATCAAATCCACTTAAACTTATTATAAATCTTCTTAATATTATCTACAACTTTTATATTGACAAGTTTTTGATAGGATCAATTCTTAATGAAAAAAAATGGGGGGGGGGGGGGGGGGGTTGAAGAAGGAAAAAATGCATAACGTTGTCAATTCGCAGGATATCCAATCCACTTAAGTTTATTATACATCCACTCAATATTATCTACAGCTTTCATATTGACAGGTGTTTGATAGGACCAACTCTTACAGCAAAAACAAATTAAACAGAAATGGGGGTTAACGAAAAAATTATCGTGTTAAGGGTGCAAATCCAAATGGCTTATTTTCTGACTCATTTTTAAATTTATTTTTGCTCTCAAACGCATTCAATTGGCAGGTTCTCTTATTCAGAAACTATACAATGTGCTTTATTGGTTGATTTTTTGATAAAGGCAGAATATATTTCAAAAAATGCTGTCAAAGTGGGCATTTTGAACCAAATTTCCTGAAGCTGGAAATGAAAAAAATGGCCGTACTGAGAAAATAATTGTTTGTAAATGAAGTTCTAATTAAGTGAATGAAAAATAAAATCACAGATTGCTTATAAATCTCTTAAAAAAAATCACGTCTTCATTAGTTATTCCTTTCAAATAAAATAAAAGTAATAATAATTAAAAAAAGACATGCTTTCATTAACATTCACAAAAATGTACAAAATATATAGATATATACGAGTATATATATTTTTTCGGTACAGATGTCATATTTGCCCCATATTGGCGCGATTTTTTTCGGTTGCCAATTTGGCAAAAACATCAACAACATAATCCGGGTTACCACATCAAACAAAATAATGACACTTTGATGCAAGTTAAGTACCTGTTGCCTATATGATATTGGCGACAGAAAAAAATCGCGCGAATATGACATCTGTTCCATTTTTCAAATATATATATATATATATACTGAAATACAATTTAACTTTTCTTTAATTAAAATTTTTTGTGATATTATATAAATAAATTTGGCACCCCCATTTTAATTTTTTTTTTTCTCCTTGGACACGAGACAATAAAATAATTTCCTTTCTAGCCAAAAATTATTTTCTACCCTTTAGTGCATTTATATATATATATATTCTACATTTTTGTAAACGTTAACAAAAGCATTTTTTTAAAAATTTACTTTATTTCTAATTTCCTAGTCATACAGCTCTTTTTTAGTCTTATTTTACATTTATTTTATTCTTAAATTTTTAGTCTTCCAGTACTTTATCGAAAATTTAATATTTAAACTTTTTGTAAAGACATACATTTTCATATATTACAATTTAAATTCTGACCCATAGATTTTGAAAAAAAAAAAACCTTAAATGCATAGAATTTAAATTAAATTACAGTGAGGTTAATTATGAACAATTAAGGCTTTTCAATGGGAATTTCGCCAAATTAGCCAGCTATCGGCTTCATTTATGCAACTTACTTTTGTCACCAAATTTGGCGATATTTTGGCAAGTTGGTCAAAATTGGCACTATTGTGGTAACCCTGCCATTAGTACTTGTCAACAATTACTCATTGTTGAAGCTGATATCGATTTCTCCATAGGAAGGATCACATGGCCGCGATCAATGAGACGGTCCAATTGGGATTGTGAGGGACACGCAGAGACTTGGATTTTATATAAATAGATATGTATGTATTAATTACTTAAAAAATTCTTTTTTGGACATTTTCGTTTTCGTGTGAAAGTAGGAAGATTACCTAAATTTGGTTTCTGTTTCAGCTGATCCTTACTTTTAACAATGTGAAGAAATTCTGTTATTGTGATTGCTATATTATTGCATTTTTATTTATTTTATCTGTGCAAAAAAATCTCACAGAATTTTGATGTCCAAATAGGGGAGGAGGGATCAATAAAAAGCATAAGATTTTAGATGAAATATAAAGATGTGCAAGGTGAGTCACAAACAGCTTCTTGCTGTTGCTGTGGTACAGCTATTGGTACTTTCACGAATGCTTTTTCCATTTGTGTTCCTACAGCTTTTCCAAGATTTTATGGTAAAAGTCACGTAATGTGCACTGTTCAATTACTGTAGAAGGGTACACAAATTAGTCAAGATATTCACCATCCCAGTCTCCTGCATTGCCAGAACTAAAATTCCTAACCCGCACATTTAAAAGTGAGATAAATTCAGAAATGTCATTTAGAGTAGAATAACAGCCTCCCTACACCCCTCTCTCTGGGTTTCAGACTTTCTTTTATCATTACCTGTTTCGTTACTTTTTTTTTTTTTATATAATTTGAATGTTTTTATTTATTTTTACCAACATATTGATGCCTAATTTTTGAAAATGATTCTCAATATCCTGTTGTATTTTATAGGCACTTCAGAGAACCAATAAGATTTTCTGAAGTGCTTATATTGGAGTATACTCTGGAATCCTAATTTATTTTGCAACCCCCCCCCCCCCAAAAAAAAAATAAATAAATAAATAAAAGGTTTATTCTTCCAGATGGAGATTTTTTTGCTGCTCTAATTTTGCATTTAAAGGTTAAACAAGTTGGAAATTAAATTGTATGCCAAACTTGGCAAATGAGATGCATTCGTACTATAACTAATTTTATAAATATTTAGATCTTGGTGCAATAACTTTTGCACCCTTATGCAAAAATACATGAATACAAAATTTATTACGATTATATATGTTAAATTCAGCCATACAGAAATAACAGGACTCCATCTTTAACAGGACGTAATTACCATGGCAACCTAGAATCATTACCTATCATGGGATATCATCGAATTAATTACGTATATATAAGATTTAATAGAATAATCACCATGGCACCTAAAAATAGCTTGGATTGAGTACACTGTATGCATTGCATTCCTTCCTTATCTAATGAACATAACTTAAAAATAAACTATTAAACATAAGATTAAGTAAGATAATCCAACATTTTAAAGATTTTCCTTTGAAAAATTTCAACTTGGCAAAATTATCAGAATATTCTTTTTGGATACCATAAAATCTCAATTGAACCACCCCCCCTCCTCGAAAGTAAGACCCCACCTACTTTTAAGTAGTTTTGATGATCTTTTCCATTCCCAAATATACTCCCCCACCCCCTTTTTCTGGAAAAAATTGATTTAAAAATCAAAGGGAGATAATTTTGAATCTTTTGACATTTTTGATGGATTTCCATATGCTTTTTCATAATCTTAAGGGAAATCTCTCCCCACCCCCTCCCCCCCACATGAAATGTTTGCTTTCCTTCTTTGTCCTCCTTCCTCAGCTCAAAAAGGTTAAAATCTTAATTGTTTTGTTGCTTGCTAGTAACCATAAGTAAATAATAGTAAATGTAACAAATTTAGTAACAATAAGTAAATGTTTTTTCATTCAGAATTATCTGATTTGCTTCAAATTTGGTATACCAGTTTATTATGTTAAGGAGCTTTCTGATTTCATTTGGATGTTCATTGCAGGGTGTCTACAGAAATTCTAAAAAAAAGTTCGCTGATTTTTCCATGATTTTCCTGACTATTTTTATCAAACTTTCCTGATTTCCATTATTAACAATACACATACAGTATTTTTTCATGTATGCCAATTCTTCGTACAACTCAGATTATGCTAATGTATCATTTAATTAAAAATGTGTAAATTGCCTTCAATATAAGTGCTATGTACAGAAAATCAGGACATCTGATCACCTTAATTTACGTTAAATATCAAAAACTTATACCATGCGCATCTTTTAAAAAATATTGGGAAAGATTAATCAGCATGTGAAAAAATATGGTACATAAAATAGACGAATAAGTCTCATTGGCAAGGTGAAAATGCAAATATTTTCACAATATAGACAAATTTCCCTGATTTTCCAGTATTTTTACAAAGTTCCCTGATTTTTCCAGAGTGATAAACCTCCATGATTCCCTGATTTCCAGATTCTGTAGACACCCTGCATTGGTTAAGTATAAAGGGGGAAAACGGGGACTAATCCCCCTTCGTTTATTTTTTGAGGGGGGGGATTATTCTTTGAAATAAGAGTATAATATACAGTTAGTGTGAATAGCCCGTGAGCTCAATGCCATCAGTTTAACTGGGCACTTTTATTTTTATTTTTTTCTCTCTAGAGTGGCACAACCAGGATCTTCACCATCACCCTCACCTGGGAAGGATTTTGAATCTTTACTACTCATAAATTTAGAAAAAAAAAATCATTGCTTTATATGATTATAAATTAGATTTTAGTAAATTTGTAGCATCTAAAAACCAACGCAATAAAAAGCATAAGCAACCATTGTAAATTTAACATTCAGATGACCAAAGTCGTTTGTTTTAGGTCGATTTTATGCCAGCCATCAGGCTCGGGCTTACTCTTTTTTAAACTGTAAAATTTCATTTACTCTCGCATGAAAAAAGTAAAAGAATATTTCTTTAAATATGAGAAGTGATCACATACTTATTAGTAGCAAATTTATCAAAATATATTGTGTTGTTAATGCTTTTTAAACTGCGGTTTTAAAACTTGCTTATTGTAATAATAGCAATTTTTCCATTAAAAAGCTCTTAATTTAAAGTTAAACTAATGTATAAATTTAGTCTTCTAGAGAGTTGCAATTTTTTTTTCATTGTGGGAATGAAGGTGCTTTTTAAGTCAGATCTATTAAAATTCGACATCCTTCATCTTGGATTTTTTTTCTTGGCGTGAATTAAAAATTGTTTTTAATTAATAGTTATAACTATTATATTCCAGTTTTATTTCATTATTATATTAATCTTTCAACAATATTTAACCATTGGTGACATTTACTACTTGGCGAAAAAGAAGTTACATGCAAGAAAAAAATCCAAGATGGTGGATGCAGGATTATAATACATCTGTTCCAAAAATTCATTTAAGGATACTTTAATAGGTTTTATTACAAGAAAGAAAAGAAAAAAAGGCCAGCTTTTAAAATGTTTAACATTTCAGTTTCAGAACTTTGAGAGTAGCTTCCCCTTAATTTAACACATGTATTTGTAATATACCATGTTTCAGTTGAAATGATTTTTTAGTTGTATTTTTTAAACTACCAGTAGAGCTAATTTGGGATTAATATTAACCCTGATTTGTTTCTTATTGCTACAGAATCAAAAATAAGAGGAAGGGGAAAAGTTTACAAGATTTTAAAGTTTGTATGCTATGGTTTAAAAAAGAGTGGGATAAAATAAAAACTTTGAGAAGGATCAAACACACACATATATATACACAAAACCACGAGTTAACAAGAAATTATTACTGGTTAATAAACGTTTTATAACACAGAAATTAGTGAAAGTTATTGCTAAAAATTTTAAAGAAAACATTGAGTAAACAATGGGATTTTAAGCAACCTATATTTTATAAATGTTTATACATAAAAAAGTTGAATGTTTTAAAAAATTAGGCTTAAAATAAGGCAAACAAAATTCTTAATACAATTTCAGTTATTTACCTTTGAAAAGCTGAAATTGCTGAGCAACTGTCATTTAAAAAAAGATATAATGAAATAAAACAGCAATACATTATTAAAATTCTTATTTTAAATAAATAAATACAATTTCTTTTTTAATTCTTTAAAATAAATGCTTATAAATCAACTAACAAATGAGAACATTTTGAAATCTATAAATGTAAACAAACATTGTTTACACAGAGCAGCGCCCTCTGGTGCTATTTTAAACCAAATGATACAAGCGCCATCTATTAATGAAATAATGAAACATAGTTAGGATAATTTTAAAATTAGTGTTTTGATGTTATATTACTTAAAAGTTTTACAATTTTTACAGTAAAAGAAATTCGAACTCACAAATACAAAAAATAGACTAACTAGTAAAAACGCATTAGGAAAAAAAAGCTATGTACAAAAATATTTTTAACAGCCTTATATTATCTGTATAATAAATATAATATAAAAAGGTAATATATTTCACTATTTTCAAACAAAACACCAAAGATAAAAAATGAGACTATCATTTAAAAAAAATCTCTAAAATATAAATATTATTTATAATACAGTTTTAAAGAGCTTTAAATAAAGTTTGGTTAATATTGCATATCTATGTTCTTTAATATGTAGTCAAATTTCTGAATAGCAGAAACTACAGGATCATTGAATAATGTCTTGTATCAGATTGGGTTGCCCCCAATTTTCTTTTTATTAAGGTTGTGGTGACTGTAATTTTTTTGTTGTGCATTGGGGTCACTCTAGAATGTTTTTGCAGATCAGATTCAGCAAGTCAGAATGTTTGGATTTTAACAAATAAATTAATGAAAATAAGCAGAACTATACGCCAGATGAATTCAGTTTATAGTATTAAGTTTTTAAAATGTTTGTAACAATTAATTTGTTAATTTTATTCATATATATTACTAGTTACTTTTTAATTCTAAAAAAATGTATTTTCCAATTTTAAACAAATGATTAAGTGGATCTTTTGAAGCATTAATCAAATGGTACTAATATATTTGATTTAAGAAAAAAAATCTTACATGTTTTTTCTAATTATTTCCATTAACAACACATCTTTTCTATGTAATGTTGGGAAAACTTTAAAAATCTACTTTATCTGAAGATTTTATTGATGCTTTTCCATGGGATGTTTGCAAAAAATGCACCCTTAAAATAAAGTTTTCAAAACCTTAGACTCTCAGTTGCATAAATTAAATCTGCCAAAAAGACTTCTATAAATTTTTATTAGCATTTTAAGTTTCTGCTTCTTTTTTATACTAAAATTATGCATAATCATTCAATTCCTTGGTGGTACTACAATAAGTCTTTCAATGAGTTGGATAAACCGATTTTACCCCCAAAACAACCTGACCCTCGGTCAAGTGATATTGCAGCGATATTTTCTCATTTCGTGTTGGGTTGAATTTAATTTTTTTCGGTTTCAAGTCAGTTTCAGTTTAAATTCTTGCAGGTGGTGTTCGGTTGAACCTATTTTCAAAAGAAAGGCCAAAATATTTTTTCAGGTAAAAAATTTATACGTAATAAAACCTCTATAATGGACATTAACCAATCTGCATTTAGTGAACACTTTTCAATTCTAAACACTCATATCAAGTAACAAATACCTCCAAATAGCAAACTGATTCAATTGTAGAAAGTGTTGCCAAGTGTCGCGGGTAAATCAGGACTCCAAATGCTCTGAATGTCACTAATTACTTACTGTTTATTTAGCTATCTTTAATTGCAGATAATTCTACCATTATATAATAAGAAAAATACTTTAAAATTCTGGTGTCCAGAGCATTTGGACCCCCGATTTACGCAGAAGACCTGGCAACACTAACTATAGAACACTGTGTGGATGGGTTATATCCAGGTTGAACCAAAAAATATATTTGAATTTAACCTGCACCTGACGTGAAAAAAACAAAATCTTTTTTCTCAATATGCAACCTGACACAAACATGATGCACATCAACCTTAATCTGAATTTAAATAAAAGTAATAGTTCATTTAAAGATCATTAAAGAAAACTTTTTTTTTTAAGTTAAATAAATTAGTAGCAATACTTTAATGCTTCAGCCATTTTGCATAATCTGTCATGTCATTTAGAGTTTTAAAATATCCCCCTTAATAATTAATAAAACATGTACTAATATACGAAGAAAATTAAGGCATTAATTATAGCAAACACAAATTCAAGACAATAAACTCAATTGATTTGAAACATAGTTCTGCTTATTTTAATTTTTTCTTCTTCTGAAAATCCCAACGACTCGACTTGCAAAAACCTAAATCGGACACACAAGAAACACTCTAGATTGAACCCCACTCACAGCAAAAAAAATTAGTCCCCCCCCCCCCCTCTTCCCATCAAAAAAAGAAATAGGGACAATTCAATCCATGCATGGAATTATTCAACGATCCCATAGTTTCCATTATTCAGAAATCTGACTACATTTAAATATCACTCACCCGCAAGGAAAATAACACACATCGCAAAAATTCATTTTGCATTTTATTTAACTAATATGCCTGTTATAGGTGCGTCTTGCTACACAAAAAGTTTCATAATTGTAGTTGTACGGAAAATCACTTTATTACGCTATATGTCCATTTGTGACCACAGAAGAGGGGTGGATTGTGTGGGGAGGTAAAATGACCCAACTCTCCAAACCTCATTCTATGTCTTCATTCTTAAAGATTTTATGCATGTTTTTATTCCTGTATGCAGAGCTAAGTGTTATAATTTCATTTTAGAGTAAAATCATGCAAGTTTTCTCCCCCTCCCCCACTTTTGCCTCTCCTGTGAAATTTACTTTTGTCGAGATGTGTCACTTTTCTTCCAGGTGAGCGATATGTCCATTTTTCAATATAAAGTTGGTATTAGATATAATTGTAACTACTTTTTATAATTGCATTAACAGATGAATTAATTTCCTTTCATTTGGGGTTCTTCATTTCAGTTTCGGATCATGTTATGGGCATGTGTAAATCATTTTGTCAGGTTCAGATTGGGTTGACTTCAAATGGAATTTTCAGGTTCTGGTCGGGTACAACATGTCATTTGGACGAAATCGCTGATCATTTTCTGTTTGCCAAAACAGCATAGGTTTATTGCAAAAAGCGTGAAAAAAAAAAACAGGCTGATTGAGAAACAAACAGAATTTGCAATTTTTTGTAATTTCTGTAATTACTAACTAATAATTACTTTATTAATTAAAACATAAAAATATAGATTATGTTGGCAATTACAGATTCTATTGATCAGGGTTCGTACACATTTCTTTAAATAAAAGTCAAGGACTTTTAAGGACTTTCAAGGACTAAAACCAAAAAAATGTAAGGACCTGTAAAATTAAATAAACTAAAAAATTGTAATATGTATTTTTTAATAAAGAGTTTCATTTTTGTAAATACAAGTTTCAAACCCTCAAATGTCCAGGAAGGGGTTAATTTCAGCATGTCACATGGCAATAGAAATTTAGAAAATTTTAAAATAAGAAATACAGCAGAAGAAAAAACTAGTCGGATGTGCCAATCTCAAAACTTTCTTCTATTTCATATATATTAATACTTCAAAATTCACTATCAGAGTGCAAAAATTAAATGACAATCTATGCCCATCATGAGGATTCTAAAGATATGAAATTCCGTGCATTAGTTCTTGAGATATGACTATTGCTAAATTCGTGTAAATCCTGCAAAGTGCAGCACCACCTGTTGGGGGATTTACACCAAAACCTAATCAGCAACAACTTATGTCAACGTCTAACTGAATCTGAAGTTTGAAGAAAATCCGTGCAATACTTTTACAGATGTCATTGTGAAAATCTTGAAACATTCAGTATGGCAGTGCCACCTGTTGGCAATTTTCAGCAAAACATAATCAACACCAATATTTATCAAGGTATACCTGAATCTGAAGTTTGAGGAAAATTCATGCATTAGGTCTTAAGGTAAGCGCTATTGCGAAAATCATAAAAAAGGCAGCATAGTAGTGCACCACCTGTCAGGTGATTTACACCAAAATGTAATCAAGCCCTTTTAAGGACTTATTGCAGATTTTGCATGAAAATAAGTACTTTTAAGCACTAAAAATTCTACTTGAAAAATGTAAGCACTTTTAAGGACTTTCAAGGACTGTACGAACCCTGTTGATTTAGAAGCCTAAAATACTTGGTAGTTAACCAGTATTTTAATGTAGGGAAAAAAATCATAAAAATATCATTTAAATTTTAAAATATCTCATTTTTACAAAAAAAAAATCAGGTTTTTTTCACACCTTACGATTCAGAAATAGTGTTAACACAAAAAAGGGATAGTTCGCAGCTATGCATTTTTATGAAAAAATGAATGAAATTTACAGAAATTAATATTTATATGGTGAAGAATGGAACAATGTTTTTCAATTTCCCATTAAAAGATGCATATCTTAAACTATAATCAATTCCTTCTGCATAACATTCTTTTGTGGCGAGTCCCTGAAAATCAGATTAAATTTGACACCATTATTGGAAAAATTTGATGCTTTTATAGAAAAAAGGGAAACACTGCTCTATGGCTTTCTATCAGAATAACAATACATGGCAATTATATCTACTTACAAATGAAAGTGACTTTGTAAATGTGTAGAGAAGAGCCTTAGTGTACATGATACAAAATAAATAGAAAAACCACTAATGTGATTTTTATACTCATACGCAATAGAAGGCAAAAAAACTCAAACAAACAAAACATGAAGCTGATGCTCATTGGCTTAAAGTAGAAAATATCCTTTTCAGGTTAGATATCTTAAAACAGCCAATTAAAAATTATCCTACTGTCACAAAAGAAAATCGAACTGAAAGCAAATTATTGTTCAGTCTCTTGAGTGGTGCCAACATAAATTTGTAAATAATCACTAGAATAGAAAAACACAGTTTTATTTTCCCTTCATTCTGATCAAAATAGCATGAAAATGATTTGAAATAGAATTACAATATGTAATTTTGAAGGGGGAAAGTTTTTTATGGTATATATATATATATATAAATAAATGAAATTTTGAATATAAGACAGAGACAGATTGAGCTCAAGTCAATTCAAGCCCAAAAATTGTGTCCGTTTTATCTCCATCTTCTACGTGTGCGACACATAATGTCACATATAAGTATTTATAAAAGAATGCAAAAGCTTGGAGATAGGAAGGAAAGGAAAGGGTAATTTAGGCTTCGGTCTTTCTGAAGTGCTACTGCACTGGGCACCAGGGCCCTGTATTTATGAGCTCCAATGTATTCTAACCAATATTTAAATATTTACCTACTAAAAACAGAGAAGTACCAGAGCTGGACTCCGGCACAAATTAAGCCCTGATCTCAACAAAAGAAAATTTTGCAGAAGAAGAAAAAGAAAATTTGCATGATTTTACTGCAGCATGAAGTTACAGCACTTACTTCTGCATGCAAAAATAAAACCATGCATATAAGCATAAAACCACTAAGGATGAAGATGTAGATGATGTGCGAAGGATTATGTAATTTTACCTCCGCACACAATCCACCCCCTTCTGCCATCACAAATGGACATTGAGCATAATAAAACGATTTTCTGTAAAACTACAAAGTTTAGTTTTAGAAGGAGTAAATATATAATACCAGTTTTCCATATCTAAACCTCTAAGGGGTTGTTAGAGAATTGAAAAAAAAAAAGCACTATACTTAGTATTATAATAAACTTATTTAATTTTGTTAACTATTAAAGGAAATATAATGCATAAACTATATTATATTTAGATAACTTTTTGTCATAAAATTACTCTAGAAAAAGTAATGCATTATATACCTTATTTATATATAAGAAGTAATTAACGTTTACAATTACACTAGACATAAAAAAAAAGATAATTGGGTTTATTTAAAATATAATGTTTACCTGATCGTTATTCAAGTGAAGTTCCGCGATTTGTTTTTGGATAATCCATAAATGAAATTTTATTGCCAGTTGTTCAAATTAAGTTTGGCCTGCAGGCATACGCTTTTAAAGCAGAAGAATAAATTACACTTCCTGCTTCTAAAAGTAACACCAGCTGGCCGGTTATATCAGAAACTAAATTAGAATAAAATATCCATCTTTATTTTTACTGGCTAGATAAACAATAATTCTATTCCTCTAACACGTAACAGTTACATATTTCAAAATTACAAAACTTTAAATAACTGCACACTGAATGAGGACTCTTCTTTTACTTAGAATATAATAATGGATTAAAAAAGTTTTAATTACAGAACCAAAATATCTAAATAATGGACGACAACAAATAAATTTCAAATTTAAGCAGATAACTCTGCTTCATCGAGACAAAATGTAAACATTGCGGCTCCGCTCCGTCCGTAAACATTTTTAGCGCATGCTCAATGAACGAGATTCGCTTAGATTTTTTGATAGAAATGGTCTGTCTTACGGGCCAATCAGAGAAGACTTGCGTTTTGTGGACGGCCAGAGTCTAGTCGCCTGTCAGGGACAGACCTTAAAACTTCAACAAGCAGAGCGATTATACTTTGAGCGTGTTCAGTACGTGTTAAATTTGTTAGCACACACTAGCGCCACCTTGCGGCTAGTGTACAAAACAGAAATGACCTGCAAACGCACATTATGTAAATTTTGTTCATATACATGAGTCCATTTACATACTCTCTTCTCCTACCACACATTATCTATAAAAAACCCGCGGTGAGAAACAGAACAGGTATTTTGATTACATAGCTTTTGATTACATAGTCAACCCAATGGCCGTAGCATCGCATGAACTTCGTCGAAGATTTCCCGCTTGATCCACTTGTTGGTAGGTCGTTTTGGTTTAATATTTCAAAATTTCACTTTTTAATTTTTCTAGTGTCAATTTTTCATTTTACAATATGCAAAAAGTACACCAGACGCCAGAGGGCGCTATTGTCAACTTGCAAAAATTCTTCCATTCATCTGATCAGGCTTATTATTTAATGGCTTTGTCAACAAGCGTTTACGGGAAATGTCCCTGCAAGTTAGGGCTCCTATAATTATAGGAGCCCTACCGCAAGGCGAATTTGGAATCTTCCCTCGATTCATGCACTTTTGGTGAGAAATGCATTTTGAGATGAAATGAAAAATATGGAACCAAAGTAGCGATCGTGTGCTAATCGAGGGAAATGCCCAAAGAGAGTTATTGTTATTATTTCGCTGTCGCTTGTTGTGGCGCATTTTCGGTTGGAATTTTATTTGCGTTTTTCGTGTGTCAATAACAATAAACCTTTTTTATTTTATTTATTTATTTATTTTTTTGTGTTCGTGCTGAAGAACTAGCGATGTTATTGTATCAAAAAGCGTCCTTTTTAAAAAATATTCTGACACAATAAATATCTATCAACTAACTGACACATTGAAGACTAGAATCAGAAGATTTCATGAAATACTTTTAAAACATATAAAGTTAAAGAATTGTTTATTAAACATAAACATTTGTCAATGATTAAAGTAAATTATTATTCTTAAATTTTTCTTTTCAATGTAACCAATATGTTTTTTAATATTATTAGTAAAATTATAAATAAAATATGATTGGAATATAATCCTTAATATAACTTTCTCTCCAAAACTTTGGAAAGGAATGTAGTTACTCCCTTAGTGTTGACTTTAGAAAAAAAGGGGACACTATTTTACTACTAAACACTATATTAAATTTTTTTAAACAGGCCGGGTGAGCAGAATAAAGACAATTTTTGCTATAATGGTCTAAACCGAACTGATAAAAAAAAATAAGTGGGCTAACCGACACAGTACAACAAATTGGAAATAAACTACGCTGATAAAATAGAAACAATTTTCAATGGACATGACTGGTATGAGAATAAGTACAAATATGCTGCATGAGCTGATGCTAGTTTCACAACATCAATACAGAAACATAATATGTCCATTTTAGAGATTGGCATCGGACAGTTAGATGTGTGCGAGTCAGTGTTGAATTTTTTCAGCAGACTCTGAGAGTGCCAAAATCAAGCTTACATTTTGTCTACATACTCGGGCCAGGTCGAGCTATAACTGGACTTAATTAATCACAGAATGTATCAATGCAATTTATTTTGTAAAAATAGTAATAGCAATAATGAATTTCAGTTAACAGAATCTTTAAATATGTATTATAATAAATTCTAGAATAATAAAAAAAAAACTAATTTTAGTTTCTTCTATCTTTACAAGAAGAAAGTATTGGATTCATGAAAAATTTTGACTTCCGGTTTTCAATGGATTTATATGTTTTAGAAGATCCTGAACATGATTTGATGATTTTTAGAAAATGTCTATCACTCTATGAGCCTGACGTTACTTTATAGGTAACTTTAGATAAAGGAAATCATCCATTTATTAAATATTGTGTTAATACTAAAAGTAATTCGTGAAATTTACGGGGAGAGGGGGGCGTGCACCTTCCACTGCTTGGGCGCGCATTCTTTCCTTGGGTTATAAGGGCCCAATTTCAACAGGATTTGGTTCATTCAATTTAGATTACAATTCAGATACTTTCTGTATTATAAAATTTTATCTTAAGACTTCAGTTGCCAACATTTTTTAACATTAATGGTGCATTATTTTTTCAGGCTCTATGGGCTTGCTTGATTACTACGAGAACTGGCATATTCAACTTGGCTTTTGATTATCTCTGGCACATGCAGAGCACTTCCGGTACATACTTGCCTTAAGTTGCGGGGAATGCAGTTCACAGGTTCCTTCAGAAGGAGGTTTGCTGGGAACACACAAGACACAGCAGAAGATAATGGGGCCCCCGAAACTAGGTTCATTTATTTAAAATATTTTCAAAAGATATAAAATCATACAAACTTGAGTTTTATTTTAGGTTATTATAATGGGCCCTGGGCAACACTGGACATACAATATAGATTCAACTACACAGGGTGTTCCAAAAGTGCTGAAAGATGTTTCATGAAACACACAGGAAATTCAAGAAATGATAGAGGATGCTTCACGAGATCTAATGATTCAATTATACTTAAGAGGCTACTTCACTAGTGCTGTAAAAGTACCAACTAAATGAACACCCGTATGTATTCGTTACTTTCAAACACACTACCCATTAGAAAATATTTGTTACTCATTACTCTTTAGAAAACAGATATTAAAAATTATCCTAAGTACTAGTACACATATATTCGATGTATTTTCTAATTTTCTGAGTTGTTTTTTTTTTATTATTATAATTAGTTTTAACTGTTCCTTAAAATAATAGATAAAATCTATATGGATGCTTACACTAATTTAACATTTCATAAAGTATAAAATTGGGCATTCCAAATACTGCATGTGAAATATATGGTCATAAGACTACAGTAAATATAATTATATACCGTATGTGAGATCTTTTCAAAAATTAGTTACCGTTACATAGACCCATAATAAAGTTTTGTATGACACCTTTCTGTAACAGAAATCTGTGTAAAAGTGGAATTTACCTTGAATTGAAATATTCCAAGATCTGATTTCCATAAAAATAATACAAGGAAATGCATCTGCTAAGATGAAAAATTTCTCTGAAACAAAATTCCTTAGGGATTTCTCACAATTCTGTCTCCGTAAGTATTACTGTATGTATAAAAGAAAAAAAATAGTAATTGCGTATATTAATAAAAATATTCACTGCTTACTGAAACCAGTAAAACATGACAACTGAACGTGTCTGTAACGGAAACTAGCATGAAATCGGTTCTCAAAACATATTTACCTCTGCTTGACATTGCAAAACTTTCTGACACATTCATATACTCAACTAATGCATAAACTGATAAAATTGGCAGTGATGTGAATGATATGGAACCGAATAGCGTTTTTTCATTTTTCGATAAGTTCATCGCAGTTCAAGCTATAATCAAGTGCTTTTATATGATGGCCCTTCAATTACTGTCACATCCAGAAATTTGGTTCTAAACACACATTTTCATAGTATATCGTCAAACAAATCTTTTGAATTTAAAGGAAAAAGAGACACTAATCCATTTCTTAATTTCTGATCAAAAGTGCTTACAGATTTTTTGCGAATATGAGTAAAAAGCAATGATTTAAAAAGTTATATTTCATAAAAATACTTTATCATTCCTTAAATGCAGCTACAATAAATATTTTATTCTGTTATAAGCTTCAGTTTTTTTTAACAGTAAAATTATGAGCAATCTTAATAGATTAAATGCATAATTAATACAAAATTAATCTAATTAAAATATTAAATGATAAACATATCTTGTCTCTTTATTGCTTGGATCCATACTTCCTTTTTTTAAATGCATTCATAAAACCTCTTGGCAAAAAAAAAAAAAAATCAATTATTCTCTCCATGTTTGAAAAAAGCATATAACACTTCATATCTGAGAAATAAAAAAGAAAAATGCCCTTTAAACTGATGGCATTGAGCTCACATGCCATTGACATTTATTGTATATTATACTCTTATTTCAAAGAATAATGCCCCTCGAAAAATAAATTAAGGGGGGATTACCTCCCTCCCGTTTCCCCTCTTTATACTTAACCAATGATCCTCCAAATGTCATCAGGGAAGCGCCTTATCAAAATAAATTGGTATACCAAATTTGAAGCAAATCGGATAGAAAAAAACATTTATCTTAATTAAGTGGGTATTAGCCCCACGTTCCCCCCTTTATATTTAAGCAATGAACTTCCAAATCTAATCAGGAAGCGCCTTATCAGAATTAACCGGTATACCAAATTTGAAGAAAATCTGATAATTCTGCATGGAAAACCCATTTATCTAAGTTAAGGGGAGGATTAGTTCCCTCCCCTTTATACTTAACTAATCAACCACCAAAACTAATCAGGGAAGCGCCATATCAGAATGAACCTAGAAAAAAAATTGAAGCAAATTGGATATTTCTATCAAGAGTTATCGCGTTATGTACATACAGAACCGGCGGGCACATTATCTCTCGGGCTTTGATAGCCTGTGAGCTAAAAAGTACAATCCCTGAAAGAAAAAACGATCTCATAGTAATCGTTCTAAAAGCAGTTTGTTCTGCTATTGACCATGTGACTTCAAAATCTTCCTTCCAAAATTATTCACACGGACATTTTCGGCAAATAAACGAGTGCTGAAGCAAAGCCACTGAAGTAACGAAATGATTAAATGAATACCCATATGGGACACTAATACGGGAACAACTGATTTCTGAACACAAATTCACATCTTTCCGCATCAGACAATGCGGCTCTGTTCATGAATCACAAAATGAAAGTAACGTTTGAAGTTTGTTTCTAAGTTCTGCAGTAATGACTCATATTCTGAACTAATGATTTGGTACTTCGTACCAGAGAGATTACCCGTTACTCAGTAAAGAATACATGCGGTTTGCAATGCCTCTATACTTCACTCATGCAAAAAAAGTGCTCAGAAATCTGTTAATCCTATGGGAGAAATTTTTAAAAATATCTTGTTTGGATTTCCACATTTTAATTTGTTTTGTTTTTTGCATTGGATAGCTGAGGTTGATCTCTACAAAGACTGCTTTTTATTTTCGATTTTGTTTACAGGTTTTTATTTTTTAATTAGAATACTTTCCCTTTCTGAACTGGTTTTGAAAGTGGAAGTATCCTCATAAAAAGAATAAAATATATAGACAATTGAAAAAGTAAAACATTGCCTTTGAGGAGATCAACCTCAGCTATCCAATGAGAAAAAAAAAATAAATATTGAAATGCAAGAGATATTTTTAATAATTTCTCCCATAGGATTAACATTAGCAAGTGGGTGTTTTCATGTGAATGAAATAGCCCGGAAGATGAAATTAAAGACTACGAAACTCGCAGAAAAATGTGTTGATCCCATAAAATGTAAAAGAGTTAAATGATGAATATGTTATATGTATGGATGCCTGACATCTATCATGCAAGCAAATAAATCTACAATTTTTAACTAAACACTAGGACTACACAAAGCCTCAATATCTCCATTCCTGGCAAAAAATCCAGAGAATAAAAATAACGATAAGGCTAATTGTACAAAATCCAGTATTACCAAAAGATGTGCAACCCCCAAACGGACAGCAACAGCAATCAACCGAATGACTAGGAAGAGTCCCAACTGATCCTAGACTTATATTTTGCCCAGATGATGTTTTGGCTAACCCAACTCTAAAAGAATACGTATTGAAAAATGTTATTGCATGTTCAAAAGACATACATATTTACCGTATCTTTTATAGAATTTCTTATTAAATTAACATGTAAAAATTAACCGAGTATCCTGCACATTTTTTTTTTTTTTTTTTTTTTAGAGAATAACATGGAAAAGTAGTCGTGGAAAAAAAAAAGTAAACACCCCCTACTAACTCCTCAAAAAATTATCGTAGAAGAAAGTTACTGGTACTGAATGATTGGAAATAAAGTCTACTTTTAAATGATGTATATAAAATTTGCTTAGGGGGCCATCTACATATTAAAACGAACCATAACTTTGTTTTTTTTAATAGCAGTACTCAATTCTGACAGCATAAATGAACTCTACACCCTTCAATTAGCCTAAAAACGAATTTTTATGCAATTCGTACCATAAGTTTCCAAGAAATTAATTATTTTAAAACGATCTTATTTTAAGGGCTGTATCCAAATTGAAGTTCCATACTGGATTGTTAACCGAGAGAGCCCCTTCCTTGATCAAGGCACCTTAAGCGCCACTCAAGGAGTCAATGAAGTGTGTTAGATTACAGTACAAGCAGAATAAATTTCAAAATGTCTACTCACTTCCATCATAGACTAGGACTCTTAAACCATCATTTTGCCGTTTTTTAAGCATAATTTGAAAACTACTTATAATAAAAATGTGAAATTTTTTAATTTCCATAAAGCAGGACTTAATAAATCTAAATCCATCAAAAAAATTGTAGGTTGTAATTCATAATTTTTTCGAATATTAATTTCATAATTCATATCATAAAATTATAAAAATTGCAAATTCAGCTTATTTATGTTTGGGTATATTAGTATTATTACTACAAAAAAAAAAATAACACATTAGGAGCATAATTTCGGGAGATATGAAAATGTAATTTAACATTGGAAGCACTAAATTTTGAATGTTTATAATTCAAAAACTTATCATTCAAATGACTTGAAATTTGGTGTCTAGGCATAGTTTGAACTGAAGATTTGAAATATCTCGTTAGAATTGGGCATTGCCATTGAAAAAAATGAAGTTTGGATTCATTTTAATATGTAGATGACCCCCTAAGAAAATTTTATATACATCATTTAAAAGTAGACTTTATTTCCAATCGTTTGGCACCAGTAACTTTCTTCTACGATGATTTGCTGAGGAGTTAGTAGGGGGTGTTTACTTTTTTTTTCCACGACTGTACATAGACATGACACTCGACATTGCTTTTAAAGCTATCCAGATGTATTTTAAGAATCATTGCAAGTGCGAAAACTCAGGTGACCAGATTGATAGTGCGACAGGAGATGACAGGGATGATCTATCTGAATTTGAGTTAGAAAAGCTTCGGGATAGTTCACGTGATGCGCTGCTTAGTTATTTTCTCACCGAAGATAAAATGCGTGCGTATGAGGCTAGAAAACAATTGTGCTGGGAAGCCGAGGACCCTTTAAAATGCAAAAAAGAACTAGATGCAGAATAGGGATGCAATGCACCGAATAGTGATTTTGGCCGAATACTGTATATTCGGCCAACAGGTGAACCGAATACTGAATATTCGGCTAGCCGAATAGTAACTGCTAGGCCAGATACCGAATACCGAATATTCGGCTTGTCGAATACTTTTATATTTCAAAGTTTAAAGGCATTAAAATGTTAAATTTTAAAACGATTTTACATAATATTTAAAACAGAAATTTTTATTCTAATAAACAAGAGCTTTTTTCAAGTAAACTTTATGCTGAAAAAAATCTGCTTTGAGTTATTTACAAAGAGGATAGTTATAAAAAAATTTTTAAATAATAAAATTTTAAATTTCATAGCTTCTTCTGAGAATTAAAACAAATGAATAAAATTTTCTTAAATTCTAAAACAAACATTTTAAAATCAAAGAGAGATTGTAAAAAAATTGGAAGAAAAATTGTACAGGATCATATATTTGCTTGTCAGGAAGAGACTAAAGTAAAAGTTAATAAATAATACAATCAATTCATATTTTATATGGTGACAACTTAGCAAGAATAACTGTTCTACTCCCTTTGATTAAGCAAGGAAATTTTTAAATGCATCCTTGATCGGTGTCTGGAGTGGGCAATCATTTTCAGAGATTGTAAACGTTGTTCTTAAAATCTTAACAAGAAACAGATTATTTTTACTGGACAATGTTGAGGAACTTGCATTTGTACATAATTAATTCCCATGAAAATCCTCATGATTGGCTAATTTTCTTAAATAATACTTAACAAACAGCAAATAAATAATGTAAAAACATTCTCTTTTATTTAAATATGATTTTGTTTCTAATTATTCTGAATATCTTTATAAGTTGACTGTTAAACGTAGAAAATGTATAAGGTTTTAAAATATATGTTTTAAAAGTTCCGAATATTTCGATATTCGGCCAAACCGAATATTTGGTAACATGGCCGAATACCGAATATTCGGTGCATCCCTAATGCAGAATACAGCAAAATTATTGAAAGTCGACAGTTGGGGTACAAAGTACCTGATGTAACTAAAGATCTGTTTAAAGCAAGTCTTTCATCATTGATTTACTTTATACAAGAGTTTTCTTCACATGCAGGTTTCGAGGAAATCCAATGTAAAGTAGACCTACAAAATAACTCTACTTGGATTCGAATTCCTGCTAAAATTTTGTGCATTGGTGAACCTTGCATGATATCGAACTAAAAACTGAAAAAGACTTAAAGCGTAGAAAAAAGTCCTCAGGAATGGAGGAAGGTGAAGAGCGATCTGCAATGCCCTTTGAAATATTCGAAAATACAGGCAAAGTTCTTTAATCCGCACAAGTTGGGACCAAAGGTTGTGCAGATTAGGGAATATTGCGGATTATGGAGTATATGTCTTTTTCTTATTTCTGGACACTATTTTAAATATGATATATAATAAATAATTTAATATGCTATCTCAAAAATTGCATTTTTCAAATTCTTGTATTAAAAAATTGATTGTATTCACTTTTATATTTAAATTTTTCAGATATTTCTTTTAAAAAATCATTTTTGGATCAAGAATTTGTAAATTTGTTTAATTGTTTACATTCATTAAGCAATGCGAATTATAGGAAATTGCGGATTACGGGAGTGCGGATTATAGATCCTTGACTGTACTCTGGAAAATTTTAATATGTGAAAAATATTAATCTTACCTTCAAAAAAAAAAAAAAAATTAAACTATACTTAGTTGTATTTTTTTTTTAGTTTCTTGAGTAATTTGTTATTCTTTGTAATTGTAAATTTAGCAAGACCAAGGGGATCATCCCGAGTGAGTGGCCAGACATGTTGTCAGGCGCTACCCACTCTAGATTCTCTCCAGGCTGTTGCCTTTAATTTACAATATTTTACATTTTGAATTTACATGCTGAGTAATCCTTGTTTTGACAGTCGATGCATACACTGCAGGCAATCACTTTTTTATGTTCTTTATGAGAAGGAAACAGGTTCCTCTGATAGGCTCTAGGTGAAGAAATGGCTGGGATGCACATCCATGCAGCCTGCCGAGGCCCCCAAAATGACATCCTTGCTGTTCTCCTGCGTTGTTTAAGTCCATTTCTAGCTGGTAAAGGAGTTGGTGTATCGGTGGAGGGCTTGGTGGGGTGTTGGATACCAATACTTTCATCTGAGAGCATTCATTGTCCGAACTAACCGAGGATGTTATTTTGGCACACTGTACAGTTCCGATGTTTTTTCTGAAATCCTAGAAATAGAAAAAAAATTAAGTAAAATAAAATAAAAAGTTATACTACTTAAAAATAAATATACTTACTTTTCAAACTGGCCGCGAGCTCATCCTTAAATAAATCTTTAAGATAGCTGGTCTCCGATATCAAATTTTAATCCCAATAGTTCACATACTAAAAAAAAAAAAAAAAAAAAAAAAAAATTAATGTATACATACCTTGTTGAACCAATAGTTGAAAAATAATGCTAAAATGAAATTATCACTTACGTATAACAAGAGCCTTCTTATCAAAACGGACTTGCTCAAAATCCAGAAGATGGTGCTCAAAGAATTAGTTATTTGGTATAAATTTAAAAAGCTGGATTCTGACAGAGACACATTTGTACATATCAGAATTAAAGTGCTCCTCATTAGTTGTTAGGATCCCCGGAGGAAAAAGGACAAGAAGTGGAACTCCCCATGCCATCTTTTAGTCAATTCAGCTAGGATAACATAGTCGTCCTGTTTGGTTTGTGGGGTCATTACGTCACCCCACCAGGTATAGATTTCTCGAAGTTGTGTTATTAGATAATCTGTATTAGTAGTCCTGTTAAGTAATTTCTGAAATATATGAATGCACAACCCTCGATGCCGCAGTCTATCGTTTTTAGTTGCAAGCATCATTTCCATAACACAAAAACCCACTTCTTCGCATTTGCCAAGATACTTTCAAAAATAAATACATTTGAGCATTTTAGTAGCAAAAAATTGGGTGATCAGTTCAAGTTTAGATAAAAAAAAAGCCAAAAAGAATTTTCCTGCCTGGTTATTAGCGCCTGTGTGCTCAAACGCATTAATAAACCAGGGTTTTTCAATAATCCATGGTTCGTATAATGGTAAACAAACAGATTGAAACTTATGAATGAAATAGCATGTTAGTGAAGGTAAGAAAAGTTTAATTTACTGTAAATAACTGGTAATTTTCTTCTCATTTAGCAATCAAATAGAATGAATCATTTATATTTTGTATTTCTATACTATAATTAACATTTTTCTTTAATCAGGAAAAAAAAAAGGATAAAATAGTCACATTTTTAGGATTATCATATAAAAAGGGGATACATTACCATTTAATAACATCTTTACCTATTTTCTAATATAAATAGTCTGATATTTAATTTGTTTGTTACTCTACAACTATTTCCTTAACGTAAGCTGATTAATAATAAATATAGTAAATTAGAACATTCTAGATTTAATTTGTGGTACAGGATACAGTGAGAAAAAATCATTCATACACATGGTCTGTTTATATAAGGATAAGGGCAAACATATATATTGAAATTTATGAATGAAGTAGCTTGTTTGTCGGTAAGAAAAACTTTATTTACTGTAAATCCCAGAAGCAGAATTTTCTGCATCAGTCTGCAGCAAACAAAAATTTATCTGCGACCCAAAAAGCCTACTATCATTAGAAATAACAGAAACACTTAAAGTAAGCAAAATTTCCATTTATAAAGAATATATATAATATAAGGATACAACAAATACCATAAATCTAGAGACTTAAAGCAAATTTCAGCTATTTTTTAAGCCCAGCATTTATTTTTAAGTTGGTGGATTAATCTGCCAGGTTTAAAATAATCTGCAGCGCCCGCTTCCATGCTGCACTGTTTCTGCTACTGGGCTGTAAATAAATAACTTTCTACTCATTTATCAAATAGAATGAAGCATTTAATAAAGATTAATATTTGGCAATTTTGTTATTCTTTTTTCAAAACAAGATAAAATAATGATACTTTTAGGCTTATCATATAAAAAAGGTATTTTTAAGATAGCCTATTTTAGAATGTAACTAGTCTGATATTTTATTTAATTATTATTCAAACTATTTCTTTGGCATAAGCTGACTAAAAATAAATTTAATTTAATAAATTGGAATAGTGTAGATTTAACTTATGGTAGATACAGTGAGAAAAATTTATTCATACACATGATCAGTTTATATGCTATGCTAATGGTAAACAAACATGTTGAAATTTATGAATGAAATAGGTTGATTGTGTAGGTAAGAAAAACTATTTACTTGTATATAAATAACTTTATTCATTTATATCAATCAAATAGAATGAAACATTTAATAAAGATTAATATTTTGTTGAACTTTTAATCTATTTTTCAAAACAAGGATAAAATAATGGCACTTTTAGGCTTATCATATAAAAAGTTACATTTTTTAAATAATGTTAGCCTACTTTATAATGTAACTAGTTTGATATTTTATTTATTTATTACTCAAAAATTATTTCCTTGACATAAAGCTGGCTAAAAATAAATTTAATTTAATAAATTAGAATAGTGTACATTTAACTTATGGTGAGAAAAATATATGTACACATGGTCAGTTTTACGCTAATGGTAAACATATTGAAATTTATGAATGAAATGTTGATTGTGTAGGTAAGAAAAACTATTTACTTCTAAATAAATAACTTTCTTCATTTATCAATCAAATAGAATGAAACATTTAATAAAGATTAATATTTTGTTAAACTTTTAATCAATTTTTCAAAACAACAAAACTGCAGCATAAAATAATGGCACTTTTAGGCTTACATAAAAAGTTACATTTTTAAAATAATGTTAGCCTATTTTATTTGTAACTAGTGTGATATTTTATTTATTACTCAAACTATTTCCTGGATTTCAGCTAACTAAAAATAAATTTAATTTAATAAATTAGAATATAAAACTTATGGTACAGTGAGAAAAATATATTCTTACACATGGTCAGTTTATATGTTAATAAACAAACATTGAAATTTATGAATGAAATAGGTTGTCTAAGTAAGGAAAACTTTATGAATAAATGATTAGCTTTCTTTTCAATTATCAATCATAATCGAATAGGATGAAACATTATTAATATTTTGCATTATTATTATTCTTTTCTCAAAGCAACAAAACAAAACTGCAGTATAAAACTATACTTTCAGGCTTATAATATAAACAGTTTCATTTTTAAAATAATGTGAACGTATTTTATAATGTAACTAGTCTTTTTTTTTTTTTTTTTTTGGTAAAATCGCCATCAATCAAGAATGTATAAGTCAAAATTAACTTTTTTACTCACTGGCCAGTACATGATTTTTTTTTTCATTAGCCAGATTTTTTATGCACTGGCCAGTAACAAATTTACAAATGTTTGATTAAAAAAAGTGCTTTTTGTTACTGTTATATCTTTCATTGCATCAGGCAAAGACATTCACGAGCTAAAATCTACGGGAAGATTCTTTTCCAATATCTCATTTGCATTTCAATATTTTAAAATAATTTTGTTCCCATTGGATAGCTGAGGTTGATCCCAACATTAGCCCCTATTTTACTTTGAGTGCATTTTTATGATGACACTTTTACTTTTGGAAATGATTCCAAAAGTGAAAATAACATTTAAAAATGTATGCAGCCAAAAAGAAAGTAAAAAAGGGCAAATGTAGCGATCAATCTCAGCTATCCAATTAAAATTATTTAAATGTAAATGAGATATTAGAAAAGAACCTTCCCATAGGTTTAACATTAGCTAGCAAGTATCTTTGTGGGACGGGAGCCTTAAAATCATGACTTACTAACATCCTTTATTTACCCTTTTGACAAGATTACACTCGACATAAAAAACTGGCATTTACTGCAGTCAAATTATAATATAAGTGATAAACTATATTTAAAGATATGCTGATATTGTATTTAGAGATATGCTGATATGTTATATAAACAAAAAATGGTTTTTTGAAATTAGAATATACTTTAATTTAAAAAATGATTTCACATCATGGATATTTCATTTTTACCTAGTAGAATCTATTATCACAATTGACGAGTGTCAAGTGGCAACTTAAATTTGCACAGTTGTGGCAATAAAGTCAATCTCCAAATTTTCAGTATTACTCGCTGATTGGCGAGTGCTAATTTTTTCTTGTACAATAATGCAGTTATTTTTCACAAATTTTTTTATAGTTTATATATAATAAAATATGATGTTTAAGGGAAATAGCTACATAAATTTTCATCAACAACAATTTCAAATTTCACAAAGAAAAAATTCTCCTTGACTTTCAATGTTTATTACTCACCCCCACCCTCTCAACTTCATTCATGAAATTTTTTTTAGTCAATGACCATTTTGTTTTTGTACTTTTAAAAATATCATTTTGCCCCTTCAAATAAAGTCAATGAATATTTCCACTTAAAAAACCTTAATTATATGTGTTATAGACACAAATTACATTGTTGATGTTGTCTTGCCAACAGGAATTGGAACTGTACACTGGATAAAGGGTAAAACTGCCACACCCGTCCCCCTTTACGAAATCTGTTTTCACAAGATTATAAGCCATGGCCATAGATCTCCCACTCCCGAAATAAAATTTTTTCTGGCATACAGACTTTGGCCCTTGAAAACCTAAATATTTATATAACTGAATCTTCTCTTATAAAAGGTTGTGCCCCCTAATATGTAGGATGTTTCTAAATTAATGGAACAAACTTTCAAGCATAACTACTCCTGAAAAATTTTTTGTACATAAAACCAGACCACAATATATTTATTTCAAGAATAAGATAGTGTACCTCGCTGAATTCAACCTTTCATTCACAGCTTTCACAATATTGAAGATTTTTATCAGATTAGTTTTGTATAAATGTGATAACATCATTGGAAGTGTGAAATTTCAATAAGTGACACAGCATGTACTGCAAAGTTTAGGTGTATATTTTTAATAACCACATACATATCATTTACAATGTAAAGAATAAAATTTTCAGTTAAGGGGGTTGGTCACTCAGCTTCCAATTTCCCTTCCCTAATGTAAAATCTATGGGCATTGGATGCATTCGTCTATTTAAAATATCTCCTCGAGAAATTAATATTTTTAACTTCTATTTTAGTGTACCTTTCCTAAGATGTCTCTTTTTTCCTTAGCTCTCAAAATATTTCTAAAGTATAGACTTAATTTTATAGGAAGTGTTAAAATTTTACTCACAGTTTGCCGCTTTTAACACATAAAATATCAAATTCAGCATAGATTTTAGAAATATTTTGAAAACTAAGAAAAAAAAAAAGATTCTTTAAGAAGAGTATACAGAAAAAAAGATGTTAAAAATAGGAATTTCCCGGAGAAAATAATTTAAATATATGAATGCATCAAAAGTCCACAGACTTAACATTACGGAGGAGAATTCCAAAGCTGAGTGACCAGCCACTTTAAGATTCAGATTTTTAAAAAAATCAAAATGGTCATTTTGATTAGTTTATTAGATACTGGGGTAAAAAAATGTGTTGGTAAAGCAGAATATCATTTCATAAATGAAAAAAATTATACTAGGCTCATTAAATCTTCTAAGCAATCATCAGTTACTGAATCAGAGGTGGAAAAAGTATTATAGTATATTTATATACAAGCTGTTTTATTATTCTTAATCCCAGAAGCAGAATTTTCTGCGTCAGTCTGCAGCAAACAAAAATTTATCTGCGACCCAATAAGCCTACTATCATAAGAAATAACAGAAACACTTAAAGTAAGCAAAATTTCCATTTATAAAGAATATATATAATATAAGGATACAACAAATACCATAAATCTAGAGACTTAAAGCAAATTTCAGCTATTTTTTAAGCCCAGCATTTATTTTTAAGTTGGTGGATTAATCTGCAAGGTTTAAAATAATCTGCAGCGCCCGCTTCCGTGCTGCACTGTTTCTGCTACTGGGTTCTTAATTATTTATAATTATCTCAAGCTGTTTGGCTTTTTTTTTAAGAGTGGCAAAGGTATATTGGAAATTTCCTTAATATAATTTCTTTCGAGATGCGCTTGAAAATATTTAAAAAGGCTTTTAAAATTGGAAAACACATTAAAACTAATGCGTAACAAAAAAACTGCATGAATTTACTCTTGCCGTAATAAACATTTAGTTATTTAACCAAGAACATTTATGAATGCATTAAAAATAAATTAATGCAAATTAACTGTAAGCCACCTTTATTTTAAAAAAATAGATCCTGCTTTTCCTGGTAAAAAGGAGAAGGAAAATTAACACTAAATTAAGTACTTCATGATAAGCAATGACCAAAAGGTGTTATGTATATAACTGTAGCACGATATAGCAACATGTAAATAATATAATTATATTAAAACAACAAATTAAACCTTCGCAACAAGAAAAATATGATATAGATATGTTTTACACTCTAAATAGAAGAAAAAAAAAAAAAGACACTGCATCAAATCCCTAACAAAAATACCCTTGCAAAACCACATGGCAATATATTTTCTAGCGGGTGGGGAACGTATCGTTTACAGCAACCCAGAGTACCGGTTTTTCAACTGCGCCATTGACCATGCCAAGCTTGCTTCGCCAAATGCGCGAATCGAGGGAAGATTCCAAAATCGCTGCCGCAAGTGCCTGGGAAGCGAAATAGTTTTTTTCCAAGCATGTTCGTCGATCGGAAGTGTAGCTCGTACCCTCATTGGTTCTTGCCTTTGTGGCGATAATAACATTTGGCGAAGAATACTTCTAGGGTTTTTGTATGTTTTAAGCTGCTGTGATTTGAATGCGTACTAGCGTCTGGTTGTGGTATGCTGTTTGCTTGCAAATCAGAGTACTTGAGTTCAAATCCAGGCGTGCGGAAAGTTGGTTAACACTAGAATGCCCGGAAATTTTGCTCAAGTTTCAAAAAAATATTCTACGCCAGAATTTTTATTTAAAATTATTTGACTGATTTATTTAACGTAAAACTGCATTTTTAAAATTTAACTTATTTTGTGAAATAATTTCTGGTTCCAGTTGACATGTAATCATATGGTCGGAGTCGAATCGACTTCTTCCGGGCGGCGAATTTCGAAACTTCCCTCATTTGGACCCCTTTGGCGAAAAAATTTGGCGAGAGAAGCATTTCGAGATAAAATTCAAAATGTGGAACAGAACTTGCTTCGGCGTGTGCTTCTGGCGATTGTTGTTCATTGCACATGCACGCACATCCGCATATACAAAAAAGCACAAATTTAGAAAATTTATTATGGAGTACAGCTACTATAAATTTAATTATTTTTTATTTGTCGTTTGGGGAAAGGGTGTTACTTTAATAGCAGTAGCAAATACTAATTTATTATTGATAATTTTTTAAAATGTAAGGTGTTTTATTTTATTTTATCGTATCTACCATTTGATCAAACGTGTATGTTAAATAAACTGCTAATCTTTATGGACAATAATGTTGTAAAATAAATCAATTTTTCATTTATTTTTATTAACACTTCATCAAACGGCATGTAATACAATTTCAGTTTACAATCTTTAAAAATGTGCTACTCTGATTATTCTTGTATTTACTTTGTATTTTCAAAGTACAAAAGTAAATAATGCTCGCTTTTAACTTATTAAAAAAATGTTTTCTTAGGTATTACATTCGTTGTGTGTACGTGTATATCGGATGTATGCTTAATTTTTCTGAATGAAAAAAGCAACATTTTTTTTTTTTTTTTTTAAGTACTAGCTGTTTGATAATTATTAGGAAAGTACCAAACAGTTATTTAGCCAAATGCTATGTCATTTTTATGTATGGGAAATAAAGTAAAATAAAAAATCTTATATTATTGGTATGATTTTAAGAGCTTAATGTAATATTTGAAACACCTTGAAGACTTTAAATAATAATAAATTTAATAAAATAAGACTTTTACAAATCTAAGTTACTAATAGCATAATTTTATCTGTAGAGATTTTAGTTAAAATAAGAATTAATTATGAACAGTGTTAAATGTACTTAATTTTTTTTTTTATTAAGACATTTTTCAATATAAAAGTTTTATTTTATTTTTTCCTTTTAAACAGATATATCAAATTGATTTTCTGTTAAGTCAGGATGGCATGTTATTTCCACATGGAAAGAATATTCTTCATTTTTACTATATAGTCATACTTTTATCAGGGGTTATTGTGTTCAGGTAATGTACCTGAATTTTTATCCTTTATTACATTTAGTGTTAAATGGGAGCCCATAATGCCTATGGTTCCATGCTATGAGTGATATACCCCTTGAAATAACCTTTTGATAAATCTTTGTTGCAAGGAGTTAGTATATATAAAAAAAAATGCACTTGAAATTTGAAATACGAAATCTGTATTTTATGCATTTTATTAAAGTTACAATGCTTTTTTAAATGCGTAATGCAAACATATAGCAAAAGAAACACATTTATGTATATAAACATGTTTATTTGCACTCACTTTGAACTTAAACAACCTAGCTATATGACTTAAATTTACACAATTTAAAATTGAATTAGTTGTGATTTTTAATTCTGCTATATTTTAAATTATATTTAAGATTGTACTTGAAAAAATTAATACTAATAATGCTGTTCAATGTAAATCTTCATGGCTCATTAACATAGAAATTTTTATTTGTGCATGAAATTTGCAGATATTAATGTTTAAGTAATTTATAATTTAATGGAATTTTTCATTTTGCTATAAATATATTACTTCTGTATAATCAGTTGTTTCCTAAAATACAGTAAATTTTGTGTAAACAGAAACTGTTTAGAATGAAATTATCTCTTAAACGAAAAAACTGTATGGTTCTTGCAAATTAAATATATTTGCTTAAAAACATGAACCTGTCTGAAACACAACATTTCTTTGATCCATAATAAATCTGTCTTAGCAAGTGCACCATGATTATATTAGCATAGCAGAACAGAGAGGATTTAAGAGTAAACAAACACTTTAAAAAAAATGATAAATACTCATGTTATGAATAAAAAAGTCATGTGTAAAACAAAACAAAAAAAAACATGAAAATTTTTCAAAGCTTAAGGGCTCAAATCCAAAAGGGCAACTTTCTGACATAAGTTTTAATTTATTTTTGTTCGAAAATGCAAGAAACTAGCTGGTGTTGTTGTTCAGAAACTATGTAATTGAGTTGTTTTTTCCTTTTTTTTTTTTGCAAACGCAATAGATCTTTCAGAAAATAGTGTCAAGGTGGGCATTTTGAACTGAATTTCCATGTGAAGGAAGAAAGAGCACTCAAGAGTGGGCGAAAAACGTGTTTGTCATGTGATCAAAATAGTTTATAACTCAATAGGTAATTGATTGATCAAAAAATGGAAAACACAGTTCGATTCCAAATCACTTCCATGGTCAGGCTTTCCAACTTTATATCTTTCCGTTAAAAAATGAATTTGTAAATGTTAAGTAATTTCTTCAAAATTATGTGCCAGCAAGTAAAGAAATATTTGTACTTGTTAGTTATCCCGTCAACCAAATTACTGTTGCCAAATTGTAAGATTAAATGCCAATAATGGTTGCCACTAATCAATTAATTGTAAGATTAAATGGCAATAATGGCCAATAAAACCATTAATTTGATGTTTTATTTGTATTTTTATTAATGTTTTACTAATTTATTTGTTATTTCGTTATTTAAAATAAAAATTATGTCAATGTGTATAATTTGGCAAGTGGTTTGGCAAAATTGGTCGACGGGATAACTAACAAGTACCAAAATATTTTATCTTATGTAATATATTTTTCCACTTTAGTGTTTTCATAAAGAACTATGCGCTTGCTTTTTTTTTTTCAACTTTATATCTCAATAATAATCTCAGATAAGCTGCAAAATTTATGTATATCTAATAAAAATCAACTATCGGTCTCTGGCGACTTGTGTTGCTTAGACAAATAGTATTTAAGATTACAATGTTAGGTTACTATTATATTTATTGTACCGAAGGACGGCTCCTTCACTTGTAAAAAAACCAAAATTTCTGCTGTTTTTTCTGAAGTTTAATTTTTGTTGTTTAATATAAGTCAAAAAAATTTTGTCAGTAATTAGAAGCTGGCTTTTTTGCAATTTATTAAAGTAGTTAATAGTATCGTGTAATAGTTCTGCTGTTCTTAAGCACATTTGCTTCATCTGTAAGGGATATACAAATCAATGCAACAATTTTTGTATTGGAAAACAGGGTCAAAATTTACTTAAAAAGTATATATATACTGTAAAATCACGATTGTAAGCCCTCCATCCACTTTTAAGCAGTTTTGA
This sequence comes from Maratus speciosus, assembly GCA_963932465.1. NCBI lineage: Eukaryota > Metazoa > Arthropoda > Arachnida > Araneae > Salticidae > Maratus > Maratus speciosus. The sequence goes on from OZ010796.1 coordinate 455,982,464, forward strand.
TTTTTTTGTCATTCCCAAATATAAGCCCTCTCCCTCTTCACACAATTTTTTTGTGGAAAAAATTCTTAAAGTCCTAATAAAATTACATGAAATATCCACTTCTCTTCTTTGTCCTCCCTCCTCAACACAAAAACTTTAAAATCTTGAAAATCTTAGTAATTCTTTTTTTTCTATCTGTTGTCCGATAGTAACAATTAGTAAATAATCTATCTAAATTACACTCCTTTGTCTAGAAGTTCCTCTTTCCCCGCTGACACCCCCCCCCCCCCTCTGCAAAGTTTAAGATCTTTAAAATTATTATTTTTTTTTAATTTTGCAATATTTCTTATTTTATAGTTAGATGATTTACCTAAAATCTCATATTACATAACGTCTTTTAATCTCACTCATCTCAATTCTTTATCCTCTTTGAAATTTTTGCTCCATCCATTCCCCTCAAATGGGAAGGGAGGAGATTCTAAACAGATGGGAGGGAAAGCAATAAATTTTCTGTTTGGTTGTTTTCACCCTTGAATCACATGTGTATTTTATGTTTACATAGAGCACAAAAAAAAAAAAAAAAATTATTGTGTGTTTAGAAGGCAGTAGTAATTTTTACAGGGGAGGATGAGAAATAATTTAGGTGGTTATTTAAATATTTTCAAAACAAAATTACAATCGAGCAGAAAAAAAACTTAACAATTTTACAGATTTTAACATGCATGAGATGCAGGGAGGGGGCGGGGCTAATGCTCAGGATAAGAAGGTTGGGGAGAGAAGCAGAGATTTGAGAAGGAGGTGATAATTTAGTTGATGTATTATTTATTTGTTAAATAGGTCCGAGAAGAAATTTAAAATTAAAATAGTCTTATACGTTAAATTATGCATGTTTGATACCAGACGGAGAGGGGCAAAGAAGAAAGCTTTTTTTGGGAGGGAGACTTAGATTATTGTTGCAATAAATAAAATAACATATAAACAAGTAAATTTGAAAAAAAATTAAGTTTTAAAATTTTGCTTAGGGGTTTTTGTTGGGAAGATTTTAAGGGGGAAAGTTGTATATATATTTTTTCATACAAATCAGAAATTTGTCGAAATACGGAAGATTCTTGTCTCCACATGTGCCTTATTTACTTCTAAATTAATGGTAAAAAAAGGGTCTTTATATATATGTTTAATCTCGATTATGAGCTTCATGCCAAAGTTACCTTATTTTTCTTTTGAAAAAAGGGGTGGGGTGGGCTTACAATCAGGATTATATGGTATATATTAATATATCACGGAGTAAAAGGGGTGGAGGGAAAACTAGTGTTGAAATTTTGCTATGGAGTTTTTCTCCCATTAGGTGGCGATACCGTAGAATGTAGGCTATCGATCAATGGTTCTACAATGCTTTTCAATGGGAAAAGCACTGATTTAAAAAAAAATTTAATAGAAAATTTGAATTTTAAGGAAGTCGTACAAGTAGAAATCTGATTAATTACAGTTTTCTTCATAAGATACATATTATTTTAAAGGCACTTGGCTTTTTGATTGCTTCTTAAGACACTTAAAATCAGAGATTCTTCTGACAAAAAAGCGAAGGCAGGCCATTTAAAAATATTGAATATCGGGGATTATTCTGTCGCGAAGATAAAAATGGACTTATGACTTTTAAAAATTAAAAGTATTATTCAATATTTTTTGGAGTAAATTTTAATGTCGCGTATATTTTATAAGTTTTGAATAATTTAATAATTCATAACTTTTGATATCTATGCAATTAATAAATGTAGAATTAAAACAAATTTTTATCTTAATTATTTGGGAAAGAAAACGTGTAAATTATAGGTCAGGAACTAATTTTTACTAAAGTTGTAAGGTTTGATTTTAATATAATCTTACTCATAAGGAGGAAGGGGGGGGGGGGGGGGGGGTATAGGACTGGAATTTCCAGACCCGGGCCCGCCCTGCCCCGAAAGAGAAATAATTAGGCCTGGACCGGGCAGATGGAAAAACTTAAAGTTCAGCCCGACCTGGCCCGTTTGTTTTTTCGCAATTCACCCCCCGGTCCACCCCATGCAAAAATCAGTGAAAGCAGGCCCGTCCCTTGCAAAAAAAAAAAAAAGACCCGACTCAATTTCTACAAAAAATTCCGATTTTTCTTAACATACAATTAAGATTATTTTCCAGAATACTTCATAAATATTTATGGAAAAATGTAACAGTATATTTTAGATTGCTATATGTTTTCAAGTCAGAGCATACAGAATATTAAATTTTAATAACCCTTTAGACTCACTCTTATGCAAAAATACATGAATACAAAATTTATTACGATTATATATATTAAATTCAGTAATACGAAAATAATAGGACTCCATCTTAAATAGAACGTAATCATTATGAAAACCTAGAATCATTACCTATCATGGGATATCATTGAATTAATTACGTGTGACAGGATTTAATAGAATAATCACTATGGCAACCTAGAATCATTACCTAGCATGGGATATCGATGAATTAATTACGTGTGACGGGATTTAATAGCATAATCACCATGACAACCTAGAATCTTTACCTATCATGGGATACATTGAATTAATTATGCGTGACAGGATTTAATAGAATAATCACCATGGCAACCTAGAATCATTACCTATCATGGGATATCATTGAATTAATTACATATGATAGGATTTAATAGAATGAAGAAAACTTTTATTAATATCTTTTTAAGTTTTGATTCCATTTTCATAGAATTTGACATGAGAAAATTCTGCAATGATTATATATATTAAATTTCAAACCATTCGGTGAATAAAATAATGATTCTGAAGACACTGGATCCAGATCCTTCACTTAACACGGATTTTATTAAACTAGAGAGCACTTTTTTAGCATTCTCTCTTTGATTAACATGAACTTTAAGACAAAAAAAAAAATAATTATTATTTTTATGCTATGTGATATCATTTTTTTAAATGTTGAAGTTCTGAATAATATAGCCTTTTCTCAAGTAACTGTTAGGTTTTTCATGATCATTTTCAATTTTTAGTGTTCATTAAGTATAACATTTAAAAAACATATACACTAAGATTGATTTAAGATAAAAATTTCTCAATTTAAACATAATTACAAGCAAATAGCTTTATAATAGCTCAATAAATTTATATTAAAGCCTAAAAAAATCTCTCGCCTGTAAAGCACGGAACAAGCTCAATTTTATTTTCCCTTCGTTTTTTCTTTTTTTATGTCACCTGTATAACCTGTTTTCAATCCAGGAACAAAGCACTTATACCCCATCTTAATTTATGCTTTGTAATATCAATAATAAAAAATAAACGAATAACCTAAAATATTTTTTAATTCTAACGTACAGCTCTTATGCATATAATCATATGATATTCTGCTAAAAGAATGGTCAACATGCGGATTGCAGCGCCCTCACTATTTACCAAAATGCAACTTGCGTTTTCGGTGAGTAATGCCTATTAAGTTTCCCCTTCACCTCTTTTACTCCGTGTAATATATATATATATATAATATATGGAGTACATAATTACCAGCCTTCTGTTTTTTGCTGTTGTTGTTTTTTCAAATTGAACATTTTTTTAAAACAGAAATGTTATAAATAAAATAACTACCCTATAGAAACAAGGCATATTTAATTAAATAAATTTTCTGGTTTTAAAATGCGTTATTGGTTTGGAAAATATCTGAAGGTTGTCAAATATGACACCTCACCATGTTATATTGCTCTAAATCAAATCCAGATTTCTGTTTATGGCTGATACAGTAAAGAAAATAATGAAACAATATTTTCGATTTAATAATAAAACTTTTAATGAATTAACTTTTTTTTTTTGTAATGTCATGACATCAAAGAAAGCACTGAAATTGTTCTGTAATTTGTTCGACTCTGTATGCACTGATCAAAATTCAAAGCACTCAGTATTGTTTACTCGGGCATCACAACTATTTCGTAGTTGTCAATCTTTCATTTTTTTTCACTTCAAACATGTTTTAAACTGGAATTTAAAAAAAAAAAAAAAACGAGTCTTCTAGTTCATAATATGTTTGACTAGAAAAAAGACAAAAAATTGACACCCATGTCCATTGTATTTTTTATTAAGAAATAATTCCAAGATGCTGGGGTTTTTTATACAAAAATTGTTTGTTTTGACATGCATTACTATTACATACAGTTCTGACCATCAAATATACCCTGTATATACATTATATGCATAGATAATGTAATCAATTATCTACCCTCTTTCATCATACAACCGTGAGGGACCATGTTCAGAGAACCCTTTTCAGGCAAGTTCTGGCACCATGCCTAGTTTAGAAAGCAGAATATGATCATTATATTTTGAAAATATTTTTGTTTATTTTCGCTTGTATCTTTGAAATACAAATTTGGTAAAAAATGAACAAACAATTTTTTTATAAACAACATTTACTTTCTTTTTTTTTCAGTATGAAATGAAACACATAATTGCTCAGGTGATCAAATTAAAAAAAAATTAGTATTAGCAAAGTTTGATATGTTAACCAAAATCTTCATCAGTGTTGAAGGAAACAAAAATTTTAATTGTTGAATTTTGTTTACTAGATAAATATTCAACAAATTTAAGAACAAAATTGCACAAATATTCCTATCATATTCATAGCCAACAAAAAGTGTTTTATTAAACGTTTCAATAATTTTGTCTCGGCTTTCAAGAAACTCTTTTTGCTTTAAATATAATTTTGTTAGCTGTCTCAGCAGCAAAACCTCAGTTTTTTGCAATAATTTTTCAGTATACATGATATTCAGGAAAAATAGTTTTGCCAACGTAAAGTACTATTTGTCATCATTATCCAATTACACATGCTTATTTCTGAACTTTTTTTTTTTTCTTCTTCTTCTTCTTTTAATTTAAACTCTGGATGATTTCTTAGATATTGACTATTGCAAGAAAGTAAGGTAAGCCTTTTTTGGGATAGGAATTTATTTTCCATTATTTATAAGATTTTTATGTGGTTAAGAACCATGAATCATTAAACTTTATAATAAAAGCATTTAATAGAATATATATGATTATTTTTCTTGAGGTAACTAAAATTTTAGATTTTTACCCTATAAATACAAACAGAAAACATTTTATTTTATAGATTGTTTAATTTTTAAATGATAATATCAAGATAATGAAATATTTTTTTAAAGAGAAATTATTAAAATCTAAGCTAAGTATAAATTATTTTAATTAAGTCCTATATATTGAACATATTAAAGTATATATTAGATTAAATAAAATTATAACATATGCATCTTTTTTTACTATCTTATTTATAATAAATTTTCGTAAGTTAATCTAATTTTTATATTTATGAATTTAAATTTCTTTTACGTCAAAAATTGTAAAATTATTCAAGTAATATAATATCCATATTTTAAACCATCCTAACTGTTTCACTATTTCATTAATAGATGGCGCTCGTATCATGCTTGTTTTAAAGCAGCACCAGATGGCGCTGTTTAAAAACAATGTTTATGTTTACGTTTATAATTTTATTCTGTTGAAGTTGTCCCTTGTTAGTTTTATTTGTCAGGATTTTATTTTTAAAGAATTATTGAAGTTCTGTTTATTTAATAATAATAATTCTAAATTACTGTTTTATCTCACTTTTAATTTTTTAATAACAGTTATTCAGCTTCAAAGGTAAATAATGGATTGTATTCACACGTTCTCTACCTAATTTTAAGGGTTTTCTTTTTTTTAATTCAATATCTGTAATGTATATAAAGATTTGTATTATTTAGGGTATTCAAATTACCATGAACTGTGTTATATTTACTTGAGATTTTCATTAAAACTTTTGAAATAACTTTCATCATTTTCTATTTAATAAATAACTATAAAAGTAATTTCTTGGTAACACGTGGTTTATGTTATATATATTGTTAATCCTTCTTGAAGTTTCCACTTTCTCCTATCCTTTTGTTAACCTAGTACACAAAATTTAAAATCTCTTATTCTTTAATTTTTCCTCTTATGACTTTGTAGTGACAGTAGTAGATTTTTGTGGTGATTTTTAGTGTAAACAAATCAGGTTTTTGAGCAATAATGAGTTTTTACAGGTTTTAACCATGTTTATTGTCATGTCTAAAACATAAGATTTTACAGGTAGATAAGGTTTGTTTCAAGAATTATAGATACAAAACATTTTGATTCAAAAGTTCCTGTATATTTGGGATGATAATGTTAACAGATAAAAACTCTATACACACACTGTATGCTCTGTTTTGTCTTTAATGATATTTTAAAAGTATTTTTCATTTATTAAATTCTGAAGCTGGGATAGTTCTACATCGAGTCATGCAGGCATATATAAAAATTTTAAACATTTAATTTTTTTTTTTTAAACAATACATTCAAATTTTTCAATTACATGTACTAAAAAGTGAAAATAAAAAATTTTGCTTCCACGTTCTCCATGTACAAAGCTTTAATATTTTTCTTTCTTTTCCAGTATGGGAGATTTGGTGAGAAAAAGGAAATGGGATTGCAAGAGAGGGAAATTTTTCATTCATACTTTATGGCAACCTGTTCACTGTTTCGTATACACAAGCATTTTTTCCATATTTATCCAATTTATTTAATACATACAAGCCACTTATCTATTTTTATATACGAATAAACAGAGGTAAATTGCATATAAAAAACACTAATAATCAGTGTTGAATTCAAGGAGTGGCCCAAGGGGGGAGGGGACATTCCTCCCCTAGAGCAATGAAGTGTTCCTCCCCAGAAGATTTGAGATTTTGTGTCTTCAATGGTCAAAAAGTGCAATTTTCCCCCCAGAACTCTATAATGTCCCCCACGGAGCAACGAAAATTCTTCCAATGGAAAAGTGTCTGCATTCGACACTGCTAATAATATATACATATGCATGCAGGTAAAGGTCAAAATTAGCACTAGCCACTGGCCACTTTTTTACAAGGAGATAATAAAAATTTCTTGCATTTCATCAAGGATTCTACTTTTTTTGGTTCCAATATAGTTATATTAACATATTTATTTCAGCTACTCAGTGTTAGATTAATACTTATAGAAATTTTACTGTTTAGCATTTTAAAATAAAAAAGTGGCTGCTAGTTTAATGAAAGTGGCCACTTAAAAAATTAGTCCAACCAGCCAATGGCCGCTAATGAAATTTTTCAATTTTGACCTATACATGCAGGGCTCGTAAATATCATGATATTTTGATATATATCCAATATTTTCAAAATAGTCAATTTACTGCTGATAATAAATATTTTCAAGCAAAATATAAATTGGAAACTAAAACATATTGCACTTGACATGAAAACTTAAACAATATACTAAAAACACATTTTTCTTTCTTTTTTTTTTTTTTTTTTTTTACTCAGACCAATATTGAAGAAAAACTGATTGAAAACAGAAACAATTTGCTTTATACACTTACATAAAAAAAAAGCAAATGCTATAGGATTCAATATCAACTATCAAGAAATTTATAAAACAAAATTTTAAATACAAAATATTGTTTTAATTGAAAATTTTAAACATAAATGTAAGCTTATTTTATTTTTCATTCCCTACTACATCAATACCAGAACAAATTCATTTTTAATAAAGCTGTATATATAACTGAGTATCTAAATTAGACAGTTTATCTTTCGGTGTCTGTTTTGAATTATGTCCCTCATAACCTACAGTTAAAAGTAAAAAAATCAAACAGAGTTTGGAAAAGATATTTGTTTTCTTCTTCAGCTAAAAAAGTCACTATCAGAGACAAAAATTCTTTACATACAGAACAACGCAGTCAATAACAGTTGGAAATTTCATTTGCACCTGTTTTGACTGCAAATATCAAAAATATCTTGCACAGTGATATTTTGAAAATAAATAACAAGTAATATGAAAATATCAAAAATCTTGATAATTTGAAAATAAATATCAGATATATATCAAGATATATATCGATTGATATATATCAACGAACCATGTATGCATGTGTATATAAAATAGAATGTTTATATATAAATACATATATAAACTAGCAGAAAAGCTCATCAGGTTTGTTTTCATAGCTGTTTATATCATTTGAAAAAAATCTCACTTTCTGGAGCTCAAGTGGCACCAAGCTTTTTAAAAATATGCCAAGACCCCTATGCTGGAAAAGTACCGAATAAATATCTCTTAACTCATCTAGGGGCAAAGTACTTAGATTCGTAAAATGCTCAAATGACTGAATGACACAAGAAAATTTAGTTTAAAATAAGTAAAAGCGAGTCTTTACATATTTAATAAACAGGTAATTTTCATTTAAAATTCTGATGCCAGTGTAGCATTTAGGTATTAGGTGGTCCAAAAATGAACCACCACCTCACTAAGGGTTAATGCATGGATTTTGTTTAGGGTAAAGTTTACCTATCAAAGTATCCTGTTAATAAAAATGAAAGTATTTATATTAAACATGTTAAATTTTGTTAATACCTTGAAGGGCAGTGGCATTTATTTATATATATGAGTATGGAACCATTTATTCAGAAATCAGAATGATATTTCTAATAGACTTATTTCAGAATCTTTGCAGAAAAAAGTATCATATACTGCCAGCTTGACATGTATTGCTTGTAACATTGCAAAATGCATGGTATAACTTGATGCCCTGGGATTTGAAACGAAAACATATTTAATTACATATTAGGTGTTTTGATTTTTATGCAGAATTTTTGTTTCTGATGGGTTCCTATAAATTACCTTCTTTCAATACCCTGATTAATCTTTGATTTTCAGCATTCTGGATAATTGGTTCCGTACTGCGTCTAATTTATTTGTAATCAGCATATGTACCAGAACTTCGGAACATTTTATTTCTATAGCTTTAGTGGAAAAAAAGCTATAAAATTGCTTCCTTATTTTCAAATCTTGAGAAATGGTAGTATCTCAAGTGATGAAAGACCCAATATGAAAGATCAGCATCAGCATTCTGTGTAACAGATAACTTGATATCAAAGGGTCACAACAACAATCAACACAAAAAGTCGTCATTTAACAGTTCAGTAAAAGTATAATTAACCAGTATGAAATTAAAAACTGGTTCTTCAACACATTCTGATACCTGAAATCTGTATCAAAAACTGTTACTGCTGGTGTAATAATTCTTCATTAAATAATACAAAATGTTTCATATTTTCTAACTGTACCTTAATGTATTTTATTAAAGAAATTGTATTGTCTTTATAGTTTTATTTTTCATATGTACAACATATAGCAGTGTTATTTTAGCAGTGGTTACAGTAAAGCAGAACCATCCTTAGGCATGTGAAAAGGTGTAGCTGCACAGGAAGAAAAATATTTAATAAAAAATAGCTAAATATTTATTACTCATTTTGTTGCGAGTAATTTATTTCATAATACAATTTATATGCCTAAACATACTTATTTAAAAAGTGTAAAATGTTTTATCAATAAATGTTGAAGCAGGTTGTGGGTACTCGAGAAGAGAATGTGTTATTTATAGGTTATATTCAATCTACAAATATTGTTATGATCTTGCTTAGACAACACCAAGTACACAACAAATCTGGACAGGTGCATGGACTGAATGGGAATTGTTAAGAGGTTGGTGCTGATAATTCTGACAAACTGTTCACTTTTATGTTAATAATTATTTGTAATGTAACAACACAGATTTGCTTTTCTTCTAGTGCAACCTGGTTTCTCTTTTTATTATACTAATATTGACGTTCCTGCTCACATACATACGTGTGTCCTGTCGTTGTAAAGATGGCAAGGTTACAAGATCCCAAAGATTTAAATATATAATTTTGTAGAAATGGCACACACCTCTATTTTTCACTATGCTAGTTTTTCACCTTATTAGAAAAATTGAATAACAATTCAAGCCATTAAGTATTCAATTGCTATTTCTTGAGGCATATGTCATTTCTACAAAATTATATACAGTATGGAACCATTTATCCAGAAACCAGTTAACCGGAATGATATTTCTGATAAACTGATTTTAGAATCTTTGCAGAAAAAGGTGTCATACACTGCCAGTTTGACATAGGCTTTGCTTGAAACAATTGTATAATTTGATGACAACATCTAGTATTTGAAATGAAAACATATTTAGTTGTATTTTAGATGTTTTAATTTTTATGCAGAGGAAACAGGAGAATTTTTGTTCCTAAGAGATTACCATAAATTTCCTTCTTTTAAACTCTGGTTAACTTTTGATCTTTCTTGCATTGATTTTTAATCCAAGTGATCTAATAATTTAAAATCAGAAATAATATCACAACAACACATATTCTACAAACCTTATCAAATGGATGCTGCTTTAATGCACAACCAGTTAACCAGAAAAACCAGTTATCCGGAATACATCTGACCCCAAGCATTCCGGATAAATGGTTCTGTACTGTATACATTTCACCGAAGCTTGGATAAATTATGGCAAATTAATTCGCTCATGCTTGCTGCTACAGTAGTTGTGGCACATGAAATAATTACATCTTGTGCTGCAGGTGCAACCTTGTCAACATATTAAAGAGCGAGGAGTGCCATGCTGGATGTCACCTGGGTAACTTGGTAAACAGTTTGGTACGCAATGTCAGTAGCGCAGATTAGAGTCCTAGCCTAGACACTTTTTCATTCTGTTGGTTTTTTGCTTTATTAACAATAGTAAATAATAACTCAAGTGATTAAGAATTAAACTACTAAAGATTTAAAGTCGACAAAAATTATGAAATGTTAATGCTTTTAAAGATTCTTAGAAAAAGAAAATTTCAGGAAATATTGACTTTGATTCAGATTGTTTATCTTAATAAATTAAAATTTTTGACATGTTTAATATTTGCTAATTAAGTCAAAAACTTCAAGCGTATTGAAATGAAAGAGTAGAGTTTATACGTCAAAATTTTCATCCTTATCACATTTATTACTAGAATAATATGAGAGGGCTGATCAAGTAATTTTATTGATTAATCCTTTTATTACAAATTTATTTTTTATTATAAAACATTGTAATTGGCAACTATTTTCTTAATTATTCATAACACTTTTTTAAATAATCATTGCCATTTGCTTCCAAGACCATTTCAAGAGAAATCTATCATAAAAAGATTCTTCGTTAACAGTAGTACAAATAACATGCAAAAATAGTTGATAGTGGCAGCCCTGTTATCGGTCCATGGGGCCTATATGTTACCCATAGTCAAATGCATAAATATATTAAGTATGATCTTTGTTTATATTTCTGTTTAAATTATCAGGGAGAAGTTATCAATTTTCTACACTAAATTGTTTTAAAAATTGCTTGATTTCACATAATTTCAATTAGCTTTTGGCTGTTCTCTGATTGTCTGCTAACGAATGTCACATAAATATACTAAAGGTCTGCATGGGCTAAAATCAGTGTTGAATTCAGGGGCATCCCGGGGGTCAAATTCTAGACCCCATATTCTTTGCTTATGTAAGATTTTATGACATTCTAACATCAACAATGTTTGCCATAAAAAATTACAGTTAGCAATAAATTACATTATTAATCTAGCAAATTTACATAAATAGACATATAGGGGTTGAGGTATCGAAGGAAAATAAAACTGGTTTAATATATTGTTATTTATTGCATTAAACAATTCATAGAATACAAATTAGTTTTTAATATACTATTTATCGCATTGAAAAAATAAAAATCTAAGAAATAAAACAGATACATAACTAAAATTTTTAACAAGAATCATAAGAATATGGCATTCATTTATGTTTGGCATTCACATTTCTAGTCTGGTGTCTAAAGTCTTTGAATCCATGTTTCTGCATTGTTTATTATTACGTTTTTAATGCAGTGGTGGGCTGGAATATTCCTCGTTTCTGGTCCTTGTTTACTCCATATCTTTTTTCTCAAGTCGTGTTCAACATCTGCAGAATACTCATACAAATGATGCTCTTTTGCTTTTTGTTGTTAAATTATAGTTGCTTCGTTGTCTAATGCTTATGTAAGAATCCTTGTGATCCCCCTCTCAGCAAAAATAAGCAGACATTGAACCCCCCCCCCCCCTCCTTGCCGGTTATATAATACTTGAACGACCCCTAATATGCAAGTGAGAAAATTTTAAAAAAAACACTTCCATAGGTTTAACACTAGTGATCCAGTTTCTTCGCGTGACTTGTGTAGACTCTTAATGCTCAAGCTAATGTTAATCCTATGGGAGCGTTGTTTACATATTTTTTGCTAACATTTTAATTATTAAATGATTTTTTTTTAAGGATTTTCTTTCTTTTTTTGCATAGCGTACCTGCGGTTGATAACTTTTATTATGCATGAGGAGGGGTGCCAAGATCCATGTTTGCCCTGGGTGCAAAAAAGGCCAGTTTCGGCCCTGATTTAAGAAACAACATCTAAAAAGATTTAGAATTCAAGGAATGAAATATAAAAATTTGAATAATTACAAAAAAATAAACTACATACTAAAATACAAAACATGGTAATGTAAGGAACTAAGAAATTTTTTACACAATAGAACACTGGTGAACACAGGCATGAAAGTAGGAAATAAAAAAAAAAAGGTGGAATTTTTTTTATTTTTTTTATGTATTCAGTGGCGCCAACTGGTACAATTTAGACACTTTTTAACAGTTATTTAAAACAGTAAAATAATATAACTGTACAAATGATTGTTAATTTTTTGTAACTTAGAAGGTAACAAAAACAAATTTAGACTAACAATAAATGTATAGGTTTATTGAATCAAAAAAGGAAATTGACAGTTTGCTAAAGATGTATAACCAAATATAGCTGATAAAATGATGTGAAATACAATGATTAATTTTTCAAAACAAACATTTTGGATGATTTTGACTGTTAAGAAAGACTTTTCACATTCTTTCAAAAGAAAAAAACAAATTCTTCATGCTAATTATGTGCACACCAAGTTGATGTTTTACCCAAAAGTGTTGTATAATTAAGACGAAATATTCTATTACGAAAAGAAACTTATGGAAACTTCTTTTTCCCTTTTAAAGTCTAAATAAAAAAATTCACTTTTCAGATGCTTACAATAAAAGTTTACCTTTCATTTGATGGCTCTTTTGTACAGCAATTCAAAAAGAAACTCCAAAGGTTTGAGTAGACAAAATGTCTGATTATTGACCCCATCCCCCTCCCCCATATGGTTCTAATATTTTCTTTGCGTTTTTGCAATATATGAGAGAATGTCCAAAATGGCTTTTAAAAAGGTGGAATTCTTCCTTTAGGAGGAACTCTTTCATGCCTGTGAACAAAAAAAATATATATAAAGTTTGTGAAGTTTAGTATTGTTTTATTTTTAATGATTAAACTTTTAGAATTTAATATTTTCTTGCCTCTATCCTCTCTATGCTTATTATAAAAATAATATATCTTCGCACACCCTGGAGTAACTTCAAAATAATAATGGAAAATCATGTGTCAAGAATAGATTATGAAACACTTTCCAACACTTCCAGAATATGATGTCTAAGTAAACAATTTGGAAAATGCCTAACACATCTGAAAATCCAAATTCAGCAATTACCATCAATAGTCGCAGAATATTTTAATTCTTTTGTGCAGCCCTATATATAATCTATAGATTTGTGTATATATACTACATAGAATGCTATAATAATGTAGTTCAGTTAGGAAATTCATTGCACAGTTGTAAATTTCCCTTCAACAATTTCAGTCGAAATCTTTTGTGCTGCACTGTATATCATCTATTTAATTTAATTTATACAGACCGAGTAATAGTAGGCAAAAGATTTGTTTGATTTAAAATTGCGAACCACAATTTAAAATGCACTTCCAGCAATTATAGTTCTTAAATGGTACTGTAACAAATAATTTTTTGTGTCATAAATGAATGGTGAAAGCGATGTACAACATATTCCACAGCAAGGCCCTTGTAGTGCATCTCAGTGATATATATCAATTTCAATATGTTTAAAACAGTGTAATATCATGAAAATACACCACAAATGACTTTTCGCCATAGACCGTAATGTAACAGAATTCTTTTGAGTATCCCTATCTGTAAATGAACTATAAATGCTCCATACTTCATTTTCAATAGTAAACCTCATTAACAAAAATCAATTGCTTGACAATCTGAATTTACATGAGTTGGGCATAGATAGAGAGACAGACAACCCAAATTCATAAACACTTTTCAACTACTTTAAAAAGGCAGTTTGGCAGAAAGAAAAAAAAAACATTTGATTGCTGGATATCTGGCATTCACTTGTAAAATTCCTGTAAAATAAAAATTCAAAGAATGTTACAAAATTTGTGCTAAAAATGGCATATGCCATTAAATATACCATAAAATCCAGATTGTAAGTCACATCTTTTTCTAAAGCAAAAGAAGTTAAATTTGGAAGGTAGCTTATAACACAGATTTTTTTTAAGTTATTAAAAAACTTTTTTTTAATGTTAATTTAGAAGTAAATAAAGCAAATACAAGGGTGACACACAATCTTCCGTATTTCAGCAGATTTGTAAAACAAGTATATAAATCCCCCTGACCAAATCCGAACCAAATCTGAACCTGACAAAAATATTCTGGACCATAACTGGATTAGAGCAAGACAAATTAATTTCCGTGGACACACAAACCAACCCATACCTAAAAATTCAATTTGAAAAATCCGAACCAAGTCATAACCTGACAAAAATATTCCAAAGAACTGTAACTGGATTCGGGTAAGACAAAATAATTTCTGTGAACATGCAACCCGACTCGAACCTAAAAATTCCATTAGAAAAAACATGAAATCTGACATGAATCAAATCTGAATCCGACAAAAATATTCCAAAGAACCATAACACGATCCGAGAAAAACAAAATAATTTCCGTGGACATGCAACCCGGCCTGAACATAAGAAATTTGTTTGAAAACAACCCAAAATATGACCCAAATTAAATATGATAAACGACAAAAATATTCTAAAGAACTATAACCCGATCCGAGCAAGACAAAATAATTTCTATCGACATTCAACTGGATCCAAACCTAAAAGTTCCATTTGAAGTCAACCCAAAAACCTTCCATAAACCAGGTTCGGGTCAAGTTTCGAATTGAGTTCAACTAGAACTTTCAGGTTCGGATCGTGTTGCCTGCCGACAGAAATTACTTTGTCTTGCTCAGATCAGTTATGGTTCTTTGGAATACTTTTGTCCGGTTAAAATTTGGTTCGGGTTGGGTTTCAAGTTGACTTTAAATGGCAATTTTAAATCCTGGTTTAAATAAAAAATAAAATAAATAAAAAATTTTTTAATACTTTTAAAATACTGCGGTCAGAAGCCATGCAAAAAGACAGCCAAGATGGCGATTATCTTGTGTAAAACTTAGCTATCCCCAAACATTTTTTTTAGAAAGTCAAGTGAAAGTAAAATCCCTGTTTAATCCTTCAGTGGGTAAAATATTTTTTTTTTTTTTGGGGGGGGGGGGGGTTGCAATTAGGTGCATCTCGTACTTTTTATGCACAATGGTTTACATTTTTTAAGGCATAAAAACGATAAGTTTGGAGAAAATTATAACAGTAATAAAAATGAACTTTAACCTCCATGTGAAAATATAGACTAAGAAATAATTGTCATAAAATTTAAAACTGTGCACTTATTGAAAGATTTATTCAAACAATGTATTTATGGTTACATTGATGTGTACGAAAGGACTAAATGTAACATGTATGTGATAGCAACTCTATATTTACATTCTATTTGGGCTTCATTTAGGAAAGGGCAACAAAGGTTGACCCAATGAGTTACGCTACTTTTTATTAATACAGGCGTAGAAGTGACTTTCTTTGAAAATATTATAGGAAATATATGAATTGTTTTGAAGAAAAAATAGGAATATTTATTTATATGTAAATACACCTATACATGTTTTAATACGCTTACATATGTAACATCAGAGATGTAAACAATGGACTATCAAGATAAAACTATTTAAACTTCACTCTGGACTATTTTAAGAATTTTTTACTCTCTTCAGGATTAATATATTAGCGTTTCAGTAGTTGTATGCAATTTTTCTTTATTAAACTATATTTTTAAATATTTTTTTACAATTATTTTCTGAATCATACCCTTTGTAGCATTTGCATATATCAAAACACATAATTGAAATAAAGGTTACTTATTTACTTTTTTTTTAAAGTATAAATGATTTTTGTGTAATAAATTTATATAAAATGAATTACATTTGTTTTATCCCTAGAGAGCAAAAGTTCGCGATCAATAAAATTGTGTGAAATTATGTGACCGATTGACTAATTATGTGATTTTTTTTTCTTGCAACAGATTGGCAAAAGATTTTTATCAATGACCAATCGAGAAATTTCATAATTTTTTGCCGCGACTGAGTAAAGAAATTTACAATTTTTTGCCGCAAATTGACAAACTTCTTGATTTTTTTTTTTTTTTTTTTTGTCAACAACCAACAGATGAAATCTAAGTTTTTTTATTTTAATGACCAATTGATGTTCTTCTGAGATACATTGAGGAAATTAGCGATTTTTTTCCTGCACCTTTTCGCAACCAACTGATGTCGAATTTTTTAAAGCGACAAACTGACAAATTAGAGATTTTTTCTGTGACTGATTGTTGAAATCCAGGACTTTTTTTTTTACTGGCAGTGACTGCTGAAAATTATGATATCAAAGAACGACTGACTCATGAAATCACCAATGTTTGGCCGCGACTGATTGAAGAAATTCAGGATTCTGTTTGCCACAACTGATTGATGAAATCTCAGATTTTTCTTTTTTTTACAGCGTGTGAAAGCCAAAATTTATGATTTTTTATCAAAAATGACCAACAAATTTTGTTATGCATTTCAATGGCCAATTGACGAAATCAGCTATTTTTTTTTTATACGACTGACAGGTGACATCTATGATTGTTTTACTACGAGTGACTACCGAAAATTAAGATTTTTATCAACAAATGATCCACACATTTTATAATATATTTCAACGACCAACAGACAAAATCAGTGAATTTTTGCTGCAACTGATTGAAGAAATCTGAATTTTTACCGCAATTGAATATTACAAAATTTCTTGTTGCGAGTGAATTCCGAAATTTATGATTTTTATAACTGACCAATCAACAAATTTTGCGATACATTGCAGCAACAAATTGACAAAGTCAGAGAACTTTTAACATGACTTATGGAAGAAATTTGCTATTTTTTATTCCACACTTGATAGAAATAAGTTTGATTTTTATCAGCAACATATTAAAAAAACATTACAATTTTTTCAATGATCGATTGACAAAATCCACATTTTTTTTTTTAACAACAGTTTGGCAAAATTTAAAATTAGATTTCTTCTGGGATCCATTGATGAAGAGCACGATTTTTTTTTCTTCAACCGATTGACGAAATTATTTTTACAATCGAACGATGAAATTTTAGTACTGGAACAAAACCTAAGAAATTTGATTTTTTTTTTTTTTTTTTTTTGTATAGAATTTTTGAAATTCGTGATTAAAAAAAAAAATTGCAGAATTCGGCAAATTTTAAAAATATTTTCACGGAAAAATCACACCTGGATTGCTGAACTCGACTTTAAAAAATAATTGCGAGGGTGGAGGGCTGAAAAATATAGGAAAATTGGAGCGCTGCTAGGCCTGCTAATATAAAAAAAATCTAAAGCATTATTAATAAAAATTATACTTACCATAACAAATACATACTTTTGTCAAAACTTTCTCCCTGCTGTTGCTGGCAAACAGAATTTTGATTTTATTTATTAGTGTACATTTCTTCAATAGTCGAAAAACTATTGCTTGCGTGTACGATTCAAATGGACCAATACACAGCAGACAATATTTATTCAACTGTGCTAATGGAAACAATTCTGTGCAGCATGAGATAAGACTTTCTGAGAATGGCACCTGAAGTATACAGTGTCAGTGCTGTAGGTTGGCATGCAAAGCCTCTCACTTTTAGATGAACAGATGGAAGACTTGCCTTCTGTCTATGTTGTATCTCATCAAATGGAAATGGCATGCCTTTCACTTGGTACCTTCAGGTACTGGTTAGACATCAATCATCCAGGTGGCATCTCAACAAAATCGGCTGTAGAAAGAGAAAAGATTTCAGATTTTAAAAGTTGGTTGAAGTCAAAATTTAATTAAGAAATATTTATAAAATTTTCGGTTTGATAACAATATTCAAATACACTTAATATGAAATAGATGATAATTTCAGGATATCTCTAAAGTATTATTCACAAAATTTAAATTTCATAAAAATATTTTTGCATTATCATTTCAAAATGTCTCAACTCAAAACTTTTTTTTTTTTTTTTTGATACCAAAGAGTAAATTACAATTTTTTTCAAAATCTGTTATTAAAATTATACTTTAATGCAGAGGTTCCCAAAGTGTGGAGCCCCTGGGGCTCCATGTGAACTTTCCAGGGGCTCCTCCGCGTTTTAGGAAAAATAAGGAAAATTTGAACAAAAAAATACATTTAAAGAAAGTTTTATTTCTTTTCTTTTTTTGTTCCAAAAATGTAAACAGATTGGTTTTTTTTTTTACAAAAATATTTATACATTGATCTTAAGCTATCTGAACTTTTTTAATAAACTAAATTCTCTTTTCTTTTTAAAATTTCTGGTGCAAATATTAATATCTACTAGCACTCTACTCTGCGTTTACGTTTTCTGATCAAAAAATGTGATAAAAGGAAAACAAATTGTAGATTGAATATAAGAAAGCAAGAAATTGTATTCTGAATGAAGATTTGGATATTTTAATTTCTCAACTCCTCCTCTCAGTGTGACTTGACGTGTAGTGTTATCCAATAACTCCACATTTCATGCTCAGCTGCGTCATCATTTCGAAATAAACCATTCCGATTTGAAACATAAACCACCTCAGTTTTTTTTACATGAAGGGCAAAGTATTGTATATATGCTTCGAAAGAAACAAACACACCACTTGTTAAAACAAGTATGAAATGTCCTGCAAAATAAGCAATAAGTTATATTTCTATCACTAATTTAAATTTTCCCTTTTGTCCTGTTTAATCACTGTGATTAATTACGAGAAAATTAATGTTTGAAAATTAGTGATGGAAGTGTGCCTGCTTTGACTCCGTCGCTCCCACTAAGTGGGCGCTCATGATGGCACATACCTGAGATCCAATGCGCCTACCTAATAGTTTAACGCGTCGCTTGAGTTCGTGAAGATTATATAATTGCAAAGACACTTAATAAACCTTGTAAAATTGATATTGTAAAGAATTTGCTTTATGAAAAAGTTCTCAATTTAGTGTTCAGTATTCCCTTGTCAAATAACATCATTTCTTTTTTTAATTAACTATATGACTGTTGACATAAAAGAACACGTAACAGCCTCTTCAGATCTACAAAATTTTCACTACAAATGCATGAATCTACTGACGTCACTGGATTAGCAGCTTTATTAGTATATTTTAGTTACATATACTAATATCCTGTTCACACCAGGGTAGTTAAGAGCTTTAAATTACTTTTTTGAAACGGGCATCCGCAACAAGACTAGATTTCTCTATCACTACAGTGTTTGAGAACATTAACTCGATTAAAATTAAGTGCCTTACTATCGCTAGTCTGAAAGGGGTTTCAAAAAGCTATCAGAATCACATTTTTTGTAGATCACTACAAACCAAAACACTAATGGACGAAATATTTTTGGATGAATACATATTAAAACACGTATGAACATGAATGCACTGATGAGGCGAAAGCAATGATGGGTCACAATGCTAGAGTCATTGCAAAAGTTGGACAAATGGCAAAGCACTATAGCACCATCTATTGCTCTCTTCATGCTAGATACACGCTATCCCGGAGAAAATGTCTTCTGAACTTATGAAAAGGTTGAAAAACACCCTTAAAATAATAAACTATATAAAATCACGAACTCTTAAAAGCAAACTTTTTATGCTTATGCGTGAAGCTATTGTAAGCCAGCATCCATCCCTCCTACTGCATACCGAAGTAAGATGGTATTGTCGAGGAATAGCATTTCCACGCTTGTTGAAACTGCTGAGGTGATATTAGAAGAACTGTAACTCTAAAACTGCTAAAACTTTTAATCAATGAAGATTGTGAATGCGAATTGCATATTTGCCCGATATGTTTAGCAAAATGAAATAAATGTATCTATCATTGCAATGATAATCTGTCACGATTTTCAATGCATTTATCAAACGTGTCGTCTTTTTAGATGAAACCTGTATTGACCTGATTCTGAGCGAAACAATATCTATTATATCCCTTTTGTTAAGAAGGAATGCAAATAACACCAGCTAAAAAAAAATACAAATAAATATTCAGGGACATCCTACATTTTTGAAAAATTCATTTAAGCAACATTTTTCAACAGCTGAATAGAAAAGGCTTTGAACGACTCTAAATGTGTACTGAATATGTTCAGCGATGTAAAAAAGACACCCAGCTTAACCAGGGAGGAGGCGCGCCAGGCCTGATAGACCCGGACTGCATATGGTTTTTACAATTGTCACCACTATGTTTTGAAGTAATCTTCAAACGAATTTATCGCAGAACTTGTAGCAATTGTCTCCAACTAAATAAGGTGACGATTATTTGTATTTATTGGTGGCAAATTAAAAACCATTACCCTGGTTATTCGCGCATTCTACTGGTTAAGTTCAGTGAAACACGAAGTCCTCATTAATTTGATATATTATAGGAAGTTAAGACCGAATATACAACAACCAGTTATTCAGTGATACCAAATGAAAATATTTCGATTCAAAACAGATGTGTTGTATAAAGTAACTAATATATAAATCAAAGAGAAATAAGTTACGTAGAAAAGTAAAAAAAATTAAATAAAAGTTCTGGTCTAAAAGATTTTCATAAAATGTGAGTAAAATTATTGGTACATTTAGTGTTAAAGATCTTACTTTAAAACCAAAACGAAATACAGAAGTCTTTTAAATGCAGAACCAAATATTCACCTGCCACTACTATCAAAGAAGCCGAATTCAGACATTTGTGCAAAACAATCCAATCAAATCATATAAAAGCTTATGCATTATTGTTCGTCACTCTAATAATGTAAAATGTTACGATTTTCAGAGTTTTGGAAATTTTTTAAGTATATAAACTTTTGACATTTCAATGTATGTTGAAGGTAATTAAAAATAAATTAGGCTTTCTGGTAACAGTTCCAAAATATACTTTTATAGATTACTATTCATTCGCATTTCCTGTGCTCGGTAGCAATGCACTTACAAAACCTTTCCTTGTAACATAGGACACGGTAGGCTTCAGGTGCTCCGCCATAGAAATTCATTCTAAAAAGTGCTCCGCGAGTCAAAAAGTATGGGAACCACTGCTTTAATGGATATATTACAGTGAGTTTGTTTTTTCATACAGATAGTGATGATTCTACTATCTGCGACATTTTTATACTAATCAACATCAATTTTAACCTAGCTGTCAGACATTATCCAGGGGTTATAAAAAACCCAGCCCGGGCAGGCAGCTGGGTGGGTACCCAGCACTACAACCCTGCATTATCCCGTGAACATAAGTTTGCAAAATTATCAGCAGAATTTACATCAATTTTGTTAGAATTGTTACTTTTTCCATTTATCTGGATATAACAATCTTATAACAATTTATGTAATACAGAAAGAATTTTTTTACATAAATGAGATGCAGAAACAATGTCTAAGGCGAAATCTACCAGAACAGAGAAATAAAATTTGACTTTGAATTTTCCACATTTGTTCCATTCCAGCCCTTTCTTTTTTTTACTTTCTTCTATCTTTACAAGAAGAAAGTACTGGATTCATGAAAATTTTCGAATTCCGGTTTTCGACGGATTTACACGTTTTAGAGGTCAGAGAACCCGAAAAACATGTTTTTACAAAATGTCTGTCTGTCTGTGTCTGTGTGTGACATAAATTTTGTGGGTGCTCTAATAGGTTGCTCGGTAAGAACTAATGCACGGAATTTAATAAAAATTCATATTCAGTTAGTCCCTGATACAAATTGATGCTGATTAGTTTTTGGTGCAAATCGCTCAACAGGTGGCGCTGCTATGCTGCATTTTTTATGATTTCCGCAATGGCTCTATCTCAAGAACTAAAGCACGGATTTTCATGAAACTTCAGATTCAGTTAGTCCTTGATAAGGCTTGATGCTGATTACGTGTTGGTGCAAATCGTTCAACAGGTGGCGCTGATATGCTGCATTTTTTACAATTTCTGCAGTGGCTCTATCTCAAGAACTAATGCACGGATTTTCATCAAACTTCAGATTCAGTTAATCCTTGACATGAATTGAAGTTTTGTACAGTTTGGTGTAAATCGCTCAACAGGTGGCGCTGTTATACTGAATTTTTTACAATTTCCGCAATAGCTCTATCTCAACAACTAATGCTTGGATTTTCAACAAACTTCAGATTCATGTATACTTTGATATGAATTAGTGCTGTTTGTGTTTTGGTGCAAATCGCTCAACAGGTGACGCTGCTATGCTGCACTTTTCAGAATTTCCATTATAGTGATATCTGAAGAACTAATGCAACAATTTTCACTAAACTTCAGAATCAGTTAATCCTTGATATGAATTGACATTTTGGTGTAAATCGCTCAACAGGTGGCGCTGCTATACAGCATTTTTCACGATTTCTGCAATCGCTGTATCTCAAGAACTAATGGACATATTTTCATCAAACTTCAGATTCAGTTACTCTTTGATATGAAATGATGCTGACTATGTGTTGGTGAATATCGCCCAATAGGTGGTACTGCTATGCTGCATTTTGCACTATTTCCTCAATAGCCCTATCTCAAGAACTAATGCACGAATTTTCATCAAACTTCAGATTCAAGTACACCTTGATAAATGTTGATACTGATTATGTGGTTGTGTAAATCGCACAACAGGTGGCGCTGTTGTGCTGCATTTGTCATGATTTGCGCAATAGCTCTATCTTAGGAACTAATGCACGGATTTTCCCCAAACTTCATATTCAGTTAGACATTGACATATGTTGATGATAATTAGGTTCTGGTGTAAATCACCCAATAGGTGGTGCTGCTATGCTGCATTTTGATGGATTTACACGATTTCATGGACAGTAATATCTCAAGAACTAATGCACGGAATTTCATCTTTTTAGAATCCTGATGATGAGCATAGATGCACTGTGATAATGAATTTTGAAGTATTCACAAGTATGAGATAGAAGAAAGTTTTGTGATGGCCACAACATACTAGTTTTTACTTTGAATAACAGATCCACTGAGTTGCTTTTATGGATTTTGAAAACTTCCGTTGAACTGTTTCCACTTTGAATTTAATTTTTAAGATGTAGCATCTAGTTTGTTTTCCTGCTGACTTATATTTTAGAAAATTTTAATCCTGATGATGGTTTTGAAGATTAAACCAAAACGTTGAAATTTATTTTATTCATGTGTTTATTTTATATAAACTTTTAATTTATGAATAAAATGTACATTGGATAGCAACTCCTATTTCGTTTAGTATAGAAAGAGGTTTTGTAGACTAATCTTTCTGTGGGACTTTTAAATCAATCATTCCTCATTAGATAAAATCTGCTGTCTACATAAAAGACACCCCCCCCCCACCCCCCCCATCACCAAGAAATAAATAAATAAAAGTATTCCACTTGATAAGTGAAAATATGTGCACAAATTTTGATAGAAATTTAGATTTCAGTAAACATATTATATTACACTATAAAATGTATCGAAAAGATTTCAGGAATGGGTTTCAAAACCCGCCTTATCCAGAAAATCGAATTTTGGGAAATCGCGAAAAACCTCTGACTGCATCCATTGGTTTTTATTATGAGCCAAGCTTTTACAATGCAGAGATACACGATAAAATTAGATCTTTTGCAGATTGTGTTTTTTTTTTTTTTTTGACACGGGTTCATCAATAGAATAGATTTATACAGAAAACTGATTTTTTAAATTTTGAATAAGGCGACTTTTGAAACTCATGTCCTCATTTTGACAATGCATTCTTTGTTTCCAGACCTTTCAATCTTATATCAATCATAAGCAGTTTTATTTTAAAATGAATTCTAACCATATAGATTGTTAAATTAGACAGAACATTAGAAATTTCTAAGAATAAAGAATGCAACATATACAAATAGAAATATTCAGGGTTGGTAAAAAACCAAAAAACCAGGTTTTTTTTGTTTAAACCAGGTTTTTTTGGTTTAAAACCGGGTTTTTTTAAAATAAGTTTTCCTATTACATATACATTCATATTTATTGATAAAAATAAACATCGTTGGATATATAAGTAATATAACTTCATTTAAAAATAATTTAAATTAAATAATTACAATCAATTATGTAGAAAATTGAAATTATTTAATATTTAAACATTTTTAGTAAAAGCTGTCTTATGTTCCATGAATAAAATGCTCTACATAGAGAAACATTGATAACTTGAAAATCTTAATAAACAATTTTTTGATTACTAGTACTATAAATAAATATATGATGTAGTTTCATAAATATAATATACTTTCCCATGGCTATTCAAAATAATTTCTTTGAAATATTTGCAATCTGAGATATCTGATTTTTCTGTTCGAACACTACATGGACAATTATTATCTTTTATTGAAAGTAAAGCTTTTTATAAAGAATTCCTGGAGTGATTTGAATTTAGCAGTAAAGTCCTTACACGTTTCAAGAAGTTATTGTGTATTGTCATTTGACACTTCTCTTAAACTGTCAGGTAAAAAAAAAAAAAAGGAGACAGTAAAATAAACAGAAATACCTATTTACCAGCTTTTTAGACTACTGAAAACATTGATTTTAAAATGGAAAGTAGATTTATAAAAGTTTTCATCCATTAAAACATTTAAACTGATCTTAAAATGGAAAGTAGATTTATAAAAGTTTTCATCCACTAAAACATTTAAACAGCCATCAGACTTAATACACAGGCTTTTTTTCTAAGCTATGTTATAATGTATTACTTTTAAATGTCTAAACTAAAAATTAATAATATATCTTTTTAGGCATTTTTATGAGACTTTTCTATTATGTCTCAAGCGAACCTTAAGCTCGATTTCCCCCCATTTTTTTTTTTGTTGGATGTAAATAGTGGATATTTGATTATGCAATAGACGATTTAAATATATCTTATTGCACGTTTTAGTTAAAAGTAAACAGGTGCTTCGCTAGCACCCAATTTTGTCACAACAATGTCCTCTTATTTGACTTCATATCTTGAGTTTCTTTTTTATTTTTAAGGCTGTTCTCAAATCCGAAAGGGCAACTTTATGACATAAGTTTTAATTTATTTTTGTTCGGAAATGCATGAAACTAGCAGATGCTGCTGTTCAGAAACTATGTAATCAAACGGTGTTTTCCTTTTTTTTTTTTTTTTTTTTTTTTTTTTTGCAAACGCAATAGATCTTTCAGAAAATGTTGTCAAAGTGGGCGTTTTGAACCGAATCTCCGCACGAAAGAAGAATAACCACTCAAGGAAGATTAAAAACATTTTTGTCACATGATCAAAATTGCTTATAAATCAATAGGTAATTTATCAAAAATGGAAAACACAGTTCGATTCCAAATAGCTCCCATAGTCAGGCCTTCCAATTTTATATCTTTCTGTAAAAAAAGGAATTTGTACATCTGTCGCACAAGCGTTTTGTGCTTGTTGGGTAGAACAGTTGAGAGCAGCCCTAAAAGATAATCTCCCCAATCAAGAAAATTTTCTTTTACAGCTTGACTGAAATCTTAAAGGTCATTTTATGTTGTTTATAAATAATCTGCGTTTTCTCAAAGGAAAATATTTTATTCAAAATATTGAATATTTTTAATCTATTTTATCTTTGCTAAATTCACTTGTTTTATATTTTCTCTTTAGAGCTTCAAATATGTTCATCAACACATGCAATTTGCATTCTACATGCATACAAAATTACAAATATAACCCAGACTCACTATGTCTCATGATGACAGCTGGGATAAGACTTAAAAAGTAGAAATTATTTATATCCAATAATTTCAAAAACTTAAATTACAAAAATGAGAAAATATTATATTAGATTTTTTCTAAAAAAAAAAAAAAAAAAACAGTTGGTTAACTAATTGATTTAAACCATGCCAACCCTAATGGCAGAGTCAGATAATATAGATGAACACGCGAACGCCGTTCGCAGAAAATTTTCAAAGTTTGCAGACAGTTTTGATGTTTTCTACAAATTTCTTTATATATATAAAAAAAAAAAAATTATAAAGACCCCGGGCCGAGAATTGGTGCGATGCACATCACAGACTCTTGAGAAGGTTTGCAGGCTATTTTTCAACTGGAGAAAAAAAAAGGTTTTAAAATTTTTAAGAAAGAGTCACAATATTAGGGAATGGTTTGTCTCAAAAACTGTAGATAAACTGGTGAGTAAGAGTTCATCTTTTCTATTCATGCACTAATAACTTTTTTATTTTAGCATTCATTTATTCGTTTTTCAGTTATTGTATAGATTAATAAAAAACAGTTCTGTTGAGCAATCGTAAATTGATACCTTTGTATAAGTTAATGATTAAAATATTTCACATTTTAATAAATGCATATTTTTTTTTAATTTTCATTAATTTTTCTTTCATTCATTAGTTGTCTGTGTAAAGCATACTATTCAATACTACATTTCTTGACTGAGTTTTAATAATGCTTGTAATATTTTTCTTTTAGTGGTGTTGCTTAGTGGCACTCCACTCGCATATAACTTCATTTTTGCTGTTAGCGGCGATATAGGACTCGGGAGGGACGCAGCGTTTTTTTGCAGAAAATTTTTAAGAAATTATTAGAGTTCGCAGACAGTTTTACATTTTATCTAAGTCTGCCTAATGGTAACAGAATAAAATCATAATGCAAAATCCCAATCCCAAAGTAGAAAAAGAAAGGCTTACTAAACAAAATAGCCATACCCCATACAGCAAAGAAAACTCACAGCCAATCATTCATTAGCATACAAAACAAAGAGTAACCAATGGAGAGAAATACTTATTATGTCATCATTGAGGCATAATGCAATCCTTAGTAAATCTTAACTAATCAAGCAATCTAAGTAGTAAAAATATATTTTTAGCTCAAATCTGCCATTTTGGCTATTTTTAAAAATAAAAGGCTTAAAAAAAAGAAGAAAAAACTAACTGCATGTTTTTTTCTTCCCAGCTAATTTTAGAAAAATTAGTTAGTCTGCCATCTAGATTTAAAGCTTATAAGAAAAGTTTGATTGATTAAAAATGTTTGTTACTTTACAAATTTATTAATTCATCATTTTTCTAAAGCTTCACTTGTAGCTTCTGCGTAACTTGGATTTTGCATTTTTCAATAACGTGTAAAATAAATGAAAACATTAGGGGAAAAGAGAAAAAAACCAGCATGGTTAAAAAAAAAAAATTGGTTTAAACCAAACAACCCTGGTCACACGGTATGTTATTATTATATTATTATCATACCTAATCTGTATAAGTGGAGATCATGTTTTGATATTTGATGCAGAGGTTATTTTTTTTTAATTATTAATTGGAATGAGTGAGGGGAAGAATATTAATAAAATAAAAATTATGAAGGCACTAAAATTATTGCAGTATAATGTTATCACACTCAATTTAATTTAGCATGAACACAAACAGAGCAATAAAGACAAAATACACACCATCTAATTACAGGGGGAAAAAATATTGACTACTTATCAATAATACAGCAACGTGACAGCCATGCTACATTTACAAATAGCAGATCTTGCTTCACGTATTATTATTGCGTATTTGAATAGTTCAATTTCATACTCAATATTTTCCTTCCAATCTTCCCAAAACTGTATGCTCTTTCATGGCATTTGTTTGGAGGCAAAGAGCTGAAATATCGAATTGTTTCTCTAATTTGTTCTCAAGCTGTTTCTCAAATGAAATTTCTCAAATTTGACATAATGTTAGTATAAGAGATTACAGAGAAAAAATTCATATCACATCCAGAAGAACACATAGAAATAATTTTATTTAAAGCAGTAAAAAAAAGGGGGGGGGGGGTAAAGCCCATAAACCAAATAATGCAACAGGTATGTTAAAATTTAATTGACTTTGTTATTTGCAACTCTGTCTATAAATCACTGACAGCTCCTAGTATGTGTTATTCAAATATGTCTTCATTATTAAGGAATTATTTATTAAATTATAACAAAATGACGTTAAATTTGTTAGATAAAAATTTTTATAATGTGCAGTTTATAATTAAAATGCTTCAATGTATAAAAGCCAATTTTGCTCCCTCACCATAAACCCCCCTTAAAACCAATAAAAGCTATGGGGGTGTGTTTTTCAAATTTTAGCCATATTCTGATCTGAGATGAATGACTGTTACAATCCCCCCCCCCCTTTGCCCCCAACTACCACTACACACACACACACACAACGTGTGTTTTCCAGATGCACCCTTGTGTGCTAACAACATAAACATACTTTTAGTTACACTATGTTTAAAATTTATTGAAGCAAAACAGAAGCAGTTTAGAATCAAAGAATGCAGCGATGGATTTTGTCGTTTATTTACCATGGTGAGATAAGGAAAGAAAAAGTATATAAAAAATATTTTCAGTATTTCCTTTTAGGTTTTAGATTATAATCAAATTATGAATGGTGAAGGATTGAATAGTGTATGAGTGACGATGTCATCTTTGACAATTGCTGAAATTCTTGATTTTTTTAAAAATCCGTTGCCATCTAGAAAAATTAATACAAAAACTTGTAATTTTTATTAATCTGAAAATAGCAAAAGAGCAGAAAAATACAGATAAATTTTATGCGTGTTGTACATAATTATAATTGTACAGAAAAGAGAACTTTCAATTTATAACTTATGAAGAAATAAGTGTACAACTTAGAATATTATCCAAATGAAATATATATTTAAAAAAAAAATGTTTGCAATTAAATTTGTTTAATAAAGAGAATAAAACCTTCACTTGAGGAAATTTCTTTATACAGAAAAATCCTTATAACTGTAGAATTGTTTTTAAAAAGTGGGTAGTTTTAGGGCTGATAAACCATTTATGGGATTTTCACAAGGTATAACATGGTTTTAAGAATACTCATAAACATTCAATGTAAATCGGAGAAAAGAACATTAAGCACTTTCTGTCAGTATCATAAATTCTGTACAAAATAAAATATATTTTCAATTTATTGCAAAATGCCAGGTATCATTAGATTCTGAATTGTCTTCAGAAGTTGAATTCCATTTTAAAAATAGGGGTCATCTATACATTAAAACTATATTATTGTCAAATTTGATATACAGAAATAGGCCACTGGTATGACTTTCAATTGGAGATTAAACTGTCACATGGTCAAAAACTAGCCAACTCTGGAGAAAAGGTTACAACAAAAAAATTACCTTAGATTGCATTGTAATATCTAATATAGGCATTTAGAAATTTGACTTTTGACATACAATGACAATTAAGAGTAGAGAAACGGGGGGTGGGGATTACACTACATTGCATTCATTCAAAGATTAATAGCTTTTTAACATAATGCAAATATGCTTTTGACATTGAGAATAAAGTTTAAACCGGGGAGTAAAGAGAAACTGTCACACGGCAAAAAATCTGTGAATTTTAATGAAAGGTCCAAATAATTACACTAGATTGCGTTCAAAGATAGAATCCATGGATAAGCAATGAAAATGCAAAAGTATTATGCATATAACAGTATTATGAAATTATACTAGTAATTGAAGTAACAAACAAAATTAAGCTGCACAGCAAATAAGTAATGGACATGTTTTACAAAAGAAAGAAAATAAATTACCTCGATACGATTTGAACTTCTAATCGAAATTAATTCAACGTGTCCGATAATTCTTCATGAAGAATACAATCTAAATTCAAATCTCGCAGTACAAGTACAGACGAGACGAAGTTCACCGGCGAAAACACACACTTCTTAGAAATTTCCTTCGTTTCGACCAGCGATTGAAAGTAACCCTACCGTTTCTAGCCAAAACCGGCGCAAGACTTTTTCGCCAAAGGGGTCCAAACGAGGGAAGTTTTGAAATTCGCTTCCGGGCGTTCTAGTGTTAAATTTTTCAATGTTTAATAAAGTTTTTAAAAATATATTTCAATATTTAATTATTAATATAATAATAATATTTATATTTTTAAAAAATAATCATTTGTGATTAAAACTATATGCATTTTGTTTTTAAAGCTCCAGTTCCAGGGAGAATATTACAATTTATATTTAAAAATTACAATAATTTTTTTAAATATAAATAATAATATTATATAATAATATTAAAATAATTAATATTATTATTAATTATAATATAACTGTGTAATAATATTAACTATTATTATTATTAATTATTATACAATATAATTATATAATAATATTAATATAATTGTATTATTTATATTTTTTAAAAATTGTCATAAATGGCTGACACTTTCCATGATTAACACTATATGCATTTGTTTTTCAAGCTGCAGTTCCAGGGAGAATATTACTATTTATATTACAAAAAATTGAAATATTTTTTTTAAATATAAATAATAATATATAATTATTAATATAATATATAATATAATTAAAATAATTAATATTATTATTAATTAATTATTATATATTAATGTTAATATAATTATATTATTTATATTTTTAAATAATTGTCATTTGTGATTAACACTATTATATACATTTGGTTTTTCAAGCTGCAGTTCCAGGGAGAATATTACTATTAATATTACAAAAAATTGTAATAATTTTTTAAAATATAAATAATAATATATTATATTATTATATAATCATTACAATAATACATTATAATATAAAAATAATTAATATTATTATTAATGAATTAATTGTTACATAATATAATTATACAATAATATGAATATAATTATATTATATTATTTATATTTTTGAAAAATCCTAATTTTTTTTTAAATATAAATAACAACTTTATATAAATATAAATTTAAAACAATGTTAAAAACTCCAGAATATCTAAACTTTAAGCAGACTAGTTTCGGTAACATTCAGCATACTGTCACTTTGTTTTACATTTTTGTTATACTGCGCCAAGTTGCATCTCAATTATTAACAAATTTATATTATAATATAATTATTAACATAATTAATTATTATTATTATATTAATATAATTATATTATTTATATTTCTAAAAAATTCTCTTCTATTTGTGATAAAAATAACCATATACATTTTGTTTTTCAAGCTGCAGTACCAGGAAGAATTTGCAGTTTTAATCCATAAAAAACCTTAAAATCGAAATACGGGAGGTGTGTGTGTGTGTGGGGGGGGGGGGGGGGGGGAGATGAGGGAGGTGTTGGATATGCTCTTATACCTTTATGGAAAAAAATTCAAAATTCTACATTACATGCGGGGGGGGGGGGGGGGGGGAGCAAAAAGAATGAAAAAATTACTTATGTCTTTATTTTTTATTTATTTATGTCTTTGCCACTTAAATGTCATTTTAGCTGAAATTTTACACTTTAGTGTGTAATGTTAGTTTCTGATGCAAATAAATTACAGTTTCGCAGTAGCATTAATTTGATATGTATTTGTCTGGGGGGGGGGGGGGGAGCTGGCGGAGTGTTCTGTTTTTCATTTACACGTTCAAACAATCATTATAAAATATAGCGACACGGTTAATATATGTTTTTTCTGGAAGAAGTTATGAACTTTGAATAATCATTATTAATAAAAAGTGCCAAACAAACAAACAAAAAGAAAATGTTGACTATGTGTAAAAATACTTTGTAATGAATACGTCAAATTTAAAAACCAACATAAAGAAACGCCCAGACACTTAGGATCAATTTAGCATTCAATCTAAACATTCATTATTTATTAAAATAAGCTAATTGTATAATATAAATACAGTTATAATTAGCATATAGTCTAAACATTTATTATTTTTATTTAAAATAGTCTAATTGTATAATATTTAAAAAAAATAGATGAACATATCATAATTATTAATATTTAATAATAATATTTATTAAATCAATATAATAAATATATAGTAATAATTTTTATTATTAAATTAATAATAAAGATATAATAAATAATATAATAATAATAATATGAAAGCAGAAACAAATGTTTAATGCAGTTAGGTATAAATATTCTGCATTTAAAAATATACTATCAAATACTTATAATATAAATTTGTATTATAAGAAAATATTTAATAAATAAAACTAAAGTTTAAGTATACTTAGTTACGAAATATATAACGTTTAAGAAAATTAATTAAAAAAATAACTGAAGACAAATATTGCTAAATTTGTATTCATAAATATAGACTGAATTCTCAGTGTAAACATAAACAAAACCACTACAACCGGAATTTAGCAGCTGAGCTTCCGGTTCAGTGCAAAGCATTTGGATTTCTTCCGATTTCTTCGTCAGTATTAAGAAATTTTCAATCGTTTTATATCATTATTTTTTCACATATATTTTTATGAAAGCTATAAAATTTGAAAGAGTGCGACAAGTATATGGTTTTGCACGTAATTTTGTTTAAATAAATATATATTTTAGCAGTTTTCGACAGCATGGGTGCCATAAATGGTGATTTATCGCTTTATTCTGGCGAGCGTAAAAGTGCTACATTGGCGATATGTTTTTGTTTATTTTGCAGTTACGGAGGAATCTCTCTGTAAAACTAATGCAGAAAAGTAAACGTTACTTTTCCGTTCATAAGTACAAATCTAATCTATCACTTATTGTACTTTTTATTTGTAACATATTAAATCTGTTTTTCGTTTCATTTTTACACTTAAAAGTTACACCAGATTTTGGAAATTAATGATTGTTATCAAACTTAATAAACCTAAGATTGTTATGAAAACTAGTATTTATTATATTAAGCTTAATGATTGATATTGAACTTTTGTATTATGTTGATATTGGTACATTTATTAAACCATTTAATTGTAACTTAAAGACAAAATAGATGGAAATTTTAAATAAGTAAGTCAAAATATATTTTGAAAGTTTCGATAACAAATAATATGAGGTTGTGAATAATATTTTATTTTCAATATTTTTAAATAAATAAAAATAATTTAGACTAATGAAAAAAAACAAAAGAAATAATTCATCTACATGAAACTATTCCTATGTTCTTGTAACGACAACAAATTATAACAAACTTCAAAATTCTGAGAATAAGGTTATACTACACCGTACATGCTCCAGTTAAGGGGCTGTGCATATATAACATTGTCATTTTAGGGGGGAGGGGGGGTCTGGCACATGATATCGTAAGATATCTCTAGGGGCAGGGGGAGTTTGTCTTTTGATATTGTTATCATTTTTGATCCAACCAAAATTTTCTCTTCTTATTTGTGACTTGTTCTTTACATAAAAATAGTATGTTATCTTTCTTAGTATGTTATCTATTTTTATGAAAATACAAAGTTGTTATTAAAATCATTAAATGATTACAAAATTATTCAAGTCCAAATAATGGAATACCCCAATGTTTGGCTTTCCTATTCTTCTGTCATACGTGTATGCATATACAATCTGCTGTTCGGCAAACCATATGCGAAGTATATTTGAAGTGATACTTGTGTTTAAGAAGTAAATAAAAGAGAATGTTGATAAGAAGTTCTGTCTGCCCCACCCCGTGCAGGGCAAAAATACATTATTACTGTTGAATGCATTATGTAACAAAAAGCTATTATTAAATACTTTTAAACAATAACTTTCTTTTAAGTGTTATTTGAGATACTGTTATTTCATATATAAAATGATACTTTATTGGCTTCTCTTTGAATCAGTGAAGTATGGGAAAAATAAATGTAACCATATTTGTATATCACTCCAAACATAAGAAAAAAAATTCCAAAAATCTAAAGAATTTTTATACATTGATAATGATATAATTACCGGGGGGGGGGGGGGGATCAAGGGATGATATCATAAGGGGGTCCAAAATTACCAAAAAGTTGATAACGTTATATATGCACAGCCCTAATCACTTATACTTATAGTTCCACTACATTCCTAAATTTCAGAATAGTAAATGTTTACTGTGTATCAAATAAAATGTAGGTACAAATTTCTTACTGCATCTTTAACAAATTCTTTTTTCCATGAAACTATTGTTTAAATTTTTAACTGGTCATAATAGTGTTTTAATACAAGTTTATTATTCACAAATTTTGTGAAATTGTTTTGAGGAAGCAGACTCTAAATATGGCCTATGTACCTCAGGCTTCACATAAAATTGATTAGGCCCTAAAGTTTATACGGCTCTTTTTACTGTCAATTAACCACTGGTTCTGGCAGGAGCAGGGGTAAGACTTACCTTTTTCTGCTCCAGTTTTTTATGTTGTTTAATGGTTAAGCCCAGTTTTGTATTTTAATTTTTTTTTTAACTATGTGCTATCTTGCGTGTGAACTAGAATAAATATTGGGTGATTCAAAATAACCTAGAATTAAAGTAGCAGTAATTTCTGTCTTATGTCAACAAAATCTTTAATGGTGTACTCAAAGTTCAAGTAAAAATATTTCCCTTGCTCCTTTTTTCAGAAAAGCAGAACCTATTTTTCTCTTTCACATTATACAGCTGTTTATCTGCATGTGCGGAATAGATCTCTTGACTTTGACCATTGTCATTTTCTTTAGGATAATATAAATACAGCTCACTGATCCTCCCAGCTAATATATCATTCCCTATTTCATGGTGCTAGTCAAGATTAAGAATTCACTGTGCTTATAAAACTTCGAGTTACACTGGGTATTCACCGAAAACAAAAATGTAAAGCACATGTTTTGCTTATAGAACAAGTCTTTGTTTAATCAAAAGTTATATTTATAGCTTTTTTCAAAAATCCCCGAAGATAGTAAATCACTCCTCTGGCCTTTCTTTCCCAAACGTTCTGTGGGCATCAACAAAGGAAAGCAAGTCTCAACAACAGAAAGAGGCAGATATAACAG
This sequence comes from Maratus speciosus, assembly GCA_963932465.1. Lineage (NCBI taxonomy): Eukaryota > Metazoa > Arthropoda > Arachnida > Araneae > Salticidae > Maratus > Maratus speciosus. Next base: position 456,017,496 of record OZ010796.1, read on the forward strand.
GGTTTCCAGCAACAGGGAAAATCTGGAAATTTTTAAATATATGGCAAAATTGATGGAATTTATAAATATTTTCTAAAAAGTCTATGGGGGAAGAAAAAAAAAGAATCAAAATTCATCAAATGGTCTTGGGGAAAAAAACACGAAATTCATCAAATGACCAAAAAAAAAATTCCAAGAAATTCGAAGAGCGATCACTGAAAAAATATTAATTTTGTCAAAGGATTCCAGAAATAAGTTTTTTTTATTTCAATCAATGATTAAAATCCTTTTTAATTTTAGAATTTTTCCTTTTTATATATTTGCAGTGATATTATGATTATACATTTAAATAAATTTCTATCAATTAACATCTAAAAGAGGTAGTTACTATTTAAAAGTATTTAGTAATATAGCTTATTGTTACATAATGCCGGGGCCAAAACTAGGAGAGGGTAGAGGGGGTATGTGCCCAGGGCAGCAGAACGAAAGGTGAAGGGAGTGCCAGATAAAGATGTTTGTCGTTTGATACAAAAATGTATATATATATATATATATATGAAACTTGGATAAAATTGTCTCGCAGCCAGAAAATCCAAACATAAAAATAACTTTAAAAAAAAAAAATCTGCAACCAAAATAGAAAATGTAAATACTAATCCAGTTAGAATTCAACATCAGCCATTCTAAACAAAAAAGTCATTTAAAACCATTAAAATGCAAACAAGAAATTTTAAAAAGAATGATCACATAGGTTTAACATTAACGTTCTAGTTTCTTTGCGTGATGACTAGTGTAGTCTCACACGAAAACAAGCATTCTTTTCAGAATTCTTGCTTGATTTTAATTTTTTTGTTTTCATATGATACTTGAGGTTGATGTCTAGTGTTGTGCATTTTCTATTTTTGTTGTATATTTTTAATATGAGGATACTTTAAATTTCAGATTCGATTCCAAACAGTTTTCCAAAAATGAAAGTGTCCGAATATAAAAAAAAATGTTACGAAACACAAAAAAGTACAAACGCACAACATTAAGTATCGACCTCAGGTACCTCATGATAAAAAAAAATATTTAAAAATAATAAAACGCAAGATATTTGTCAAGAACACTCCCATAGTTTTAATATTAGCTTGCAAATGTCTTTGAGTGACTAATCTAGTCTCTTAATTCATATCACTGTGACTTTAAACGCTTCAATTATAATGCTACAACTACTACCGTAAAATCTAAGAAAAGGAAATCTATAATAGAATCCAGTCTTAAATGAAAAAATTATTTATTTTCAACAGAGAAAATGTCAACAATTATACCTGCTAAGATGAAAACCTGTATAAAGCAGAGTATTTTTCGGTTCCTTTCGATTCTGTTTTTAAGATTTTAATGAATCAATATTTGATAAAGCTGATTAAGCATTTTATGATTATGTATTTTAAATTTCAAAATAGTTTGCAATTAGAAACACGGTAAATATTTCTTTGTGAAGAAGAGGAGGGGGGCATCAAAAACTATGTTTAAGCCCCAGGTGCAAATCATTATCAATGTTTAAAAATCTTTTTTTTTTTTTTTTTTATGTTTGCAGTGATATAAAGATATGATTTTACATTTAAATAACTTTATATCGATTAACATCTAAAAGAGGTAGTTACTATTTAAAAGGTATAAGGCTATTTTGATATAAAGAAAAAAGTAAAGAACAAACACAAAAAATATTGTTTGGATAAAAAATAACAATATCAAAAACAAAACCACCTTTCTCCAGAAATATCTTATGACAATCAAGTGCCAGACCACTGTCCCACCCTAAAATAATATTTCTATATAAGCACAGCCCTTATATCAAGTTTCATGCAAATCTGTCAAAAAATGTAGATTTGTATAACCACTGCAGCAGCAAAAGAGAATGCTATTTCGAAATTAAAATTCCTCTCAGATTATTTAACCCTTTATATCCTGAATTATGAATTCATGCAAATTTCATTTTCTAAAGAATTTTTCGTGATTTTTTGAAACTACATTAAAAGACATATAATCATTTAATAAATTTTAGAGGGATTAATTAAATTGGAATTTATAGGAATTTTGTGCAATATTTATAACTCCACTCAAATCTTTTATTTAAAAAATATATAAAATATTAGTATTTTGTAGAATTAAAAAATGTACAGATATAATGTTCTTTCAACTGAAATATTTCCGAACTGAAAATTTCCTCCCCCCCCCCCTCCTTCAAGGTCAAAAAAGCTGAAAAGATGCAAATGTGAAAGAAATCATCCTTTTAAAAATATTTTTGTTTTGTGCAACCAACAATGCTTTTGGAACAAGATAAAGTATCTATAACTCATTCTAAACAGCATTACTACTAATCGATGTATTAATTGAATTTTATAACAAGTTATTTTAATGGTACTTTAAAGTACCGTCAGGATATAAAGGGTTAAAAAACTAAAGATGTATTGAAAATACATTGTTAACATAAAATTTTGTAAAAACCAAGGTAATGAAAAAGATAAGCAGCATAAAATGTTTGTCATTTGTTTCAAGAGGCTTGTGATCCCAGTATATTTATGAGTTAGAGTGTGGGTAAACAGACAAACCGAATTCATAAATACTTTTAAACCATGTCGAAAGTGTTAAAAATGAAAGTATTTTCTCATTTTACATCTTAGCCTTTGTTTTTTATTAAAAATAAATATATAATTAAAAACAACTTTTACATCAAAGTTTACATGATAAACAAAACAAGTAAATACTTGAAATACCATTTATAATAAAATTATATAGGTAGTCAAATGAAAACAACAAATTTTTAATAAATTTCTTTTATTTGAAAGTACATGTTACAGAAACAAAATAAAATTTCTTTTATTACATAACAAAATTTATTATTGAATATAATGATTACTACATATAATAAATAAAATAACAATCTGTATTATATAATGGTCTATGATGATGACACAATGCTTTGCAGAAAACTTTATTGATCTGCAGAAACAGGTATTTATATTTGAATCTGAAAGAAACATTTGCAAAAATAACTGTAACTAGCTAAATTGTGAACTATTAAGACAGTGTTTTGGAAAGAAGTCGGATAGTCAATAATTTTCAGTTGGTATAATAATTAAGAAGTAATAAATAGTACATCAAAACCAAAAAGCATATTTCTTGACATACTTAAATAAAAAAAATAAAAAGGAAAGAAAGAAAATTTCAGTTCATTAATTGAAATAAACAATACATAAATTAGTAAATAATATTTTGTAAGACAAAAAGAAATAAGTCTCATTCAAACTGCCAAGAATATCAATAGATTTGAAGACATCGGAAATAGAGATGCAACGAATATTCCACCGAAGCCGAATATTCGGCCTGTCTGCCGAATATTCGGCTTCGGCCGAATATCAAGTCCATTATTCGGCCTTGGCCGAATAATACTGTAATAAATATTTTTATATTTACACAGTATAACTTTTTAATTTGACAATTTATATTCATCATATATAATGAAATTTTTATTTGAAATTAACTAACACTTTTTTTTCCATTAACTTTCATACTCCAAATGGGTTTTATCTACCCATTTTTATATAAGAGGCTAATTTAGGAATCATGTTAAAAAAATTTTATGCTGTATCAGTAAGTACAAAAAGTATCTCTAATAAGCTAACATAATCTGTTAAATTTAAAATTAATCTATTCAAAATTGTTTTAATACAGCTGTACAAACTAATTAATTTTTTTTTTTTTTTTATCATAATGGGTAGTTTAACATTTAACCCTTGTTACATAAAAAAATATTTCTTTCAATAATATTTTGAATTATACCTATAAAGAACATAAATATATGATTGATTAGATATAGATGTATTGTATGTATAAGATATTTAAGTCGTATATGTTGCAATATTTAAGGAGTTTTTTTTTTTTTTTAGTAAAATACGCTTAAAAGTTAAATATAATTTAAGTGATTTTTTTAAGTCTGTTACTATTTCTTATTAAATAATGAAAGAAATGTAAATACTAAATTCTTTTAATTAGTATGCATTTACGTTTTAGATATTTTTTTCAAGAATAGCATTGTAATGCCTTAAAAAACAGTTAAAATGTTTTCAATAAACGTAGATTGTGATGAAGAAATAATAATAATTCAGCATTCTCAGGTGATAGTCTATTTCTTTTTTTTTCGTAAATGTTACCTGCTTCTGAAAATAATTCATCTGAAAGCTGAAATTTATGTTTCTTAGTACTTATAAAATTTTGTCATTATTTTAAAATGTAACAACAACACACATAATATCTATTAAAATGTAACCAGACAGTACCTGATGAGGAACTTTTGCTAAGAAGTTTTTTGGGGGCGTCTGAATCATATTATTGAGGCAATTTTTAGGCCGAACATAGCCGAATATTTTTTCAGAGTAAAATAATGCTTTAAAAATTAAAAATTTGTAAATTTCAAACATGGCAAATGAGGTGCATTTGTACTATAACTAGTTTTATAAATATTCAGATCTTGGTGCAATAGATGTTGCACTCTTATGCAAAAATGCATTAATACAAAATTTATTATAATTACATATTGCATTAAATTCAGTAATATGGAAATAATAAGACTCTCTCTTAAATATGACATAATCACCATGGCAACCTAGAATCATTATCTGTCATGGAATATCATTGAATTAATTATGTATGATAGGATTTAATAGAATGAAGAAAACTTTTATTAATATCTTTTTTTTTCATAAAATTTGAAATAACCTGACAAAATTCTGCAACGATTATATATATATTAAATTTCAAATCATTCAATTGAGTAGTTTTTGTGCTGTTACATGCAGATAGGCGAATGGACCAGGTGACGACTATAGGTGCTATGTATTTATATAACTACAAACAAATCTAAAATTACCTTAAAATTATTCAGTATTTGTATTTAGTGTTGGGAGGGAGGGGAGAAGAAGTAAACTAACTTTTAACTTCAAACTGATTATAAATTCCAGAGATTTCCGCCAGTTAAGATTAAATGCCAATAATGGCTGATAGTACCATACTTGACATTAAACACATTATAAGTGTTTTACATCATCAAGTGATTTTTAATTTGATGTTTAATTTGTATTTTTATCAATCTTTTACTAATTTATTTGTTCTTCTGTTATTTTAAATAAAAATTATATCAATTTGTATAATTTGGTGAAATTGGTTGACAGGGTAATATAGTACCAAAATTACTTACAAACATCATACTTACAAATATTACTGAAGATTCATATCTTCAAAAGCGAAAGTGGAATCAACAGGCATTCGCATAACTGCTGAAAAATCTCCCATTGAAAACATTCTGTAAATTAAATAAATTAAAAAAAGACTATAATAATCATAATAAACCAATAAAAACAACACAAACAATGTACAATGCATTTCAAAATCTCCCTTTCTTATGCAACTGAAAATATATTAAACTACATACTTACAGTCAGTCATACCAGTTAATACTTGATTCACTGAATTACAACAGTTCCTGATTGACTACTTTGGAAGCAAAACAAAAATAGTAGGTACATTTCCACTTTCTTGCAGAAGCTCACAAATGGTAGTCACTTGTTATATATACAAAACTACACACCTGTGATCTTCTGAGAGCGATAAACTTATGCAGCTATGCCGGCACCAGCAAATTCACCAGACACTCGTTTTGAAAGTTTTTCGAACTCTTTCTGAAATAAAATTAATTTATGAATTTTTTCAACTTAAACCATCCCTTATTCTGAAAGGTGGGGGGGATACAAAAATTCATGTTGTAGTTTTTGCAGTTTTCATATACTACTACTACTGATTAATAATTAAAGGAAATTTCAGAAAAATAAAAACATCTCAAAAATTTAAAAAGAATAAGGGACGTTTTATTAATTAGTAATGATAATAAAGTAAAGACTGTTTATTTAAAAACAAGTTTGTTCATTTTTGAAAGAGTTAAATTTTATATTTGTGGTTTTATTTCTTTTTTTTTTGGGGGGGGGGGGGGGAATAAGAAACTAAATACAATGCACATGCACAACTTGAAAGTCTTTGCAATATTTTAGATACCACATTAGAATTGATTCATTGAAAAAATTAACATACTTTAAAATTTAAAACTGATGAATAACAATGCAAGTCAATGTATATTCAAGCAAATTAAAACAAATCTATTATAGTAGTCATTCCATCAAATGTCAATTATCGAAAATGCTGAATTGTGTTTTAAAGTTTTGATGCTTTACAAATTATATAGGGTAGATGTGCCAGTAATGGACACCCTTCCAGTAATGGACACCCCTTGATGTTTTTGGTTCATAAAAAAATAACTAATAAATATTTAGCTTTAATTATTTTTTTTATAATTCCCCCTTGTATGTTGTATAAAACTATGTTATTGTTGACACTTTTAATCAAACCAATCAGGAAGCAGAAAATAATGTCTCAAAGTTTTGCTGTTTTTCTGTGAAAATCTTAATGAAGAGGTTAGGAGCTGGCTTCGTTTAATTAATTTATATATTATTTGTTTTCTTACAAAATTTGAATGTTTTTGTTTGAGTTGCAATAGAAAACTTTGAATTTTATATACTAATGGCTATTTACAAAATTTCATTTCTTTTTAAGGTTTTAAGAGGGGGTGTCCATTACTGGGATGGTTAATTTGTCATTTTCCAGTAATGGACACCCCATGTAGACATTGCTAAAAATGCAATTTTAGTAATGTTTATAGTGCATAAAATACTTTGGCTTAACTGCAAACCTAAATAATCAAATTTAATTTTTAAATTATACTTACCAAAATGTAATAACACCAAAACTTTTATAAATAGCTGCTTTTAAGTTATTTTATGTGATTAATAAAATTTTGATATTTTATTTTATTTGTTAAAAATGCAATTTTAGTAATGTTTATAGTGCATAAAATACTTTGGCTTAACTGCAAACCTAAATAATCAAATTTAATTTTTAAATTATACTTACCAAAATGTAATAACACCAAAACTTTTATAAATAGCTGCTTTTAAGTTATTTTATGTGATTAATAAAATTTTAATATTTTATTTTATTTATTATTATTTTTTTTTTGTGTAGTACATATATACCTCACATATTTTATAATCTGGCAATCAAACCAGCCAGGAAGCAGAAAATACTGTTTAAGAGAGGCGTCAAAGAGGGGCTCATAGGGCTTAATCCCTCTCCGTTTAAATAAAAACAATTAAGTTGCAGAAGCTATTAAAAATCCATTTTCTGTCTTAAATGTTTCCTTATTAAAAAAAAAAAAAAAAAAAAAAATGTAGTACTATTAATGAAAGTTATAGGTAATATTCATGAAACTAGTAAATTTGCAGATCAGTGGCCTCAAACATCAGTTCTAGTTTTATTTTGAAATTATTTTATTTAGTATTTAAAATATTCAACTCACAATATCATTTCTGTCATATTTGTAATATTAATTATTATAAATGATATATCAAGTAATCTCTAGAAGATTGTTAAAAATAGTGACACAAAACTAAACATTAATATTCCAAAACTTTTTTTTTATTACCTTTTAAATCCACCACTGTTTCAATAATTTGATAGCTGTTATTGTCTGATATTTAGTATTTTAAACTATCTATTCTAAAATAATTAAAACATCGGTCTTCTGATAATTACAATAATTGATGCAAACAGTAAATGATTATCACAAATATTTTATTAATTACTGGTATCCTAATTGTAAATTTATTTAAAAATAACTATTTTGTTTCATTAGTATGTATTCATTAAATTCTGGTTCTAAATACAGTCATAAAAACAATTATATTCATTACTTTTTATAAGGTGTCCATTACTGGAACAGAGGGTGCCCACTACTGGGCCAGAGGGTGTCCATTACTGGGCTTTTGGGTGTTTTGGCATATTTCTGTTATTTAAAATTAAATTGCTATTCATATGAGGAAATGAGGCTATAAGAATGGTTAAATATTGTTGATAGATTAATATAATATTGAAAAAACTGGAATATAATAATTATAACTATTAATAAAAAAATAATTTTTGCAGAAATTCCTTAAGGGTGTCCATTACTGGCACATCTACCCTAGTACATACAAATATTGTCAAATTGTAGTGAAAATAAAATAAAAATTAGCAAACAAATCAATAGTCTATTTTTCGCAAAACCTAGAATTTTATGTGTGATAATGCCATAGACTTGACAGTACCATATTTGTAAACACACAAAAGGAGCCAAAAGTGAGGATTAAATATAATTGGATTGAAACATTGAAATTTGCTCTTATTAATACTATATAAGTTTATTTTCATTTTAATATACTAGTATACATAAATATTTATGTATTAATAACAAACCTGAAATGAAATGCAAATTGCAGAGCTGAGAACTATTACTTGCATTCTTATAAATACATTACGTTTATAAAATATCAGGAGGAAGATATGCTTTTTAATTCTGGATATTTGCATTTCAGAAGTTATTAAGGGGAATTAATAAAACGAAATTTTAGTAATGTTACTATTCCATTAGGCATGATTTCACATCATAAAAGGTAAAGCACAAGGGTAACATAAAGGTAAACACATTATTTTTTTAACTATCTTTTTAAAATTTGATTGCATAGGTACTAGGAAAGTAAACAGCTAAATAAAGACATTTCCGATAATCAAATAGTAAATAAAAAAAAAAAAAAAAAAAAAAAAAAAAAAAAGACTGAAGAATACATATTAACTGCAGGAATATCAACCAAAAAATTTTTTTAATATGCATGTAATTCTATTTTATATGTATTTAGATATATTTTGCTTTGTTGCAAAAGATTTCCATTTTACAGTTATAATTAATTTGTAATCTGACTAAAAGAAAAAAATAAGTAAATAAACCAACAATATATTTTCCGCAAATTCCGGAATACTAAAGTGTGTTGATTTCATAGTGTTTATACTATCAGACTTGTAAACGAACAAACGTCGCCGAGCACAACCGCCAAAAGCAAGGGTTAATGTAATTAATCGGATTCAGAGGTAGAATTCTAACTTTTTTACTCTTTTAAAAATATATATGAAAACTTTATTACAACATAAATATACCATGTACATAAGTATTTACTTATTTGTGGCCTACCTGAAGAAAAATGAAAATTGGCGAACGCAGAATTAGATATTTAATTTTTTTTTTAAATTAGTTGACATAAATACAGTATATTTAACACAACAACCGGAAGTACAAGACGAGCGTCTGGGGAGAGAACGACTTCTAATAGTAGCACTTAGAAAAAATTCGGCTGCCGTTTCAACAGGGAAGAAAGGGAGAAAACAGTCTGCGTTCTTCCCTCAACTTTGTGTAGCTTTCCCGTTTCGCTTGTATTTATTATTCGGTTATGAGAACATTAAAATAAATAACGTAGAATGTTAATTTTATAATTTGATTCTCATAAAAAAAGGATTTTTTTTTCAAAAATAAATAACATAATTTTAAAAGGAAATAAATAAAAAAGAGTAATATCTGTTATTTATAAAAAAAAAAACCTTTTATATATAAATCTGCAAAAATTATTTTTATAATTATAGCTTCATATTTTAATATATAATATTTTATTATACACACATATATATATATATTAAAAAAATAAGTACATTTGTCAATTCTGCGTTATATTTATATATAATGTAATTATTTGGCAATTAATATTATGTATAACATATATTCAAAAATGTGTGTCACGAAATACTGTTTTTTTTTCTTTTTCACCTCGGAAAATTCATTTTTTATTAAGTTTTATCTATTAATGATTTACCTTTCTGTGTGTTTACCTATTCTTTTTTTAAATAAGGCCAATTGACGTAAATGTTTAATATTTTGTTAAGATTAGCACAAACCTCATCGTATCCTACTTTTTTTTTTCTTTTTTGCAAGTTGGTTTCCAGTTTGGGGAATTCGATTTGAATATTTTACAATGGCTTTTTAATTTATTATTAAATGATTTTATGAAGGAGGTATGAGATAATATATTTTTTAACGATTACGTTTAGCAGATTATGTAGGAAGGAGGGGGGAGTTAAATTTTTTTACTTACATAAGGACGAAAATATCAATTTTCCCGTTTAATTTACTGCATCTATTTGACATTAAATGAAATTTCCCTTCCAGAGTTGCAATCTTTATAAGTTCTTTTTTCTTTTCTTATATATATATATCAGTGTGATTAAAATGCTAAAACTTCGATATGTTTTTCAATTAACTCGATTTTTAAATGGACAATCCTCGTGGTTCATAAAATTAAAAACAGGATTTTCCTTAATAGAAATTGACTGTTGAAGAGTATTTCCTTAGTATTTTTTTAAATAAAAATATTAAGCAAACAGTCATTTGTTCATTATTTTTACAGCATGTCATGACATTTCATTTATTTTTTTTAACTCTTTATGTCCCAAATTATGAATTCATGAAAATTCCATCTTCTAAACTATTTTTTGTGAATTTTTGAAACTACATTAGAAGATTTACACAATCATTTAATAAATTTTAGAAGGATTTTGCCATTTAAAGTCAATTAATTAAATTTGTATTTATAGGAATTTTGTGCAATATTTATAACTTCATTCAAATCTTTTATTTTAAATATTTTTTTTTTAGTATTTTATAGAATTAGGAAATGTACAAGTATAATGCTCTTACAAGAGAAATATAGGAACAATTCCGAACTGAAACTTTTCACCCTCGAACTTCCGACGTCAAGAAAGCTGAAGAGGTGCAAATGAAAAAAAAAAAAAAAAATCATCTTTTTAAAAATATTTTTGTTTTGTTCAACCAATAATGCTTTTGGAATAAAATAACGTAAAGTACCTATAACTCATTCTAAAATGTACTACTACTAATTGATGCATATTTTATATCAAGTTATTTTAATGGTACGTTAAAGTAGCGTCGGGGCATAAAGGGTTAAATAATTAATTATTCGGATATCTGGTCCTTACACCTGTAGAGCACATATAGAATTAAACATATGAAAGAGAATGTTGTAAGAAAATAAAAAGAAGTGTTGTTTTAAAATCTTCTTAATAATTTTTAAATTAACTTTTCAAATATTATTACAATAATTAAACTTTTTCTTTATTAAGTCATTTTCCTTCATAAAAACATTTAATAATGTGTCAATAAGATATTATGAAATATCTTTTAAAAAAAGCACAAAAGTTACAAAAATCCTTTAACCGTAAAATTTTACATAAGCTTACCCCCCCCCCCCCCCCCCCCCCACACACACACACACACACACACAAGAAAAATAATAGGATATGAAAGTCTGTTACAAAAATATATTAAAATCACGGAGCTATAGAAGGAGAAACTTCTCTTATGGCATCTTCCAAGCAAACTTGACCATAACGCTAAATTGGCCGCATCGCGGCGCTGCCCACAGTACCTGCATTACTTTAACACTGTTTTCAATACGAATGCGTTATTATTTCCTTTATAAATTAATATTTTTACATTATAATTTGATATGGCGCGGAAATGTTTCGTGTATGCATGTGACACGGGCTATAGGAAAGCCAAAAAACGGACTAAAGGGCTAGGAAATAAATGCATTAAATAAATAACTTCCTTATGGAAGACGTCTTGTATTTGACAATGAATTTTCTATCTGCATTTCTGTAAATAAAAGATTGATATATATACATTACAACTAACATTTAGTGAAATTGAAACTCCAAATTTGTAACTAAAATGTTTTATTCTGTTATATATTGAATAAATATTTAATGATATGCAATTTTTTAGTAAATTCTTAAAAAATCAATTGGAATTTGCTGGAGCTGCCATCTGTCGTTCAAAACAGAAAACGATATTCTCTTATAAAATAATGTTCTATTGTTGACTAATTATTTCGTAAATAAAGACAATGTACATTTTCTTATGTAATCTTTATTTAAATGTACACACACAGAGCTTTTTCTTTTTTTTTTTTTTTCATATGCATTTGTAATTTTATGTTATACATTCCGAGGACGACTCAGAAAGTGAGTTGAAACATGTAAATATAGATTTTTAATTTACTTTTAATGTGTTTTTATAACTTTTTTTAAGCAAATAAATATTTTAGTATTGTGATATGAGTTTCTTGATTACACGAAATGATTCATACTATACACTTTCATTAATTTTATGCTATTGTAAAAGTATAAAATCTCAGCATTAACTTGATACTGTATAAATTATTTTTAAAGAAATTTGAGTACAGTAAAATTGAGAATTAAAAAAAAAAAAAAAAAAAAAAAAAAAAAAAAAAGGTGTCTAGGACTTGTTTTAAAAAAGAATAAATATTTTGTGCTCCTTTTAAATAATGCAGCTGAAAAAAAAAGGTTTTTACTTATTTGCAGTTTGCCAAATTTATTTTGAATATTTAACGAATTCACAAACTGTATTCTTGTTTTCATGGTTTTCAAATAAAATGAAAAAAAAAAAAAATCACAGTATTTATTTATTTTTTTAAGTTAATCTATAAAATATTTGCAAAAATTACTTACCAAATCTAGAATACAATTTTTATGTAGATACACCCTTGATTACTTTGATTAACGAAAGTACATTAAAATTTAAAAGAAAGACATTTATTCTAGATTTGTCTTGAACAAGAACTGATATTTGTTCGTTTAAAATACGGCTGAAAAAAAATTACTTTTTAGTAATTTACAGTTTGTCAAGTTTATTATGAATATTTAATAAACAATAATAATTCATTAACTAAATTCTAGTTTTCGTGGTTTAAAATAAAAAATGTAAACATTGCAGCATTTATTTTAATTTTTTTTTAAGTTAATCTACAAAATATTTGCGAAAATTACATGCCAAATTCAGCACACAATTTTTATATAGATACTCTTGATTTAAATAAATCTTACTTAAAATAGTCTGGATACAGTAAAATTTAAAAGGGGAAAAAAAATGTATTCTAGACCTGTCTTGAACAAACATTTATGTTTTTTGCTCCATTTAAATAACACAGCTGATAAAAAGGGAGTTACTTTTAGTTTGTAAAATGTATTATGAATAATTTACAAAATTTAAAATAATTTGTTTTATGATTTTTATAATAAAAAAACCCATTCACATTAGAAAAAAAAAAAAAAAAAAGCTACTTTATATTTAAAAAAATGTTTTCGTTTCTAACTTCAAATGGAGATAATAGATGGCGCTCCAGCCAGTACCTCCCTCATCGGAAGCGACTCAAGAGTGAAAAGTTCCATTCTCTCATTGGTTGATCAGAAACCGGTCTTGGCTTGCTTCTCATGTATGATTTGGCGATGAAATGCAAGCACTTTGAGAAATATCGTATCTAGTTAATTCATGCTATTTTGGTGAGAGATTTCTGTGGACGAACTTGTCTAGTGGTTAAAGCGCTTGTCTAGCAAGCTCAAGTACGCGGGTTCTATCCTCCCGGTTACTTTTATATTTTTTATTTGTGTTTTGTTTCGATTTTTATTAAGTTGGTTAATAAAGATTTATCGACTTTTATTATCCGTTCATTTCCAACAATTTTTTTAATTGTCAATTAAATAATTAAATAAAATTTTGATTAAATTAAGTTTTAATTGTTATTAAATAAAATAAAATTTAGTTTTAAATAAATTTCAAAATTCATATAAGCTATTTTTTTATGAATTAAAGTGAACATTTATTGTAATTAAATAATAATATCTCCTAAACTTACATACATTATTTTTTTCCCTTATAACTTTAGTATCAGATAAATATTAAATTAGCAAAATTAATTTTTCAAAGTTTTCTTTTAAAATTAATTAGTATTTTTCATACAGAAAAACTTTATTCATTTATTATCAAATGCTTTGTAATTTTTTATTACGTATAAAATAATGTTAATGAAATTAATTTTTAAACTCATATTACTTATAAGCTATTTATTTCAATTTCTTAAAATGAATATTTTTGAAAATATAATGTTATTTTTTACACTTATATAAATATTTTTATTTTTATCTTATATTATTTAACAATATATCTGAATACATAACTATATTCAGTTTATTTTATTTGAAAGTAAAATTTTATTAATTTATGAATTCATATTAATAATATTATTAACTTAGCAAGTAATTAATTATTTAAACCAATTTGTAATTGTTAATTGTTAAATACTTTTTATTAAAATTTCCTAAAAAAATTTTAATTGTTATTATTAAAAAATTCTAATAAACTACTTTTCAAAACAATACATATATTATATATATATTATTTTAAAACTCAGTCAAAAACATAAATTATTTTTATTAAAAAATTATTATAAATTTCCCCTTCACTATTACCACCCTAAATATTTGAAAACTAAATTAAAGCTATAAGTCCAAGTAATCATTAACTAGAAATATTTAATGCGACAAAATACATTATAAAAACTTCTTATAGTTTTTGGTAGTTATTGCTCAGATATTATTGTTTTGGGTTCCAACTTTTTTTTCTTCTTTTGGGTGTGTGAAAAAAAAAATCTGTCATTATTATTTAATTTATTTTTTCATTATATTTCACTACAAGTGTGAGCTATGATTTATTTTAGCTTGACCTTTTTCATTCACTATCTATGAAACACTTTATTTTTAGATTTTTCTTTTTTTTTTTTGCCCTATTTGTTATTTTGCAGCAATAATAAATAGATATTAATATTGCAAATTACTATAAGGGCAAAGTAGAATTTAGATGATCTAAATCCCTTTCTGACAATTTTGATTATTTGAATACTAGTTTGGCCATTTAATTATTTATATTTACGCATACAAACTGCCATGAAAAAAAAAAAAAAAATGCATACAATTTGACTGAGTATTTTTATTAATTGTTTTTTATATATTTATTATTTTTTTAAAACACATCAGCTATCAAGGAAGGGGAGGGGGAGTGCTTGAGTTTACTGTTCTTTGCACAGATAACTACAGTCAAAACACATAGGTAATTAAATGCAGTTGCGTAGCCAGGATATTATTTCGGGGGGGGGGGGGGGGGGGCGTCTAATCCCCTAAGCTTATCTCCTCCTGATGCAAAGCTATAAATTAAAAACTATTAATTTTACTTTTCGCATAAATATCAATTTTATACTTTTAAAATATGGGATATGTTTTTTAAGTCTAATTTACATACACCTGTATATACAAAAGGAATAATGTGTAATGTGTAATTTAAAAATAATAAGTCTAAAATATTTAAATTGATTACTTTCTTAAAAGAAAGTCAGTTCTATCAATTTTTTGCAGGGAAAAAAAGATATTTTTAAAAATACCATATCATTGTTTTCCGTGAATCACTTTATATGAAAAATAAATTTAAATTCCTTACATGTCGCAAACAAAATTTAATATGATTGCAACATAATACTTGAAATAATCTCAAGTGACACTTGGCGATTTGTTTTGGTGGTGAAATGAGATGTGCCCTCTGATTTGTTAGGAAGAAATGTCTACCACTGCTTAATAATCAGGTCTTGTAACCTTGAGAAGTAAATCACGGGATTCTTGTTTCTTCTCAACCAATGGGAGAATGGAACCTTTCACCCTTGAGTCTCTTCCTTGAGTCTCTTCCTGCATCATCGAACTTTTCTCTTGCGGTTAATTCTCAAACGTAGCGTTCCCAACGAAAGATTTTCAGATAAATAACAGCCATTCTATTTTTTTTTTAATTACTATTATTATTTCCTTTTAAAAACATTTCATTTTTTGCAAATTCGATGCTTTTTTTGTTTGTTTGTTCAAATTATAAGATTCAGCATTCTTCGTTGTTTATAATTTTAACAATTTCCATAATCGAATAACAAATGCAAGCGAAAAGGAAAAGCTACATAAGGCTGAGGGAAGAACGCAGTAGTTTTTCCCTTTTCTCCACAGCTGAAAAGGAAGGAGAATTTTTTTCTAATTTCTACTTCTACTGCTAGCAGTCGTTCTCTCCCCAGACGCTCGTAAGTACAAGTGTTGCTCGCTACACTAGCGCCGTCAGCCTAAGCTTTACAGAGAATTCGGTCTATACAAAATACATTAAATAACATCCTTCTAAAAGCAAATGAACAATGAACCCACTATTGTCTAAATACATTCAATAAAAAGAAATTAAATAATTTTATTACAAAGAACGAAATAAAAAAAAATCAATCTTTCATTCGTCTTTATTTAATAAATGAAAATTAATATTAAGTATGCTTGGATATAAAAATATAACGTTCAAAAAATTAATTAAAAAAGTATTGAAGAGACATATTACTAAATCATTATTTATAATTATGCAAAATGTATTTAATAACATTCAACAGATTACCCATTATGTTGTAAAAAACGCATTTTAGCTTGATTTTATTTGTAACGTAGTTTCTCAAACGATTACACAGTCGTCAAAACTGGTTGAACAACATGCTGGACACTGAGCAACCAACAAGATCGCGAGATTCGGCTCGGAACGACGAACGTACTTGGAGAAAAAAAATTACGCTACCTGGGATATGAAGGAATGAAAGGTAGAATCATATACACTGTATCTTCGCCGGCAGAAATGCTTTGCCGAGACAAAATTCTCAAAAGTGTCGAAATTTCCCACAAAACCACAAAAATACCCTTTTCCCCACAGAGCTCTATTTCCCCTTCAAATGAGGGGAATTTCCCCCGACCGCCAGTAGAAATCGGGATCGCCGTTTCATAGCGAGGGGCCGGGCGAAGGATGGTCTCCCCTCGTTATCCCACAGTAGATAGGGCTCCTATAATACTTATATAATTATTATAGGAGCCTTAACAGTAGAGGATAAAACACAGAAAGTCCCCTGTGTGCAATCGAACACATTTCAGCCAATCGGATGAAAGTATCCACATGTTTTCTCTCTCTCCCTTTCTCTTTTATTAAGTATAAATTCAAAATATTATTGTGAAAAATAAGATCCTAGGGGGTTCTTCAAATTAAACTTTTCTTGCATCTTAACAAGATGCAAAAGTAATGAATAAAAAAAAAGCTCTTCTTCGAATTCTTCAATAATAATAATTAAGTATAATTTCTCTATGAACAGCCGTATTATTTTTCAATTTACTCCATGACATCATAAACTAGTAAATATGAAATTAATTTTCTTTAAAGTAAAAAATAAAAGAAATAAATAACAAATAAATAAAGCATGCTAATATTACTTATGCTAGTCCCAAGTCAAGATAAGGTAGGGATTTTTTTCTTTTCCCATGTTTTCAGGAAAGAAAATGCATCTATATAGCAGTACACTTACACACATAGATTTAAATATAACTTCAATGTTAAAGCATATAAATTAAATATTTGGTATTAAAATATATCCCGCCCTCCCCCCCCCCCCTCTTTTTTATGTACTTCACTTTAAAGAACTTTTATTTCAAATTCACTAGTTTATGATGTCATATCATAAAATGATATTTATGGGTAGTCACAGAAAGATCCTATAATAATTTTTATTATAATTATTATTTTCAAAATACAATGAATAATGTTTTTAATTCATTCTTAAGAATAAGAAAAGAAATGTTAAATGAATTTAAAGAACCCTTCAGGATGTTATTTTTAGAGTATTAGCCAGTAGATAATGTTCGTTTCTAGTGTGGGAGGAGCCTTCAGTTTCTTTATACCGGAGCGTTGTGCGATTTAGCGCTGACCGTGTTGCTTTGACCGAAAGAAAGGGAATGTTTGGATGGGTTATCTAAAAAAGAGTTGAAGGAATGAATGCGATTGTTTTACATTAGCGTGACAATGCTTGCAATCTGCGTAGCATTTCCAGGCCTAAGTAAAAAGCCTATTTAGATTTTATTTATGCATAAAATACTATTTGTTGTTATTATTATTAAACCAAATTTTTGTAATGAAACTTTGCTCTATTTTAATCCCAGAAAAACATTAGCAAATGTTCGAGGAAATACATATATATATATATATATATATATATATATTTACTACAAAATACTTAAAAAAGGGGGGGGGGGTCTTTTGTAGGTTGTACCAAGTTCTACACGAATATTTCAGAATACATAATCTAATCTTTTAAATATAAATAGGAAATAGCCAATAACTTTTTATTTTTTAATATCTTTAGGCAATTTTTTATAAACTATTTAAACCAGAATTAATTATGTCAATGATATAAAAATACATTATAATATATTAATAACTTAAATTTCCGCTTTCAATATATACATATATATTTTAAATTGATTATAATTGTGACACCAATATTGAAAAAAAATATAAATTAGCCCGAATATTTAAATATACTTTAGTTTCATCTTTGCTGGAAAAAAAAATCTAGCTTTGCTTATGGACTCAACTAATTAGTTGTTCTTAATCTCAAATTTACAATAAATTTAAAAATATATATATTTATAATAAGTATACCAATTTAACTTTATACTTATAAGTATCTACTATCTCCCTAGTTGAATTAATTTTTAAACTAATCAAGATTTAATTATTTTCATGACGATTAAAAGGTTCTAAGGAAATTCCCTCAAATGTTACTTTCCCTGAACTTTATTTACTGATATTTTAATACTTAAATAGAGCATCAATTCGTTTTATCACTAATTTAAAAAAGAACTAAAATATGTTAATGAAAAATTATTATTGTATCGTTACCAATTAATTGAAAATCGTGGTTCTTTTTGAAAAAGATAATTAGAATCAATTAAATCATTAAATATAAAAACAAATATCAAAAAGGTTTTTAAATTAAAAAAAAAAATAATTTGGTAAAGCGAATCTAAAAAAAAAATGCTTTCTCCGCACAACATCGCAGTATCGTTGTCCCATGACGATCTTTTTCGAGAATTGCTTTCGTAATTTCGGTTCGAAAACCATATTTTGCCTCCATTTTCTGAAAGATACTTTAGCTTTATCGAAAATGGACTATACTATTCGATTTCACCGTTTCTGAATAAAAACATAGAACAATTTTCTGCGTTTGTAAATAAAAAGGATTTCAGGAATGTGTCAGAAAATAGACAGTTTTAACTGTAAAACAGCTTTAACGAAAAACAGAGTCAGCTGTCTTGTTTTTCCGCCGAAAGTTTTGGTTTGTTTAAAAACCCAAAATACATGCCCCCCCCCCCCCCTTCAGAACATTTTTCCGTGTTTGAACTTATCCTTTCCATATAGTATTTTTTTTCGGTTTGAATTAATGTACATAAATTAATCAAATTTCCAAGTAAATCAGTTGCACATTTTTTTACAGGCAGGGCTCGAAATGCACCGGAGCAAACCGGAACGATGTTCCGGTTCGTGAAAGTATGGAAAATATTGTTTCGGTTCGTGGAATTATTAAAAAAATATTACAGTTTCATACATGTAGCTTACTATGCTCTCTGCAATGTTTTTTTCTAATTATTTAGAATCTTGAAAAAGTTTTTCTGCAGTTAAAATATAAATTTGCTATACAGTAAAGTCCCGATTATCCGAGTTAATATGGACCAAGCTCACCTCGGATAAGCAAAAAAACTCGTATAAATCGGATTTACACAAATCGTCACCCACTAAAGGAGATGAAATATAAATTTTCACTTAATTCAGTCATTTTTATGGTACTAGTAACATTTCTTTGATGTACATTTCTGTTATTTTTAAGAAATACCGGAAATGAATTTTTTTTTTTTCAATCGAACTTATACTTTTGAAATGGATTATTTTCTCCTGTGATGGCCTTTTTTCCCCCATTCTGACCAGAAAATCAGAGTTCTAATTTTTTACGGCTGCTCTTTCATCTTCACCTAACACTTCATTTATAATGGCTGTTTCATAATAATGGAAGCCATCAGTCCATCAGAAGAAAATAACTCGGTTAAAGTGGAAACTTGGTTAAGCCTGACCCGGATAATCGGGAGTTTACTGCATAGGCGTAGCGTGACCAGAAATTTTGGGGGGCACCAAGGCCGTGCGAAGTGCGCCCGGAGCGAATTTTCAATTTTGCCCCCCCCCCCCCCCAAAAAAAGTCTTTCTATTTGTAATGGGTGTAATAAAATTGATAAAGTGCAAAAACATACAACAACAACAACAAAAAAAAAACTATAATATTTATAATATGAATAAATATTTCCCGTTTATTTTGGAACTTTAAGTGTTTTAATTTTAATTTAGAAATTCAGAACAACTAAATAACGTAAGAGAAAATTGCACTTATTTGCTAGCGAGTTCATGATGTTTTGCGACAGGAAAAAAAGATGATGAAGAGTGAAAAAGAAATTTCCCGGAAAATGATATCCCAAAAACTGAATAAATAAACAAATAAAACCGTGGTTCGCAGCATAAATTTTGCGCCCGGGGCGACCGCTCCTTTAGCCCCCCCCCCCCTCTTTGCACAGCCCTGGGGGAAATACTAGAGGTATGCACGGGCTGCAATTTCCAGACCGGCATGAAAATTAAAAGTTCCACCCGAGCACGGCCCGTTTATATTTTCACAGTTTACGGCCAGGCCCGGTTCGTAAATAAATCAGTGAAAACAAACCCGGCCCATGAAAAAAATCAATTAAATCAGGCCTGTTCCGGCACGACTCAATTTCACAAAAAATTCTGATTTTTCTTAACATGCAGGGCTGCCACTTGCTACTAAAATGCTGCTAAAAGTGATTATTTTCAGCATTCGGTGGCTATAGCGACTATTTTAGGCCGAAAACTGTTAAAAAGCGACTATTTCAAGATTGCAGTAGGCGACTTTTTCGGATTTCAACGAATATTTTTACTAAAATTACTTGGTCTTTTTCTTCAAAGCGCCTGTAAAGTCACCTTCTCAAATGAACTTTTTCAACGTTTGTTTGAGGAAATTCGGGATTTTTTCTGCGACGAATTCCAAAATTCGGGATTTTTCCCCCCCAATCCATTGACGAAAATACCTATTTATTTCCAAAATCTTTTATACTATCGTTGAAGGAGAATTTGCATTTTTTTTCCGCGATCCTTTGCCAAATTTTGCAGATTTTTCTACGACAGAATGACGAAATTGATTTTTTTTCCGCCACCACTTGTCCAAATTCGCGATATATATTTTCTGCGACCGACTGATGGTAGTTACTATTTGTTTCAGAGATCTTTTGACGAAATTCACAATTCTTTTCCAGATCGTTTGTCAAAATTCGGGATTTTCTTTTCACGACCGACTTACAAAATTCGTGATTTTTTGCGCGATCATTTGGTTAAATTCCCATTTTTTTTTTAAAACAAAATTTGCGTTTTTTTTTTTTTACTATTTGACAAAATTTGTGATTTTTTTCTTGTGATCGTTAGACGAAATTCGCAGTTTTTTGTCCATTCTTTTGATGAAATTTGCGATGATTTTCCGCGACCGAATGACAAAAATCGCCAGTTTCCGCGACCTTTGGTAAAATTCAAGATATTTTTACAGTTGTTTGAGGAGATTCGCGATTTTTTCCGTGACGAATTGCAAAATTCGCGATTTTTCCCCCAATCGATTGACGAAAATAGTTATTTCTTTTCGCCATCTTTAGCTATACGATTGTTGAAGGAGATTTCGCAGTTTTTCCTATGACCTATTGGAAATGTTCCGATTTTTTGGGGGCGATGGTTTCGCGGTACTCACAATTTTTTTTCGTGATCCTTTGCCAAATTTCGCGTTTTTTTTTCCGGCGATCGTCTCACGGAACTCATGATTTTTTTTCCGCGATCCTTTGCCAAAATTCGCGAATTTTTCTGCGACAGATTGGCGAAATTTTTTTCCCGCCACCACTTGTCGAAATTCGCAATATATATATTTTCCGTGATCGATTGATGATATTCGCTATTTGTTTCAAATATCATTTAACGAAATTCGCGATTCTTTTCCACGATAGTTTGTCGAAATTCGTGATATTCTTTTTAAAATCGATTTACGAAATTCTTGATTTTTTGCGCAATCATTTCTTTAACTTCTCAATTATTTACGCGATTATTTGACCAAATTCGTGTCATTTCAGGGGTGATTCTGTTCTGAATTTTCCGAAAATTTAAGACATCCGGAAAAATTTAAAAAATCGGTCATCAGTCCGACAATTCGGGCATATAAAATATCGCGAATTTCGGCAAATGGTCGCCGAAAAAATCAATTTCGACAATCGTTCACAGAAAAAAATCGCCAATTTCTTCAAAAGATCGCAGAAAAAACGAATTTCGCCAAAGAATCTCGAATTTCTTCAAGGGATCGCGAAAAAACGCGAATTTCTTCGAGGGATCGCAAAAATCGCAAACTTCGTCTAGGCATCGAGAAAAAAACACAAATTTCACCAAGGGATCGCAAATTTCATCAAAGAATCGCGGAAAAATGCGAATTTCGTCAAAGGATTGCGGAAAAACGTATAATTGGCGTCGGGAGGAGATTTCCATCCTTTTCCCTCCCTCTGCTGTAACTTTTTAGAAAATTTGCTGTGAATTTCAGATTTTTTTTCTTCTCAGAATCACCCCTGCTGTCTTTTTGTCCGCGACCATTTGACGAAATTTGCAGTTTTTTTCTCTTGATCGTTTGACGAAATTCGTGATATTTTGTATATTCTTTTGGCGAAATTTGTCCGTGACCGAATGACGAAAATCGCCATTGGTTTCCACAACCTTTGATAAAATTCAAGATATTTTTCCACTGACCTTTGAGGAGATTCGCAATTTTTTCCCCGACGAATTACCAAGATTCGCATTTTTTTCCCGCCAATCGTTTTGTGGAATTCACGATTTTCTTTACACGATCCTTTTCCAATCGTTTCGTGGAATTCACGATTTTCTTTACACGATCCTTTGCCAATCGTTTCGTGGAATTCACGATTTTCTTTACACGATCATTTGCCAAATTTCGTGAATTTTTCTACGACCGGTTGACGAAAATGATATTCGGTATTTGTTTCAGGGATTTTTGACGAAATTCGCGATTCTTTCTTTTCTTTTGCCGACCGACTGATTAAGTTCTTGATTTTTTGCTTGCCTTTTTTGCGCGACTATTTGACCAAATTCGCGGGTGTAATTTTTTTTCTGTTCGCGAAAGTTTGAGAAAATTTTTCGATTTTCTTTCCGTAATCTTTAGGCGAAATTTACAAGTTTCTTTTCGTGGCCGATGGAAAACTTTTTTTTTTTTTTTTCTACAGCCAATTATTGATATCTGCGATTTTTTTTTTTTCGTTACCGATTGGCAAAATTCGCGACTGTTTGATGAATTGATTTTGTGGAATTCTCGAAGAAAAGAAAATCGTGGCTTTCACGAAATTAAAAAAAAAATCGCTTACGAATCATATGCCTGTGCAAGAAGTAAATTTGGAAGATTCCATGCAAATAAATATTTTTAATATGCGGGATTTTCCTTTTTTGTGTGGGATTTGCGATATCCCACACGTTATTTCTAACTCTGCCCCTTAAATAATTTATTCTTTTTAAATTTTCTCGCTTGCATATTATAGTTTTAAATGATTTTTTTTTTGGCTTAGAAAAGCTGAGGTTAAATTGTAACCGGGTTAATATTTAGTTTTTCGATTTTGGTTGCAAATTATTTTTATAAAGTTACCTTCACTTTCGGTACCGGTTTCGAAACTTAAAAGTACAGCAACGCTAAAGATGAATCTAAACTATCCTAAGAAAAAAAAAATAATTTTAAAATATTAAAATGCTTAACCATATTAATAATTTTAAATGATTTTTCTTTTTGCTTAGAAAAGCTGAGGTTAAATTCTAACCAGGTTAGTGTTTACTTTTTCGATTTTGGTTGCAGATTATTTTTATAAAGTTACCTTCGCTTTCAGTGCCGGTTTCAAAACCTAAAAGTATAGCAACACTAAAGATCAATCTAAACTATCCTAAGAAAAAAAAAAAAAAAAAAATTAAATCCAAACGAGAAATTTCAAAAGAACGCTCCCGTAAGTTTATCATTAGCTTGCGAGTTTCTTTGTATTTCATATATATATATATATATATAGTGTGTGTGAATCGACAAACAAAATCTTCATTTGGCGCCCCCTTCGCCTTTGTTCTGGCACCTGGGGCACATGCCCCTCTGCACCACCCCTAGTTTCGGCTCGGGCTATAGTCTTAAAAAAAAAAAAAAAGGGGGGGGTTACTATTCTATCTTGCATATATTTCAACCCTTAGTTTTTACTCGTTGACAGTTGCTCGACCTCGCGCCCTTTGAGATCGGATCTGCATGTAAAAAAAGAATTTTAGTAAAAGGCATGGGCGACATTTTTCAGTTGTCACCTACCTAGAAATAGCAAAAGGACGAGAAATGTAATTTGGGAAGGTAAAAGCAGGGGCGGCTGATGGCGCCCTGGGTGAGGGTTTTTTTTTTTTTATCACAGGCAGTTGCCCAAGCTCCCTCCTCTCTCTAAGACTAGATTTGGTTGGTTGCAAAAAATAATTGCCCCAAAAGGAATGCGCCAAAATTAATGCAAAAAATAGGTATGGTGATATGCATGCCAGATATGGTGATATGCATGCAAAAAAAGTAATTATAAGAAAAAGAATGGGATTATTCATTTGCTGTCTTGTTTATTGTAGACGAATCTTTTTATCTATTTGACATTTTTAATGCACTGTACTAAGCTTTTCTTTTTGACTTTTCGGCTAGAAAATATTTTTACACAAATTTCACACGCACATATATATATTGTATAAAACAGCAAACCAAATTTTCCTCTGGCGCCCCCTGCGTGTGGCGCTCAGTACACATGCCCCCTCTGCTTCCCCCCTAGTTTCGGCCCTGACTCCTT
This sequence comes from Maratus speciosus, assembly GCA_963932465.1. Taxonomy (NCBI): domain Eukaryota; kingdom Metazoa; phylum Arthropoda; class Arachnida; order Araneae; family Salticidae; genus Maratus; species Maratus speciosus. Next base: position 456,042,225 of record OZ010796.1, read on the forward strand.
CTCCGTATTGTTTTTATTGTCCTGGACAATCATCCGACATCGGCCATAGCAAGACGGGAAAAAAGAAAGCTCAACGCTGCTTAGGGAGAGAGATAAAAAAAAATAAAACAGCTTTCATGGAATATTTTCTACAGAAAAGTCAGAGTCAAACAAAATCTTCATTTGGCGCCCCCGTCGGGTTTCGTTCTGGCGTCCGGGGCATACGACCCCCTCTGCACCCCCTCCCCTCCAGGGAATCGGTTGGCGTTTGACAATTATCGGTGAGGGACAGTTTTACTCAGAAGAGAGGAGTAGATACTGACCTATTGACCTTGGAAAATGTTAGTAATTCTCCTATTTGCAGTCTTCTATTATGGATGAATATTTTTATATATTTGTACATTTTAATGCATTTGGTTCAGTTTTCCTTTTGGATTTTCCGGCTGCAAGACATTTTTATGCAAATTCGATATATATACATATACATTTTTGTATGTAAAGACAAAGAAAATTCTTCATTTGGCGCCCCCTACAATTTCTGCTCTGGCGCCCGGGGTACAGAAGGTTGGGGGGGCACGTGCCCCCCCGACGCTACGCCTATGGTTTACTGTACTTAATATATATATATATATATATATACCGGGTGTCCCAAAAAGGACTGACTGATTTTAAAATTCAATAACTTCCAAACGGTGACAGATATTTAAAAAATTCTTGCAGGAGGGTTATGCATAAAGTCAAAAGTTTTATTACAGTGATTTTCGATTTTAGTTCGAATTACAAACAATAGATGGCGCTGAGATCAATAGAGGCTAAATTCAGGCTCGATTTTTGGTACTTCGTGGCCCGGATAATACATTTCCATCTCCTTTTTCAGCATGGAACAAGAGAAAGGACCAGAAATCGAGCCTGTATTTAGCGACTATTGCTTACAGCGCCATCTATTGTTTGTAATTCGAACTAAAATCGAAAATCACTGTAATAAAACTTTTGACTTTATGCATAACCCTCCTGCAAGAATTTTTTTAATATCTGTCACCGTTTGGAAGTTATTGAATTTTAAAATCAGTCAGTCCTTTTTGGGACACCCGGTATATATATTCGACAATAATTTTGAAATAGCGTTCCGGTTCGTGGATTTTTGTAAGAAAAAAAATACACAGCTTTCCGAGTTAAAGAACTTTCAAATGATCTGTAATAGAGATTTGTAAAAGAAAATAGCACTTTGTAAGTAACTGGGATTGGTGAAATTTATCAATGGGTCTCTATACCTTGATATAATATATCCGATATTTATTTTTAAAATATCATGTTTGATATTTAAATTAAAAAAAATATTGTGTATGATATTTTCAGTGAAAACAAGTGTAAAGGAACCGTAAATAAAGAACTTTTGCTCTGACAGTGACTTTAGCTCCCCCCCCCCCCAAAAAAAAAAGATAAATAAATAAATAAAATTTTACGTTTTAATCTGAATTTTTAAATGTAGAACCAATAATTATGCCGGACATTATTATTTAGAAGACGGACACATTGAAAGATAAGCTGTCTAATTCAGATAAGCTATTTACATCTTTATTAGAAATAATAATTTCTGGTTTTGGTTTAGTCCAGTGTAAAATGTACAACAGGGTATGAAAGCGAAAAAGCCGACAAGCTTACGTTTATTATTATTATTATTATTTTTTTTTTTGATTAAAACAAACTACCTTGTATTTCAAATTTTGTTGCATAAAGCAAAATTTTCTTGGTACTAAATCCTACAGGGTTTTTTTTTCTTTTTGTGGATGTAAAAAGCAAGTTGTGTCTGTTTTTAATTTTTGATGTTCTGTTTTGTTACTTAAGATAAATAAAAAAGGGAAAATACATGTAGAATTATTATTTTATTAAGTTTTCATGCGAAGTGCAATATATTTTAATTTAAATATTTATAATTATTAATGAGTTGACTACTTTGAAAATATCGGATATTTTTTATATTTTGAAAAATTAATAATATTTACGAAACCTGGTAATTAAAAGACTATGCCCTTTTGCTATTCTTTAATGTTAAATAAGCGTCCCAACCCCCCCAAAAGTAAAGCAAAAACTCTTTCAGAGCCTTTCCCACTGCGATGTCGACCGCCTGGAAGCATTCGGAAAAACCCCGATGAAAAACAACACACTCCGACCGGCGAAATTTCGATTCTACTACACCAACTACAGCGCCTCTTTTTTTCGACCGGTTTCAGGGATCCCGACCACACCAGAATCGATGGTCAGTTGTCACTTGTGGGCAACTTCAACGTACAATTTACGACTGCGTTCCAAGTTGTCACAGGTCTGTTCATTTCACCTGTATCCCCCCTAACGAATTTTACCCTGGACCCCAGATTGCGTGCATAAAGTCCGGTGCGCAGATGAGATTTTTATTTTCTAGAGATGTTTTGGTTTTCCCTCTATCCTTCATCCCGGCAGTTTGATTTTTAAAGTTGTTTTTAACACGTCAGTGAGCAACTTTGAACAAAATAATTCGAGGTATCGAAGAATATATTTTATAAAGATATGACACCTCATAAAATTATTTTGCTAAATCAATTTGCAGTTATATTTAATTTTATTTTATGGAAAGGCTGGATTGGATGCTCGGCTGAAGTTTTAAAACCCAGAGGAGTATCTCTATCTAGTAAGCATTGCATTTTTAATTCGAAGATTAAAAATTTTATTTTTTAACTCTATGTCCAGTATTTATTGTGAATGATTGCTGAAATGTTATTTCTTGTTTTCAATATAAAACGAGTTCTATCTTCATAATGAGTGACCACAGTGAAAACCTGCGACATAGTTACATTATGCGTTAACATTTTCAAATAATTAGTTTTTTAGCTAAAAACTCCTGCTGTAATTTTTGAATATCAAAATGTTGCGCATTTATTATATCTCGAAACTGGACAATCAGGACCAGGGGTTAATTTCAAACTTAAAAAAATACCAGAGATCTGATTTTCTTCAGTAATGACAAACGTAGTCGTAGTGTATTCCATCGTAACCTGCACCCATATATTTATATTTCATACATTATTTACAAAATTCAAAGCAATTTCGTCTTCAGCAAGGTAAATTTATGTATTTTGACTATATGTAAGCACTTATATATAATAAAATCAAATGAATAAACAAAGCAAAAATTTTAAAGTTAGGGGTGGGGAATTTTCAGAAAGTTCTACTTGCCAAGGATTTCTTTCTGTCAACTAGCAAAATGCAACACAGCGTTGTTCTGGTGGGCTCCAGAGTGCAATATTTTTATGAGCTCCGTTGAATTCTGACCAATATTTAAATATTCACTACAATCAGTATCGGAGCTGGGCTCCAGTACAAATTAAGCACTGATCATGGCATCAACATAATTTTAAAATTACATTAGGTTCCACACATGTTTTAGTAGGCTCACTTAAAATCGAACTCAAGGGCTTGAATTTGTGCATATTTCTCTTACAGATAGGCATGCTCAGGAAAAACCACAATTTTTTTCACAAAAGTGATTTTTCATTTGAAAATTTTGAAACTTTATTTTTGAATTATTATTAATTTTTTATAATAGCTACATTCTGGTATTTTTATATTTTTGTAATTAAATGCTTCATATTTTTTCATCTTCTTGAAAACATTCAATCTCGCGCATAAAATCATTAACTTGAAATATAAAATCTGTAAGATAATTAGTGTTGAATTCAGTGTGTGGCCTGGGGAGGGGGACATCCCCACCCCTCTCCTGGGAGCAATAAGATGTCCTTCCTCAGACCCACCCACCCACTCATTAAAAATTAAAATTCATGCACATTTTATCAATAATACCAATTAGTGAGAATTGTAAGGTTGGAAACCAGGGTATAAAAAGTATTTTTTTTTTTTTCTTAATTGGATTTAAAAAAAAATTAATGACTTTTTTTTTTCCCCTTGCAAAGTATTGAATAACTATATATCAAATTGTAGTCAACAATTTGTAATAGTCAATATAAAACAATGAAGTCTCTAATTAGATGGTACTATTAAAGTTAAGTATTAAATAAGTTATGTTTGCCTTTTTATTAATCAAATTATAATTAATAATTATACAAATATTAAAACTGCAAATAAGTACCCATACAACACAAACACGTCCTGAGGACATACGAAAGACGTCCTATGCAGTATATTGCCTCGTCCGTCGGACGTCCTACAATATCCCATCGTTATCCGACGGATGTCCGGGGGAGAGCAGAAAGAGACACCTAATCACGTCCTTTGGACGTCATTTTCAGCCATTCATAGGATGACAGTAGGACGCTCATAGGACCAGATAAAATAAATAGAATTTGCATCCTCTGCTCGTCCGGCATGCGGCATTCATAGGATGCTCTTCGGATCAGTAGCGGATGCTTTATATAAAAAAATAAAATAAATAGGAAGGGAGGGCAATTGCTCCATCCTGTTTTTCCTAAATGAGGCTTCAGATTTCTATTAATTTTATCTTAAACTGAGGAACGGCGCACACTGAAAGATTTCTATTAAAAATAGTGGTAGCCTGGACAATTGTTATCTAGGTTACCACTATTTTTTAATAGAAATATCAGTGTACAATAAAATTAATAAAGATCAGAAGCATCATTTAGAAAGGACAGGTGGGGCAATTGCACCCCCCCCCTCATTTTATGATTTTTTAAAATCTTATATTTATATTATTGAAAAATATATTTTATTAGGTTTCTTATTGTATGATTATTTTTCCTGTTGTTTTTCGCAAATATAGGAAAGCATGAAAAATGAATACGAAGAAAAAAATACTAGTTCATTTAAAGAGAAAAATTGCATATTATTTCTGTTATCAACATCTCTTTTTTCCAACTAATAAGTAGCATACGATGAGCGGGGTATCATTGTATAGGATTCTTTTCCCATATCTAATATAACAAACTGAATTTTCTTTATACTTTTAGATTAATATCATCATACACATTTTTTCTGATTTCAACACCCATTTTTTTAGGTAAATACACAAAGTTGAGTTGGATTTTATATGAAAAGCTTTTGACATAGTACACTCCTATTAGTACAATTTGTTTGGTTTAAAAAAAAAAATTGCAAGTATAAATTTAGGAAAAAATGTACTTAATTTACAGTAAAGATTACAGTGTGAAAGCCTTGCAAGGGTCCATTGGTCTAGACTTAATATACTTTTCTAACAAATGAATTTTACTCCTAAGCAAAATCTGTATTAAAATTAGTGATGAAAAAGAAACCAAATTGAAATTTTTGAAAAATAACAAATTTTATCAGTAATAGCTGAATGCATAAAAAATTCCTCATTTTCTTAGAACAGTTTAAAAAATTGTTAAATATTGTTATCGGTATTGAATTCAGACCTCTCGGGGAGGGATTTCTGTGGCTCCAGGCAGGGGGGGGGCGGGGGTGTATTTTAGAGATCTGGGGGTCAAATTGCACTTTTGTTTATTAAAAGGGATAAATCACAAACCACCTATATAGGGAAGAGGAGGATTCCCTCCTGGACCACCCTCTGAATTCAACACCAATTGTGATATATGTATTAAATAAATTTAATTTCATTCTTTTGATTTTCCTCATACTTTTCCAAAGTCGTTTAAATTCATAAATACATCAAATTTGCAGTTTTTTTTTATTTAATATAGGTAAAAATCAAGTTAAATAGCAATTTTAATATTTCTAAAAAAATAAATAAGAGGGTAAAATCTTTGTTTTTTAACACTGTCAAAATTTTCATTTTAATCAGATTTTTGAGATACAACAGGGGAAAAGCCACCTTCGAAAACATCGGTTACAAATTAATACAGGCCCTGCTTAAAAGAAAAAAAATTTCATATTAAAATAATGTTTGCAAACTTCATGCGTGTACGTGTATTTAGACAGCCACAATTTAAGACATGTCTCATTTGAGAGAATTGAAAAATGTAGTAAGCTTGTTTAAAAATTTCATGTATTTAGTTTCAAAATTGAAATTGTGAATGTGCAAGAAGTTTTCATTTAAAATGAAAAATTTGAGTATGCGCTAAATGAAATTTTAACAAAAAAATTCTCAGAATTTTTATCGATTCTTCTGCAGTATCAATTTTCTCATACTTTTTTTTTTTTTTTCATGATTTATAAAAACAGATAAAGAACATTACCTACTCCATGGCGAAGAAATAATGAAAACTCAGAATGAAAATACTTCATTCTCAAGTAACAAATATGTTTTGTATTTGTTATATTTTTTTTCTGAACTAATTACATTTCTTTAAATTAAAATTCAAGAGAAATACATTTTTTAAAAGTATGTAAGCATTTAGCTCAATATTTACTGTTAATAATATTGATTATTAATAAGTTCTGTTAATAATCAATTATATATATAACATTTACTTTAAACAAACCAAAAATTTTTAGTATTTAATTTTTAACATAAATCAAAAGAAAATAATGATAACATTTTATGATGTCAGATCTTAAATATGAAAGCAATTAAACAGGCATTCTTTTCAAGTGCAATAAAAACTTCTATTTTTAGGTAGGGTAGAATTATGTATATTTTCTCTTCCCTTTAGCTTGAAGTAAAAACACACAAGATCATAAAAGTTTCGTAATATTTATACCATTAGATTCCATTATATCTAAAACTTCTTACCTGGTAACTTGTTCTGTCAAGTTTTGGTTTTAATGAAATAATAAATAGTACATTCAATCTAGTTGTTCTATGTCTGAGATCCATTGAATTCCTTAATTATTTTTTATAGTAAATAAATGAAAAGCTTGCCATTAAACACATAAAAAATACATTAAAATCACTTCACATCATGATATTCTTTACGAAATACTTAATAAATTCATGTAACTAAATCTATTTACATCTTCTATTCCAGTATGGATGTAACATTTTAGAATAATTATACAATTATTTTACTCGTTGCTTTAGAATGCATGAATTTTAAGTTTTAAACAATTCAATTGCTGAAGTGCATACATTTTAAATCACTGTTAAGAAAGAAAAAAATACTGTAAAATAACAACACCAACAAATACATTTAAAGTACTTTAATTTACATTTATAGACTTTTTTTTACATAACATTTACGTTCTTATACATGTTGTAACTATGCCTTTAATATTCTTTCAATGTGTGCCCTTGATATAAGTTTCTTTCTCAACAGCATCTGAAACATAATTTTCAAAACATTAAAATTCAGAGTAAAATATCATTATGGCTAGAAGAGTTAAACAAAATTTTGTGTAAAAGAAAATAAGAGAATTTTTAATTTCTAACTTGGTATTGGTACTACTTTTATGTTAGTATATGAGGTGATAAATTGACAAAAATTCCTTTTATAGCCCTACTTTGTGCTGAATTCATTTAATTTTAAATATAAACCCTTCACTTATTTCATTTAAAATACACAATTTTCATTAAATTACATACATGCCTTTTACTAATATCAGTTAAAATACAGAAAAAATAAAAAAAATTCTCATACTGTCTTTTTAAAGAAGTTTTATAAAAACAAAAATTTGTAAAGAAGACCACAAAGCAAAATATTTAATTTCATGATCAAAGTATTAATTATTTTTCAGTTGCATTTGACTGATTTCCAAAACTAGAAAAAAAAAAAAAAAAAATACAAATACAAAGAGTTTTAATCAATATCCCTGCAGTTTAAAAACAAATTTGGATTGTGTTATAGATACCATCTACATAGTATTGTTTGTGAAGTATATAAAGGATGCAATTTTAAAGGAACAAATTATTGTGGTTCTGGTATTATTATAACTGTTATTTTTAAATCTTTCATTCTACAAAAATCAGAGTTGCCGGCTTTTAGTCAGGCCAAAAAAAGCCGGCCGGCTTTTTTTGGTTTTATCCACTTTAAAAAAGCCGGCTTTTATTAAAAAAAAGTCAGATTTTATTTTGAAATGTTGTTTTTCACATTAATTTATCATTGATGCACTCATAAATGTTTTTTACTAAAATGTTTATAAATTTCTATTTAATATTACCAAATACATAAATCTTATAGTCACTAGAAAAATACTATGAAGACAACATGTCTAAAAGAAAATGTACACATTGGGGGTGGAAGGGGAAAGATAATGCATTAAATTCAGATACCAAAATGGTTATTTGAAACGTAATAGAGAGCTCTGTAACTATTATATATTTTAAAAGGGTATTTTTCTATATATAGGAGCCTTGGAAAAATAGAGTAAAAGGCCTTAGTGAAGTGCGAGAAATAAATTCGGCAACCTATTCACTGTTTCATATACAAAAGCAATTTTTTTCAATATTTATACAATATAGTTAATATAAAGAAGCCATTTATTTATTTTTATGCACAAAAACACAAACCGAAGTAAATTGAAAAAACAATAACATATATAAATAAAATAAAACATTTTTAAACAAGCATAACATTTCACCAGACTGGTTTTTGTAGCTGTTTAAATCCTTAGGCAACAAAACTTATGCTTTTAATATTGATTAAATTAAGCATTTAATTAATAAAGAAAATTATCCAACATAATTATTTTAGAACATCCATATTTAGTAATTGTGTTCTGATGATTTATAAAAACGATATATTTTAACAAGTTTTTCGGCTTTTTCTGCTCCTAAGCGGTTTCGTAGTTTATTCCATACAAGTCCATATGAAGAGAAAATTCTCTCTATGGCAGCAGAGCTTGGCGGACAACTGTGAAGTTTCACCAAAAAGTCGCAAAATTCTTGGGATGTTGAATGTCTCTCTCTCTTGTTCAGTTTTATTTTCATCAGTTGCCACCATTTTTTAGCTGTAAATTGTGCCATTACTTCTTCTGAGAATGAAAACATACTCGCTGGAAACATTTCTTCATCCTTTAATTTCAATTTTAATAGATATGGCAAAAAATCAGGATGCCTGTTGAGAAGCCATTGTTCTGCAACTTCTTCTTGTTCAGCATTTAATTTCTCTCCAAAATATTTAGGGTCGGTCATATGAGCCAGAAAATGGAATGGTTCAAAGGTTTGATGAAATCTTTTCTTCAATTGTTCATAATAAGATTCTAAGGTTTGATCTTGCAAAATATTTAGCCATATTTCAACAGCATCTGATAATGTTGCCGTATCACTCTGCAGTTTATCAATGGCAACTGAAACTACCTTCAACTGTTCTAATAAATGTGATGCCTCAGCAAAAATTCCAGCATTTGTTAAAATAGTACCAATTTGGATATTAAATTCTTCCATATGTTCTAATCGTATTTCATTGTACTTGTGAAAGTTTTTTACAAAAGTTCTCAAACATTCCTCTTGAGAATTCCATCGTGTATCGTTAGGGAGTTGTGGCATGAGGCCACCTTTCTCTTTCAACCAACCATGTGCGTTATGCTTGTTTCTGAAGTATTTCTGTACTTCAGTTACATGTTTGATCAAACTGTTTGGGGTTATTTCATTAGCCAACAAATTTAACATGTGAGAAGCACATCCATACGTTATAAGATCTGGATGCACCATTTTCAGCTTCTCTTTCATGGCAATCATTTTATATTCATTGTCACTACAGACTGCAAATATGTTCTTATTGTATTTCTTCTCAATTTCTTCAATTGCTGTTGTGGTAAAATTTGCACAATATTCTGCAGACTTCTTTTCAGCACTACAATCTGTAGCTTTTAAAAGATATGATTTTGTTCCTGTATGAATGCTGCAAGCAATAATTGCATCATTTTTTACATTTGACCATCCATCTATCATAAGAGTGAGACTAACTTCACTCAGTAATTCACTCTTTAGCTTTTCCTCTATTTCATCATGAATATCATTCAACAATGTTCCGGACAATTGTTCTCTATTGGGTGGGTGATATCCTGGTCTGAGACTTTGAATCATCTGGTTAAATTCTCTATTTTTTGAAACATTGAACGCTATGTTATTTGCATAAAAAAATCTTGCTACGGATTTATCAATATATTTTTTTTGTGAGGCAGAAGTTATAACACCGTAAAGGCTCGTTTACACGGAGCTAGTTTACTAGCTACAAGCCGGCGAGAAAAGAAGCGAGCGAGTCAGCTAGCGAGATAGTGGTCGTTTACACACGAACTTGTTTACTCGCTCAGTAGCCAACTCGCTATTGCATCACTTGCTGCGTTTTAAAGCTTTCTTTTATGTTTTTATCTGTAAACAGTGTTTGTTTTTATATTAAGTGCAGAGTTTTCCTGCTTTTTTTTTCTTTTGTGTGTGTGTTCGTGGAAAAATGAAGTGGAACGCAAATGATATTGCTGATTTTTTAAATGTATGCCAAGAGTACACTGTGTTATGGAACATAAAACACACAGATTACTGCAATACGAAATTAAAAGATGAAATTTGAATTTTATATTCTAATGCTCATTTATAAAATTTCATTAATTTTTAAGGTTTTAAGACCCGTGTCCATTATTGTAACGCTTCATTTGTCTGTTTTCAGTAATGGACACCCCATGAAATCACTGTTAACTAGTTTGTTGTGGTCATCACAAAACTTTCTTCTATATAAATCATATCAATTAAATCATTTAAATAGTACAAGAAATTACATCAATTTAGCACCATTTCATATCTGAATTTGAAGTTTGATGAAAATTCGTGCATTACTTCTTGAGATAGAGCTGTAGGGGAAATTCTGAAAAATGCAGCATAGCAGCGCCACCTGTTGGGCGATTTACACCAAAAACTAATCAGCACCAATTTATATTAGGGACTACTTGAATATAAATTTCTATTAAATTCCGTGCATTAGTTCTTGAGATACAGCGCCCACAAAATTTGTGTCACATACAGACACACAGACAGACATTTTGTAAAAACATGTTTTTCTGAATCCCTGACCTCTAAAACGTGTAAATCCGTCGCAAACCAAAAATTTTTACGAATCCAATACTTTCTTGTAAAGATAGAAGAAAGTAAAAATGCAATTTCAATGATGTTTAATAGGGCATAAAATCTTAACTGAAAATCTAATTAATCACATTTAATTTTTAAATTGCACTTATTGGAATATTAACTGTGAAAAATAGTGGAAAATATACGAATCTATGCACTGATACAAAACTTTTTTTTCAGATTTTTTTTTTCCAATTATTGCCCTTTAAATACCCTGTACAGTCTCAATAATTTGATAACTGCAATTCCCCGATATTATTATTAGTATTTTAAAATATCTACCTAAAATAATTATAACATTCACCTTGTGATAATTATGGTAGTTATTTCAAACAGTGAATAATTCTCAAAAATATTTTATTTATTGGTATCCTATTTGTTAATTTTGTTCGAAAAAATCTATTTTGTTTCATTCACGCCGGCACGAACTACTGCAGTCGACATTGTTTACATATGCAGAACCACGAAACCACTGAATACTCGCAGTGATTTCACTAGCAACACCGTTTACACACAGCTAGTTTACTAGCCAGGTAGCTAACACGCCAGCGAGTAGCGAGAAAAGTAGCCGAGCTTTCAACTTTTTTCCCACTCGCTGAGCTGCCAGATAGTTCACTAGCGAACGTGTTTACACGGGGCGAGTTTACTAGCAGCTAGTGAATTCGCCGGCTTGTAGCTAGTAAACTCGCTCCATGTAAACGACGCTTAAGAAAATATGGATGATTGGACTGATGAAGATGATGGTTTTGGTTTTGATTGAGAATGGTCAGGAGTATTTAAATTCGAATCCAATTTAACTTTCTTTGAAGAAGGTTCCAATTGTTCCACTGAATCATTAACAACACTTGGAGTAGATTGCAAACATGCAACATTTTTTTTTGCATTTTTGTAAATGTTGCCTAATTCTCTGCACTCTTTTACTGATGATTTGATTGCAGTGTTTACATTTTACTTTATCACCACAATCAATTATTTCATCCCACTCAAGACAAAGCTTTCTTCCTGATCCTGGTGGCATTTTCAACACTTTGAACTTTCTTAATTAATCATTTAACTAGCTAGTTTAAATACCATATCACTTTGATCTAAACCAAAACTAAATATATGTTCTTAACTTTATTTCATTTCAGTTCATATCATAAGTAAGAGTGCTTTTTTTCATTTCGTTTCAATGTGATGTTTAGTTTTAATTGGCTGTAAAGATTGGGAGCAGGATTGAATCATAGAATACTCAGTGTAGAACAAGGAACTAGTAAGGAAAGTAATGTTGGAGGAAATTTTAATACCACTAATTTCAGAACAAAGGAGAAAGTAGTCAAAAAATAGATTAAAAATTGTTCTCAAATTAAAACTTGTTGAAATAAAAATGTGAAAACTTATTGTTATTCAAAAGAGTTGTTTATGCATATTTTATACATAATACTGCTTTCTATAGTGAAATGTTTTTTATTAAATGACTTATGCATACTTTAAAATATTTAGTAGAAAATCAATATTATACTATTACATATCAATAGCCCTTAAAATTAATAAAATACATCACTAAGCAACTATTGTTCATCCTAATGTATCATTATTTAAAGTAAAATAAAAATAAATAATTTAAATATATCATTTAAAGAAATGTGTTAAAGGCCAGTGTAAACTAAGTAAAGCAATTGCCTTATTCACTATGTATGACTTTTTGCAACTTTGACTACAAATCACTAACAAATATGTGTTAAATATTGATGTTTTCATTATTGAGAAATAATGTTATTAAATTCTAACTCAATAAAATGAATTTAAAAGTAGTTAAAAAACACTTAAAAAGGTGTAATTTCAAATTTAAAGGCTTCACTGTATAAAATCCAATTTTGGCCAAAAAAAGCCAATTTTGGCCAAAAAAGCCGGTTAAAACCAATAAAAGCCACTGGCCTGGCTTTTTTTAATTTTAGCCGGCTTTTTTGCAACCCTGACAAAAATTGATAATTTTAAGTACCCCATCCTGGCTTTCAAAAGATGCTTTAGTATGATGTCAGTATTAACATTTCGGTTAGAAACTGACCAAACAACATTTGCTCTGTTTCATTTTTTCTTAAATATAAATCATAGATTTTGGTCGCAGAAATTCTTTATAAAGTTACTTTCACTTTCTAAACCGGTTCTGAAAGTGTCATTCTAAAAAAATATCTGCAACTCAAATTGAAAAAGTAAAAAAGGTGTGATATAGAGATGGAAACTCAGCTATCCAGTACAAAAAAAAATTATTTTAAAATGTCGAAATGCAAACGAGATATTAGAAAAATCCCTCCCCAAATGATTCACATTAGCTCTTGAGTACCTTCGCTGGCAGGGACAGGAGCCTTAAGGCTCCCAGTTGACATACATTTTCTATCACCCCCCCCCCCCCCCCTTGATTGGAACTTTTATCTTAAACAGTTTATTTGTAAGTTGCGTCGTCATGATAATTAAAATTTAAAAAATATAAAATAAAAACATTTCAAATTTCTCAAAAAACAAAATGATTTTCACTTTATATGAATGTATTCTAAAAAAAGAAGAAAAAGCCAGCTTTTAAAAGTTTAGCGTTTCAGTCTCAGAATTTCGAGAGTAGCTTTTCCAACTTAATTTAATACCAATTTTTGTAATATATCATGTCTCTGTTGAAATTATTTTTCAGTTGCATTTGACTAATTTCCAGGAGAACTAGTTAAAAAATAATAATACAAACAGTTTCAATCAGATATCCCTGAACTTCAAAAACAAATTTGGATTGTTATAGATCCCCCAACTACATAATATTGTTTTTTAAGTATATAAATGATGCAATTTTAAAGGAACAAATTATTGTGGTTCTGGCATTATTATAAATCTTTCATTCTATAAAAATTAGCAAATTACAACCCCCGCCCCCCCCGCGCTTTCAAAAGATGCTTTAGTATGATGTCAGTATTTAACATTTTGGTTGGAAACTGACTTCAAACAACATTTGCTGTGTTTCATTTTTTCTTATATATAAATCATAGAAAATGTTACCCCCACATATAATATTAAAACATTTTGCTGTGAGATATCAAAATAGAAAATACAGCATAGTAATTGTTTGTTTGGAGTAGTTTTCTAACAGGGTTGCAAAACAGCCGGCTAAAATTTTAAAAAAGCCACGCCGGTGGCTTTTACTGGTTTTAACCGGCTTTTTTTGGCCATAATTGGCTTTTATACAATGAAACATTGCAATTGTACACTACACATTTTAAAGTGTTTTTAATTAGTTTTAATGACATTTAATTGATTTAGAATTTAATAAGTAACCCAATTTCTCAATAATGAAGACATTAATACTGGAATAAAACTTAGATGGTTTTGCGAGTGATTTGTAGTTTGAATTGCAAATATGTCAGCTAAATTTGAAAAGGACCATACCAACTGCTTTATCTGGTTTACACTGACTGACCCTTAACCCCCCCCCCCCCCCCGAATTTTTTCATTTTTACAGCTTTATAAAATTAAAGAGGACAATGGTTACTTAGTTACATGGGTCATTCCACGTGAAATCAACCAATTTAAAGAAAAAGTGTTGCACCATAGTCACAGATTTTTTTAAAATTTTTATCATAGACAGATACAGTAATGAAACCCTCAAACCTGAAATTTAAAAATAATTTTCGCAATATTGGCTGAGATATAGCCATTTGAAAATTGGTCATTTTTTCCAAATGGCGGCCATCTTGGATGCTATCCCTATGTCTATAAATGTCCATAATTTGACAACTAATGACTCAAATTTTATATTTCTGGTACCAATATAAAGCTATTTATATAAAGAATGCATATATGATATTAAAACAATAGTAATTTTTTATTTTAATACTGTTTATTACATTCAAACTGAAAATATCACCCTCAAAAAATGACTTACTGTAATGGGCCATAAAAAAAATGACCCATCATAATTTTTTTTCAAACTTACTAAAAACATTGCTCCATATGTGTACTTTAAATAGAAAAAAAATTGGAGAGGTAAAATTTTCCGTTTAAAAAAATAGCTTTTTACACATAGGATGTCACTTACTAAGCAGTGACTATCTTAAAACATGTAAATATCCCTGATTTAAGAAATAAAGGCCAAAACTAAATATTTTCTAATCTATTTTTTTTTATCTATAATGAAATATAATCTCATAAGTTTTTTGTAGGACCACCCTCCAATTGCTCCCCCCCCCCCCCCCCAAAAAAAAAAGTCATTGCTAAAAATGTATAATTGAAAAAATTTAACACTAAAGAAAATAAATAAAGAATATAATGTATAATTGTGAAAAACCTTTAAATGCAATATATATAAATGAGATTTTACTGCATGTGTATATGTGGAATCTATTCAAAACGTTTTCCATGCAAGAAATTCAATTTTTATACCTAAATTTCTATTTCTTACTTTAAAAATTGCTCACTTAAAAAGTTTTACATTTGTATGTGACTTTAATAGAAAAATTCTGCTGTATGCATGTATTTACATCATTCAAGTTGCATTAAATATTCAGATATAAATATGTCTGTTTATGTATTTTCTATTTCAATAAATTTACATACTAAGAATGACAGAATTCATGAAATGAATGCTAATCTTGCATAATCTATTTTCCTTATTATTTGAATTCAAAACATGATGTAATAATGCATCATCTTCTATCTGATGTAATATTGCATCATGTTATATGTTTATGCAATTTTATCATAATGTATCCAACAAATCTTTTGTTGAAAATTTTTGAAACCTTTTGTGGGTAAGCTTATTATAAACTGCATTATATATAAAATTTTAAATAAAAAAAATATTTGACATAATTTATGAATTATTGCATCATGTTGTATGCTGATGCAATTTTGGGAAAAGATTGCTGCTGTATCGTCATCTGTTTTCTAATTGGTTGTAATTAAAGTATGATGAAATATTACATCATAATGTACAAAAAAATTTGACTATCCCTTTTAAATATAATTTCTGTTGATGTTTTCAATGTAGTATGCACTGGGATAGAATAGTTATTTTGTGCTTAAGATTCTACAGTGGACATGGAGTGTTTTGTATGCAAGAAACTTGGTGTTTCATTGAGTACTGATCTGATTCCTGTTCTTCAATTGTCTTCACGTGATTTGCAGTTATTAAAAAAAAGATTGCATTATGTAATCCCAGATGAAAAATGCTTTGTCCATGGAAATAGTATATATACAAGGTTCACAAGGATAAATATCTAAAATGGTATATTTTAAGACAGAGACAGTGTTGTGATCCATTTAATAAACATCCAAATAGCATCAGAGCAAAATCACTAAAAACAATATCATTAGATATGTCTAAAACAAATCCAGATATCCTCATTCCAGGAAAAAAATTGTGTGTTTCCTGTTATTCATCAGTAAATATGAAAAAAATGTCTATTGTTGACAGGATAACCACCTCAGGAACAGAAAGCCACTCTGATTCAGATTTTAATGAACCCACAGTAGTAATAGAACAATTAAACAAAAGTTGTGAATTGTTAGAGTTATCGCCAATAAAGGTAAGTTGGCGTACCTCAAGGAGAAAACTTAATTACATGCAAAAGAAAGTTTCAAAAATAACTAAGTGTGTTGCAACTAAAGCAGCTACAGTATTAGGTGTTGAAACCATAAATAAGCCTCAAAATAGTAAAGACACAACTTGTCCTGACTGCACATCTATGATGGATAAATTATTGGAGAAGTTTACAAATGCATGTTTTAAAGAAAAAGTTCAAATTCTAACACTAGTTCCAGATTCATGGACAATACAGCAAACAACGACTTATTTTAATACTACACAGTATCTTGTAAAAAAGGCAAGGAAGTTTAAAACAACAGAAGGGATGTTATCGATGCCTAGTGGAAGAAAAAGTGTAAAACTGAGTCCAGACGTTATAGAAAAAGTTATTAATTTTTATTATGATGATAATAACAGCCGCATGTATCCTGGAAAAAAAGATTTCATATCTGTTCCAACTGAAAACGGCAGAATATTAAAACAAAAGAGATTGATTTTGCACAATTTAAAGGACTTATATATTGCATTTAAAGAACATGACTTAAAAATTGGATTGTCTAAGTTTTGCTCACTACGTCCAAGAGAATGTGTTACTGCTGGAAGCAAAGGTATTCATTCTGTCTGTGTGTGTGTATACCATCAAAATATTAAACTTATGCTTCCATGCTATTCATATCAATGACTACATATCACTGCTAAAAAAAAACTTGTTTGTTGCATTGAATCTGAAGAATGCATGTTGCACAGGTGTGATAAATGTCCATCTCCTGAAATTTTAAAGAAAGATTTAATGGGTTTAGATGAATTGGAAATGAGTAATGATATTATTTATAAACAGTGGGTAAAGACTGATGGAGCAGAATTAAAAAAAGTGATTATGCCTGTTGATGAATTTGTTGATGATTTAATTACAAAACTCCTTGCTTTATGTTCACACCACTTTTTTGCAAAATCACAAAGTTTATATTTCAAGAAAACAAAGGATGAATTGAATACAGAAACTGCTATTATTTCAGCTGATTTTTCTGAAAAGAAAACTATACTTGCATTGTGCAAGATGCTATTCAAAATATCCATTGGCAAAAAGAACAGGTTACAGTTCACCCCTTTCTTGCTTATATAAGCGACAGTATCACTGATACTGTGAAATCTATTCCTATGTGTGCAATAAGCGAGCATTTAGTTCATGACACTACTACATTTTGGGCTTTTCAAAAAGTAATTGTCAATTATTTAATTTCACAAATTCCACAGATTAAATACATAAAATATTTTAGTGATGG
The DNA here is from genome assembly GCA_963932465.1 of Maratus speciosus. Taxonomy (NCBI): domain Eukaryota; kingdom Metazoa; phylum Arthropoda; class Arachnida; order Araneae; family Salticidae; genus Maratus; species Maratus speciosus. Next base: position 456,059,950 of record OZ010796.1, read on the forward strand.
ATCATCAGCCCAATACAAAAATTATAAAAATTTTATTCATCTCTGCCATCATGAAGAAGACCATGGTGTGAAAGCTGAATGGCATTTTTTTTGCCTCTTGCCACGGAAAAGGAATTTGTGATGGAATAGGCGACACCATAAAACGCATGGCCACCAAAGCAAGTCTTCAGCGTCCATTCAAAGATGGTATCTTAAATGCATTTGATCTGTATACATTTGCAAAAGAATATGTTAAAGGAATTGAAAGTTTTTTTATAACGAAATCTGAAATTGAAATTGCCAATAATCAGTTAGCAGATAAGTATGCAAAGGCAGATACAATCGTAGGAACAAGGGTTAATCACAGCTTTGTGCCAATAAATAAAGGCCAAATACTGGTTTCCAGGGTATCAGGCTCCTCAACAAATTTTATTGCTACTGTGAGATTTAGTGAAACCGACAAACCACAAACATTTAAAAGTGAACAATATGTTGCATGTGTATATGGTGTTAATTGGTGGATTGGTAAGATTTTAGATTACTGCGAGGAATTCAATGACTATAAAATTAGGTTCATGCATCCTCATGGTCCTAGTTCATCATATTCATGGCCAAAATCTTCAGATGTTTGTTGGATTCCATATGAGCATATAATGAAAGTAGTGTCTACCCCAATGACTGCTACAGGAAGAACATATACTGTTGCTCCAGAGGAGCATATAGCAATTCAACTCTTATTCTTAAGCTTCAAGACAGATTAAATCCTTGGTAATTTTCAAGAACATATTATCAAGTTCCTTTCAACAATATATTATAAAGTTATATCCATGTAAGTATCCTGTTCTTATTTTATGTAAATATGTTTCATATAAGTTTTATCTAAGTCTTACTTTTATACATATTTGATGTTTTTGTTGTACATTTGTATCACACAAGATTTGTGTACTCATTTTGTCAAGATTTGTTCATTTAAATTGAAATTGGCAGTGAACTGAATAACTAATGTCAACTCATTAATATTAATTTTTAATCTTTTATTTGAATTCAACTGATTTACAGCTAGTATTTCTGCCATATTTCAAAAAAATGTTTTATGGCTCTTTTTCCTTCTAAATATTTTCCATTATGTATATTTTTTTGAGAATTATACATATTATCATTTTATATGAAATAAAAAGTATTGAAATGAAAATTTACTGTTATTTTAATATGTATGTGTTTTTAGTATAATTAACTGCTGATTGGTATTTCTAAATTGAATTATTTATATATTGATGCTCATACATTAATTCATATGCCAGAAAAAAATATTTTTAACCATTATTTGTTAAACCAAAGATACTTATGTGTTTTAAGATAGTCACTGTTAGGTAAATGACATCCTATGTGTAAAAAGCTATTTTTCTTTAATGAAAAATTTTACCTCTCCAATTTTTTTTCTGTTTAAAGTATACATACGGAGCAATGTTTTTAGCAAGTTTGAAAAAAAATTATGATGGGCCATTTTTTTTTTTGGCCCATTACAGTAAGCCAATTTTTGAGGGTGATATTTTCTGTTTAAATGTAATAAACAGTATTAAAATAAAAATTTACCATTGTTTTAATATCATATATGCATTCTTTATATAAATAGCTTTAAATTGGTACCAGAAATATAAAATTTGAATCATTAGTTGTCAAGTTATGGACATTTATAGACATTGGGATAGCATTCAAGATGGCCGTCATTTGGTAAAAATGACCATTTTTTAAAAGGGTATATCTCAGTGAATATTGCGCAAATTAGTTTTAAATTTCAGATTTGAGGGTTTCACTATTATGTCTGTCTACAAAAAAAATTTAAAAAAAAATCTGTGACTATGCTGCAACACCCATTGGTTGAATTCGTGTGGAATGACCCACATGCTTTATTACTTAATTAATTTTAAGAGCTATTAAAAATACAAGTCTTATTTTATTTCTAGTAAACATTTAAAATTATGCATAGTCATAATAAAAATGTCATTTTCTCACTATTAAAAATATTATGAATAGCATATGCGTGAATATGCTTAGCAACAAGCTTTTCAAAATTTTATTTATTTTTTTGGAGTCTAACTTATATTCTTTTCAGTATTTATGTATATATTTTTTCAGACATAATGCCTTCACAGTTGCCTTCTAGCAGTTATAAAGACTTATTTATTTGAGAAAATTTAATAGAAATTTATAATTTTCTCAGTAGAAAATATTTATAAATGTATTATAAATTAATTGATCCAAATTTAAAACGAATTAGCTGTAAACCAACTTTAAAAAATAAAAACCGGCTTTTTTTCAATAAAAGCCAGCTTTTTAAAAGGGGTTACCCCCCCCCTCCCCCCCCCCCAAAAAAAAAGCCACCAAACCTGGTTTCTAACCAAAATGACACCACAATTGAACGCATATAATATATAATTTTAATATAATATATAATTCCCATATATTTAGTTTTGATATAACTGCCAAGTCTAAACCCAAACCAAAACTACATTTTACTTTAAGTTTTAGATTCTCAATATACATGTTAATAAATAATTAATTTTCTTAATATATTTATTAATGAAAATTATAAAACAGATGGATTTTCACTTACTTATAAAACATTTTATGTAGAACTGAGCTTTGACTGCAGGATGTTTGCAGCATCTTTTTAACCTTCATTTATCCATGCTGGGATTTTTTGGATCCTACAGTTTGTGCCTACAAAAAATGAATAAAATAACTGAAGATACAAAAGTCAAATCAATTCAAAATAAAATTTAATATAAATGATCACATGTGGCATTAAGCAGCTTCTATTATCTTTACATTCGACCTAAACAAATTCAAAGAAATTAAGGTACTTCTCCATTATTCCATCGCAGGGTTCATTGATTTAAATCAATTTAGTTTTAATTGTGATTTAAATCAATTGATTTTTTTAAAATTATGTTTAAATAAATTAAAGATGTAAACAAACATATTAATGTTTTTAAATATATTTAGTTTTATATAATGCAGATAATGAATCAGTTTTTAGAAAGATAAGGCTTTTAAGCTTTATAAGATTAAAATTTTTGTCAAGTAAAGTACAATGCAATAGAAAAAAATGGTTTCAAATTTAATTTGAATCAAATTGTAAAATAAACTAGCAACAGTAAGGAAATCTAAGCAGGAATATATTAAATATAGGAATATTTATTTGTCTGTTAATTAATATAGTATTTAGAAAAACTTCTGCAAGTTTAAGTAAAATAAAATTATATGACTTTGCTTGTTACAAACAAGCATTGTGACTAACAGATTAATTATCCTCTCTTTTGCATTATGCAGGAGGGAAACTAACAAGCTGTGAGAAAATAATCAACATTATTGTTTGCTTAATAGAAATTCTTGACTTTAGTGATACCTATTACATTAAAATTTGAACCATTAATTTTCATGTCTGTGTATATAATTTTATAAATAAAGTCGTAAAATAATAATATTGTTAATGCCTAATAAACAAATGGAGGTTGTACTTTTCCGTTATACAGACACCACTGTCACCAAGCATAATAGTTGGCACAAAATGAAAATCACGTGAATTGAAACATTTGATAAATAAAAGAAAAAATTGATAGTACAGTGAGCATTTTAAAAATATAACATTTGAAAATTAGACTTTTTCAAACTATTTTATTAAATCACAAATATATACTTAAAATAAGTGAACAAATAACTGTTATTCAATAAAGTAATAAAATAAAACTCATATTAAACTTCTGGCATAAAATTACAAATATCTTAAAATATCGCATGGTTTTCAATAAAAATCCCTTTCACGATCAGGGTTGAAATAATTGGCGCATTGGAAAAGCCCCACTTTTTTAAAAATTTTAAACAATAAAATTAATGAAAACAGAAAAAGGAATCTTGGATATTTGACCCTTTTCATTAAAAAAAAAAAAAAAACTTCTATCGTAACAAACTCCAATTTTAAAAATTTGTAATACACAGTAAACAAATGGAAGAATGAAGCCATTGGACCTTCCCCCCTTCCCCCTGCACAAAAAAACAAAAAATTTGGAAAAGACTCACTAAAGTTTGAGCTATCAATAACGTTAAACAATAAATTAACAATATCTTAAAACAGAAAAAGAAATGTTGGATATTTATTTGTTTACATTGTTTTCTTAATTATCTCTATCGGCTCGTGAATGTTTGTAATGGTCAGTTGAAATGGATCTATTGTAGGTAACTATGAATCACAAATTTTTCAAGCTTTTTCTCATTTAATATCATAGTGCCACCATTTAAAAGCTTTACTCTTATGTTAATTAATGAAATAATTAGTAAACCAATAAAACACCATTAAAAATACAGAAAAAGGTCAAATTAAAAATTCCCAGATGACAAAAACATATAAGATGACATAAACACATCATACATAATATTATGGATTAAAATAACATCTGACATCAAGTGAATGTAACGCTACAATCATATATCTTTGGCATTTAATCCTATTTTGGCCAAAGTTATTTTTATTGAAAGCAGTCGACAAGATAATGGAGAAGTACCGAAAAAGCTACCACCAAACTATAAAATTGAATGCCAAAATTACATGATCGTAGCAGCACATTTACTTGATGTCAAATGGGTTTATATCTTTTTTTTAATGATGTTTTACTGATTTATTAGATATTTTGTTGATTAAAATAACAAGTATGTTCTTAAACAGCAACAAAATGATATTAAAAGAGGAAAAACTATTGAACAAATTTTATGATGTATAGTTTCATATAATAGATTTGTTTCAATTGATATCACTTAAACATTCACCAGACGAGAGGGATAGTTAAGAAAAAATAATGTATTAAATATCCAAGATTTTTATTTCGGTTTTCAATAATAGTATATTATAAAATATATCGTTTAAAATTGATAGTTAGCAAATTAGTAAACAGAGCTTTTCTGATTTTTTTTTTTTTTCCCAATTTCAATGGTAACATTCTTATTTTTTATTTATTAGTTGTTGAAATTTTTTGGCAATAATTTTTTTTTTTTTTTTTAAGAAAAGTGATTGATAGGATAACGGAGAAGTACTGAAATTAATAATGAGTTTAGACATCCAGTTAAAATTATTACAAAAGTACCAATAAAAATTACAAAATAAAAATGTTATGTCTGAAAAATGGTATTATTTACTTTTAGTTTTAAGATCATGTACACTTGCAGACCCAGAAGCAGAATTTTCTGCATCAGTCTGCAGCAAACTAAAATTTATCTGCGACTCAATAAGCCTACTATCGTAAGAAATGACAAAAACACTTAAAGTAAGCAAAATTTCCATTTATAAAGAAAATATAATATAAGGATACAATAAATACTATAAATCTAGCGACTTAAAGCAAATTTCAGCTATTTTTTAACTCCAGCATTTCTTTTTAACTTGGTGGATTAATCTGCAAGGTTTAATATAATCTACAGTGCCCGCTGCCGTGCTGCACTGTTTCTGCTACTGGGCTTGCAGAACTAACAAAATATATGGGATGGAGCAAGAATTTGAAAAAATTTTGCTACCAGGCCTAGTGTTTACTGTAGACTGAAAATAAATACAGGGAAGAATACTTTAAATAAAATAAATAAAACAATGTGATTACATGATTCAAAAACATTTATTACTAAACAGGTGCAAATATTTGCACCTACATGATGTTTCAACTTGAGATATAGAGTGTTTCTTATATTTTGAACTATTTTTTCAAGAGAAATTGCATTAACATGTTTAGCAGTGATTGTAAAAAAAAAAAAAAAAGAAAGTGATTTTTATATATGGTAAACAAAGAAGCATTAACTTTAAATGATTTTATGGATTAAAATTTTAAAAAACACAATTGGATTACAATGATTGAATAACCTGTTTTTTGCTAAAGAAATAAGGAAGTTCTATAATTTTTGCAAGCTCTAAAGCACACGGATTTTGAAATACTGCAATACTGCAATTCGTCGAAGAGTTTTATGAGATATTTTTGCAAAAATAGGGGTACATTTCACTATATTAATAAAAGAAGGCAGAGTGTATTTTGCCGATTTTACAAAGACAGGTGCTGCGTCTTTAAATAATGACTTAGAGGGAACACAGACAAGGCTAAAATGTTATTTATAATGAAAAACAGACAGATGAAATAAGCTATTCTAAAAATCTTTTCTTTGAAAATGCAAGACAGATTTTAAACACATCAGAACAACAAACAACACAGAAATGTAACATAAAAACACATTTTTTGAAATGAAGAATTAAAACAGTGTACTTTATCTTTTTTTCAGGGGTTCTGTGTGTCTCACTGACCCCCCCCCCCCCATCCAAAAAAAAAATTAAGCTAAAAACCAGCTAGTATATATATACTTTTTAAATACAGTATATATGTATAAATGAAGGCAAATTGAAGCTGCTAGTGTCACAGAGGGGCTCCAACTGGATCTTTGCTATTGGGCCACATGTAGGCTTAGCTAGAAAATTTAAAAATCCTTATCTTATACAAAATTAATTTTATAAGCAGGTTATTCTTGGAATAAAAATCTACTTTACGAGTATTTTTATTAGATTTTTTAAAGATAAATAAATTTAATAGTTAAATAGATTTAAAAGTTGAATTTAAAGCTTTATGAATACTTTTACTTATTCGTCATCAACAAAATGAATGTTTAATGTATTTTTATATCTAACACAACACCCAAACAATGGGTCATAAACAATGTTTTTTGACTCACGGAATGATCTATCTTTAAAAATAATACTATTTCAGTAAAAATATAATGAACAAAGGTTTGTTTTACGATCGTATACAACATTATTATTTCGAGTATTTATATGAAAAATGCTTATAACTGTTTATATGTTTTCTATGAAATTTTGCCTGTCTCATGGTATAGATTACGACAAAAGCCCTATATTTTAGTGCAAAATTCAAAAGTTCACTCTAAAAAGTTAAGATTCAAAAGTTTACTTACCTTTAGAATAAATTCAATCATTATTAAAAGAAAAAAGTAATAGAACACAGTTGTTTAAAAAATATTTCATTTCAACAACAAACGCACAGAGCAGTTGAAGTCAGAATTTCTTGCGCATGCGTACAGGTGACACGGATGTTCTCCGGACGATCGCGGATGGTTCGTCCGGATTCTGGCGTCCTGCGAACGTCCAAATTATGCTCTGTACAGGATCTGACGGGTATCGGACCGCCCGGCTCTACATAGGACCATATAGGACGTCCGGAGGCAGTCTTTGGTTGTATGGGTATTTTCTTAATTAGCTGCACCAATAACAAATCCAATATCATGGCAGCTCTTTGCAATTATACTTTGTGAAATTACTATTACTGCATAAATGTAAACTGATACATATGTAATGTCAGGGGTCAGGCAGGGTTTTTTTCTTGAGTCCTTTTTTTTGTGAAAAGTAGAAGTTATTTTTGTGAAAAATGTTTAACAAAAGATTAAATCCAGTTATTCAAATTTGAATAAGTCCTTCTGCTGAAGTTTTTCTTTCTGCTGAACTTGTTTTGTTTGCATATTACACATTTTAAATCCTAACAAACTGAAAGTAATTAACGAAGAGTTTTTTTTTTTTTTTTATGGGATGGAATTTTGTGAAAGAACCTGTTTTATTAAAACAGGCCAGAAAAAACTGGCATACTTATTTTCATAAAATAGGCATGCCAGTTTACTGCCAAATGGGGATTTCTGCCTTTTTATATATATTTTTTAAAAAATACACTATTTCTTTGGATTCTCCTCCATAAAAATCTGCGATGTCTATGGAATCTTAATAATTTTTTTTAATGTGTTATCTGCACTCTGAATGATGTCAGTGGCAGCAGCATTGTGAGGAAATATTCCTGACATGAGTCTCTTAACATTTTTCTTATCCTTTCAGTTCAACTAATTAATCCTAATCCTAAGTTCTTTAAGTACTTTTTTAGTTTAACAGTGTATTCGGTTTGAGTTAGTTCCAGTTTACATATTATGGTTATCTTTTATATTGATATTTAAATATTTTTATTTAATATATCATTGATATTTTACTTACGGTCATGGCTATACAGATTTGATTAATTCTAAATGTGTATTTTTATATTTTGCACTAGTGATGCAACAAATAGTGATTTGGCCAAATAACCGAATACCAAATATTCGGCTGCCGAATAGTGAACTGATTTTTGTCTAAAAACAGAAAATGGTATGCACTATATGCCCAATTCTTGAATATTTTACAATTAAAATATATTATTTTTTTAAAATTATTTATATGCAATTTTTTAATTTTTTGAAGCATTATTTTATTCTGAAAAAATATTCGGCTATGTTTGGCCTAAAAATTGCCTCAATAATATAATTTGGACAGAAAAAAATTCTTAGCAAAAGTTCCTGATCAGGTACCGTGTAGTTACATTTTAGTAAATATTAGATGAAAGAAATCTTATCTTAAGAAAAACCACTGATAGAAAGGAATATCCTCTTAAAGAGTGGAAAGAAATCAGTATAGACTTTATAAAGCTCACAGTTAACAAAAAAGCCATGTATTGTTTTCCTATGTCAGCAGACAGCACTATTAAGTAGTGTATAGTGAATTTCAGATTCAGAGGAAGGAAATATCTGTAAGGAAAAGCAAATTAGATATAAATTTCAAAATATTGACTGTAGTATCTTAGGTACTGCATTGCTATAATTTAATAGATATTATGTATGTTGTTGCTGCTACATTTTAAAATAATCTCAAAATTTTAAAAGTAACTTGACAACATGAATTTCAGGTTTTAGATGAAAGAAAATCTAAATTAAATAGTGATATAAAACATGCATACATACTAATTAAAAGAATTTAGTACTTACATTTCTTTCATTATTTGATAAGAAATAGTAACACACTTAGAAAAATCCTTTAAATTATGTTTAACTTTTAAGTGCATTTTACTCAAAAAAAAAAAGTATTGCAGCATATGCGACTTAAATATTAATGCTATACATACAATACACATCTATATCTAATCTATTGTACATATTTGTATTCTTTTATAGGCCTAATTAAAAATATCATTGAAAGAAATATTTTTTTATGTAATAAGGGATAAATATTAAACTTTCCATTATGCATAGAAAAAATTAGAATTTGCTCTTAGGACAATTTTTAATAGATTAATTTTAAATTTAACGGATTATGTTAGCTTATTACAGATACTTTTTGTACTTATTGATACAGTATAAAAGTTTTAACATGATTCTTAAATTACCTTCTTACATAAAAATAGGTAGATAAAACCCATTCAGGGTATGAAAGTTAGGGGAAAAAATGTGCTAGTTAATTTCAAATAAAATTTTCTTTATACATGATGAATATAAATTGTCAAATTAAAAAGTTTTACTGTGTAGAAAAGCCTTTCATACAGTTATTATTCGGCCAAGGCTGAATAATGGACTTGATATTCGGCAGATTGGCCGAATAATCATTAGACCTTAAAGCAATAAGCTTCCTAATTGTTATTTAATGCTTTTATTTATTCATTTGGCAAAATCTATTTAGAAACATCGTAAATTATGTTCATCTTGGATATTTATTCTTTAATATTTATTTTCAATCATTTTGAAAATTACAAAAACTTTTATTCTGATGTGTAATATTGATTCTAAAAAAGTATTTCTGAAATTTTTGTATGATTGATGACCTTTTTTTTTTTTTTTTTCATTTACAGAAAAGATGTTCTATGTTCCTAATAAAGATTTTAATTGTATCGATGGCTCTAGTGTTATTCCGTTTACATTTGTGAATGATGATTACTGTGATTGTGCAGATGGTTCAGATGAGCCTGGTAAGAATGTTTTTATATGTATTTTTGTTCTTCGATCGCTTGGTAATTTAATGCTGTTTTTCACATTATATTTATTTTGAGATTTGATAGATTATTATTGAATGTATTAAATTTTTCTGAAAGAGTTGATATATTTAATAACAATGTTTAAAGTATGAGCATTTGGAATGTAACAGAAGCCGTTTTATCAGATCTGAAGTCTGAATTGCAGGTTATTTCTTGTTGGCGATAAAAGCCATGCTTAATATTTTGGTAAATTTAACAAGAGTTCTTGAAGTGCAATCATTTAGCAAAATAACTTGTCTGCTTCTTATGACTATGCTTGTGTGCTGTTAGTGCATCTTGTGAGTTCTATGCATCCCATCTTTGAGTTTACATGCCTCAAAGAATTTGTTTTGATTTTAAAATCTCAGGAAAAGTATTATTCTCCTCAAAACCTAACCCCCCCCCCCCCCAAAATATATATATATATATATATATTACTCTATAAAAAATATTAGATTTCTTTTTAAAGTTCATGTTAGTCAGCAATCGCTGACTATTTGTTGATTGTTCACTGTTGATATGGGGAAATTATTAATTCTAGAAAATTATTCATTGAATTGTTTTTTGTGAAAAAGATAAAACCTGTGTTTTGTTTGAAAGATTCTTTTATAGTTGGCTGTTTATTAATTTCTTGATATCAGAATCATTGTAAGGGTACATCCTCCTTCCCAAGGAAAGACACCATATATTTTAATCACCAAAAATTCGTCCAGGAAGAAATAGCCATTCGAGTGGAAATTCCTTGTTTTTAAAAAAGTGCTTTGTGGATAGTTTACATATTGAAATTGTAACAAACTTTAAAATTTTCATTACTAATACCTAATTTTGATATCATATTTGGTAAATTTTACCTTTTGACTCCAAATAGAAAATCATTCGGTCAAGTAATTTAGGAGTTATGCTGATATAAAGTTTGGAACTCCTAATGTTAAGGTTGTTTGTTGACTTCTGAATTTCCCTCACTAATATAGCTTTCGTTTATTTTATTGTTTGTTTTGAATTGTATTATCTTTTTAAATATTTGTCATCTTTATCTTTTCTACACTACCACTTAATGAAACCTATTTTATTTTTCAGCCAATTACTTTATATATATAATTAAGATAATTTAGATTTAAGTAAATTTATATATTCCCTTATGTATAATTTAATTGGAGTTTAAATCCAGTTTCAGTAAAGTTCAGCTAGCACTTCCTAATTGCATATATATATTATTTTATTACTCTCTGCCATATATATGCCACAATCCACTGATATTACTTATCTGATGTCTTAACAGGAACTGAGCATGTGCATGCTCCTTCACCAATTTTCAAAAAAAAAAAAAAAAAAAGACTACTTTTTTGGATAGTTTTTAGTTAATATCTCAGCTGATTATCAAAAAATGAAAAATCGGAGTCTCAGGTGCATCAGGACTAGGGATTGACAATTAACGAATAGTCGATTCGGTATTCGGTCGAATACTTTTAAGTATTTGGCCGAATTTTCCAAGTAATTTGTGAAAAACAATAGGTAAAGTATTACTAGTTGTAAACATACACGATGACCAATGATCATTTGATTTTATTTTAATATGCTTCAGTGATAAATGATCATTTATAAAACTAGTACATTACTAATTTGTAATCAAAATTTAACATAGGCAAATTATGGTGTAAAAATAAGAGTTTTTAGGCTTTTTTTGTTTATAAATCTGTCCAGCTTCAGAAAATAAATCTTCACTATAAATACTGTTGGCAGGTGCGGATAAATATTTTCTTGGATTAAGAATTCTCTTTTACTGAGAAGTAGAATAGGCTAAACGATGAGTTTCAATATCATGCACATGAGTTCCAGAGTTCAGCTGCACTACAAGAAAAAGTTAAAAGCCATTTTTAATTAAAAAAAAAACTTTTCCTTTCTAAAATAGTCTATATAAGGGTAAAAACAACTGTCTACAAACAACAGAGAAAAAAAAAGTAAGGAAGATAGGACATCTTTCCCTTATCATTTAATTTTAATTCTTTCTACATTAATTTTTTTTAAATTTAAATGTTTTTAATATTTATTTTCTTTAATATACGCATCAAATATGTATACTAGGGTGGAACTTAAGTATAGGGTAAAAAAAAACTTTTTTGTTTTAATGTGTAATAGTGAAAACTTTTTTCCTTTTTGGATGTCTAAACTTTTGGCTGAAAAGGTTTTTTAAACTTAATTTGTTTTCCGATTCCTCAAGGATGTCAAAGTTTTAAAATTTCAATATAAAGTAACTTAAAGTAAACAACGTAGCTGTTAGCTAATATCTGCTTATATTAAGCAAATTCTACCCAGAAGTCACTACGAGGAGATGGCTAAATATCGATTTCCACCCTCCTTACCTCCCTTTGCTATGGATTAATTCAATTGGATATTCAACCTACTGGCTTCTTAGGCAAACTTTGTCATTACACTGCGGGAATTAAACTTTCCCTAGATAAAGCCATCTCTTGCTTAATATCTAAAGACATTTGACACAGCTCTTGGGACAATTTTGACAAACGTTTCCACTGTTTGAGTATGACAAGGAAAATCTAAAATTCAGGTGTATCCCCTGTTTGTACTTTTTTTTAAAGTTCTTCATCCAATCAGTCCGTCACGACAGGATCCATGTTTTTATAGTCTATAATTTCAATATGTTTGCTTTTTTTCAAGTTGCTTTCCTATAGGTCCAGAAAATCCTTTAGTACCCATAGTTTTTCCAGCAAGATGTTGAAATAAGTATCTAAAAAATGTTCATTTGCATGTAACAAGCAAATTATCTATTGTAAAGTTTTTAGTCTTGCTTCTGATGTTTTGACAACTCCAGATTTACGTCCTGCATTGACGGCATTTTTGTTTCATCCAATAAATTTAAACTTGAAATGTCTCTATTATTATTTTGAAAATACACCAAAATTGCAATGGCTATTTTAATATAAAAAGGAGATGTCAATGAAATATGACCAATATATTTTGATCCTGGTTTTTGAAGTAAGACTGTGTGCTCTTCTTTAATGATTCTTAGTTGTACTTTTTTCTGTTTGCTTCAGTTATAGTGTTATCCTTTCTGACATCAAAATACAAACCTTCTAAAATTAACTCATTTCGTCTTTCTTGTTCTTTCAAATTTTCCCTTTTCTTTTCTCTTTGTCGTTCTCAAATCCTTCTTTCAATTACCTTTTCTTTATTATCATTAAAAATACTCATACGAGCCCCATCAGAAACACCCTTGTATCTTCTAGGATGGCATTTGCAATAATATATTTGCAGTTCCGGTTTTTCTACCATCTTGATTATCAAATTCAGATTTAGAAGAACAGATTGAACTATTTCCTTCCGAACTATTTTTTTCACTTGACGATCATTTAATCGAAACATAACTTTTTTGTTTAACAATAACTTATTTTTCCTTGATATTTCCTTTTCCAATCTTGCTACACATTATTTTGTAATTTTTATATCTATTGATCCTATTGCCATCACCGCATCTCTCTTTCGTCTTTTAGAAAGCGATGTTCTTCGTCTGATGCACGATAATATTTAGTGCATTTACACAAAGAAAAGTTTTTTGAACGATTACCTAACATTTTGCATTTTTATATTGGATGTGGGATTATTCTTTACAAGCTTAACATTTTTCTTCAAATTTTGACATTTCTCACAATAGTCTAAATTATTTTTTATGATTTTTGTATCAGAAACCGTTGGAATTAAAGGTCTCAGCAATACACTTTTAATTGTATCAGCAACAGCTTTAGATATTTCAGAAATTGTGTGTTCCATATTCCAGATGGCAGATTTTAAGTTAAATTGAACCCATAAATAATGTTTCATAATATCTTCATATGTTTGCCAAAGATGACAGTCTAATGTTAATTGTTTTGGTTCGCAAAATACGAGACACTTTAACAATTTTCTAGATTTAGGTACGTTAGCAGACATTGTCACATTTGACACCGACTGTTTATTGAAAATAATCGAAGAAACTGTTAACACACGCTAAATTGGACTAATTTGTTATGAGTCGCAGCCAAATATATCAGAGACAATGAAAGCCGATGCCCACTAAGCTGGCTTTTACAGAAGTCAAAGAGGGGCCATCTTTTCCATGGCATTGAAACTAAATTATTCTCTGTATTACAGGACAATAACACTTCATTAATTTATTTTGCAAAATATAAATTTAACAATAAGCTTAAAACACTTTTCTTGCAATTATTGGCTTTTATTAATTTTTTATGGAAAATCAGATGCTTTGAGAAATCAGAAAATATCATTTTAAAATTAAAAGAAAAATATTTTCTTTTTATGGAGTTAAAAAGGAAAAAAATAATCACTATTAGAATATAAAATTTGAAACTTCGTTTTTTAGTTCCACCCTAATGCCTATCCTATAGCTTTTATATCAATTAAATTAAAATTGCTCACATTTTTTATCTTCATTACCACTAAGTTAAATTATTAATCAAAATATAAATAGCAATAATTTGATAGAAAATAGTTAATTGTACAAATTGATATACCTTTTGTATTTGAGAACATTTCTATTCTATGTGTTTATAATTAGACATAGACAATCAGCTAAATCATTTTCTTTTTATTTGAACAAACTTCTGTTTTTCTGACAATCCTTATCCTTAACATGTTGAGTGCCACGATGACTGACACTGAAGCGCTGAAAATTTACAATGTTTAAAGTAATTTTTAAGAAAGTATAATCTTGTAATAAATCAAAGGTAGGTAAATTTTAAATATTTGTTCAGTAATTATTTAAAACAATGTATATTTTTTCAGTTTTGTATCAGATTTTAGACGTCGGCCATCAGTGAATGATGCGTTTTAAACAGAAAGTTTGCTGTCAGCCACCAGTGGCTGACATGGCACTTAACGTGTTAATAACAGCCTGTATAGTTTAATACTTTCATAGGTTATTTTAGAGATTGACTTGACTAGTGATAAAATAATAAATAAGTGATGAATTAATAAATTTGAGTAGAAAGGAGTCATTAAATTTTTTTGTGTAATTAGATTTAAGAATAAAAATGTAACTGAATTAAATTATTAAGAATTTAATTTTAATTAAAGTTTATTAAAAAAGCTAATATATGAAAGAATATTTATCCAAAATTTTTAAGTATTCTGTTGCCGAATACCGAATATTCGGTATACACTTTGACCAAAGCTTCGGTATTTGGCGAAATTCCTGCTTCGGTCAATCCTTAATCAGGACCTGTCTTGAACTATCCTCATACAAATTTTCAGATTTCTACATGCAGTAGATTTTGCTAACCTTCAGACAACTTCATACATAAACATCTTTCTTTTATTATTATAGATGTGTGAAATTTGAAGACGTTATTCTGAAGTATCGCAGAATCAAACAGTGTTTTCAACTTTCCTGTAAATATGATACATAGTTAATTACAATCAATTGCTCCCCTTTTTAAAATATTCATTGCATTTTATCATAAAAACATATTTAATACATTAATTTTGATGCAGTTTTTTTGAAAGGCCCTTTATCTGTGTTTAGTAAAATGGAAAATGCGGTTTGATTTTTTGATATTAATTAGAACAAAAGCAAATTCTAATCATTTGCAGATGAAAATGATGATATGAATGTATCAGAAAGCAGCCAGTTTAGATTTGGGAACAGTCTTAAACAATATGCAGAAGTTCAAAATTATATAAAAAACAGTAAAAAATAATTTCATAAAAAGGAAGCAGCAATTATACTTAGAATTGCCATATATAATTATTTGCCCTTCGCTGATCTTGAGACAATTTTGTTGGCAGAAGCAATTTTCACCACTCAGTCTTCCTTCTGTTCTGAAAATGGATCTGTGAAACTAGTTTGTTTGACTCTGGTCATTCTTTTCCCCATTTGCTCACCTTCATTTGAAAAAAAAATAATTTTTTCTTCCTACTTTATTGGAGTACAGATGGGTCATTCCACACGAATTCAACCAATGGGTGTTGCAGCATAGTCACGGATTTTTTTAAAATTTTTTTTGTAGACAGACAGTAGTGAAACCCTCAAATCTGAAATTTAAAACTAATTTGCGCAATATTCACTGAGATATACCCTTTTAAAAAATGGTCATTTTTACCAAATGGCGGCCATCTTGGATGCTATTCCAATGTCTATAAATGTCGATAACTTGACAACTAATGATTCAAATTTTATATTTCTGGTACCAATTTAAAGCTATTTATATAAAGAATGCATATATGATATTAAAACAATGGTAAATTTTTATTTTAATACTGTTTATTACATTTAAACAGAAAATATCACCCTCAAAAATTGGCTTACTGTAATGGGCCATAAAAAAAAATGGCCCATCATAAATTTTTTTCAAACTTGCTAAAAACATTGCTCCATATGTATACTTTAAACAGAAAAAAAATTGGAGAGGTAAAATTTTTCATTAAAGAAAGATAGGTTTTTACACATAGGATGTCATTTACCTAACAGTGACTATCTTAAAACACATAAGTATCTTTGGTTTAACAAATAATGGTTAAAAATATTTTTTTCTGGCATATGAATTAATGTATGAGCATCAATATATAAATAATTCAATTTAGAAATACCAATCAGCAGTTAATTATATTAAAAACACATACATATTAAAATAACAGTAAATTTTCATTTCAATACTTTTTATTTCATATAAAATGATAATATGTATAATTCTAAAAAATATATACATAATGGAAAATATTTAGAAGGAAAAAGAGCCATAAAACATATTTTTTTGAAATATGGCAGAAATACTAGCTGTAAATCAGTTGAATTCAAATAAAAGATTAAAAATTAATATTAATGAGTTGATTGAGTTGACATTAGTTATTCAGTTCACTGCCAATTTCAATTTAAATGAACAAATCTTGACAAAATGAGTACACAAATCTTGTGTGATACAAATGTACAACAAAAACATCAAATATGTATAAAAGTAAGACTTAGATAAAACTTATATGAAACATATTTACATAAAATAAGAACAGGATACTTACATGGATATAACTTTATAATATATTGTTGAAAGGAACTTGATAATATGTTGTTGAAAATTACCAAGGATTTAATCTGTCTTGAAGCTTAAGAATAAGAGTTGAATTGTTGTATGCTCCTCTGGAGCAACAGTATATGTTCTTCCTGTAGCAGTCATTGGGGTAGACACTACTTACATTATATGCTCATATGGAATCCAACAAACATCTGAAGATTTTGGCCATGAATATGATGAACTAGGACCATGAGGATGCATGAACCTAATTTTATAGTCATTGAATTCCTCGCAGTAATCTAAAATCTTACCAATCCACCAATTAACACCATATACACATGCAACATATTGTTCACTTTTAAATGTTTGTGGTTTGTCGGTTTCACTAAATCTCACAGTAGCAATAAAATTTGTTGAGGAGCCTGATACCCTGGAAACCAGTATTTGGCCTTTATTTATTGGCACAAAGCTGTGATTAACCCTTGTTCCTACGATTGTATCTGCCTTTGCATACCTATCTGCTAACTGATTATTGGCAATTTCAATTTCAGATTTTGTTATAAAAAAACTTTCAATTCCTTTAACATATTCTTTTACAAATGTATACAGATCAAATGCATTTAAGATACCATCTTTGAATGGATGCTGAAGACTTGCTTTGGTGGCCATGCATTTTATGGTGCCGCCTATTATATCACAAGCTCCTTTTCCGTGGCAAGAGGCAAAAAAATGCCATTCAGCTTTCACACCATGGTCTTCTTCATGATAGCAGAGATTAATAAAATTTTTGTATTGGGCTGATGATTCATCACTAAAATATTTTATGTATTTAATCTGTGGAATTTGTGAAATTAAATAATTGACAATTACTTTTTGAAAAGCCCAAAATGTAGTAGTGTCATGAACTAAATGCTCGCTTACTGCACACATAGAAATAGATTTCACAGTATCAGTGATACTGTCCCTTATATAAGCAAGAAAGGGGTGAACTGTAACCTGTTCTTTTTGTCAATGGATATTTTGAATAGCATCTTGCACAATGCAAGTATAGTTTTCAGAAAAATCAGCTGAAATAATAGCAGTTTCTGTATTCAATTCATCCTTTGTTTTCTTGAAATATAAACTTTGTGATTTTGCAAAAAAGTGGTGTGAACATAAAGCAAGGAGTTTTGTAATTAAATCATTAACAAATTCATCAACAGGCATAATCACTTTTTTTAATTCTGCTCCATCAGTCTTTACCCGCTGTTTATAAATAATATCATTACTCATTTCCAATTCATCTAAACCCATTAAATCTTTCTTTAAAATTTCAGGAGATGGACATTTATCACACCTGTGCAACATGCATTCTTCAGATTCAATGCAACAAACAAGTTTTTTTAGCAGTGATATGTAGTCATTGATATGAATAGCATGAAGCATAAGTTTAATATTTTGATGGTATACACACACACAGACAGAATGAATACCTTTGCTTCCAGCAGTAACACATTCTCTTGGACGTAGTGAGCAAAACTTAGACAATCCAATTTTTAAGTCATGTTGTTCTTTAAATGCAATATATAAGTCCTTTAAATTGTGCAAAATCAATCTCTTTTGTTTTAATATTCTGCCATTTTCAGTTGCAACAGATATTAAATCTTTTTTTCCAGGACACATGCGGCTGTTATTATCATCATAATAAAAATTAATAACTTTTTCTATAACGTCTGGACTCAGTTTTACACTTTTTCTTCCACTAGGCATCGATAACATCCCTTCTGTTGTTTTAAACTTCCTTGCCTTTTTTACAAGATACTGTGTAGTATTAAAATAAGTCATTGTTTGCTGTATTGTCCATGAATCTGGAACTAGTGTTTAGAATTTGAACTTTTTCTTTAAAACATGCGTTTGTAAACTTCTCCAATAATTTATCCATCATAGATGTGCAGTCAGGACAAGTTGTGTCTTTACTATTTTGAGGCTTATTTATGGTTTCAACACCTAATACTGTAGCTGCTTTAGATGCAACACACTTAGTTATTTTTGAAACTTTCTTTTGCATGTAATTAAGTTTTCTCTTTGAGGTACGCCTACTTACCTTTATTGGCGATAACTCTAACAATTCACAACTTTTGTTTAATTGTTCTATTACTACTGTGGGTTCATTAAAATCTGAATCAGAGGGGCTTTCTGTTCCTGAGGTGGTTATCCTGTCAACAATACATTTTTTTCATATTTACTGATGAATAACAGGAAACACAATTTTTTTCCTGGAATGAGGATATCTGGATTTGTTTTAGACATATCTAATGATATTGTTTTTAGTGATTTTGCTCTGATGCTATTTGGATGTTTATTAAATGGATCACAACACTGTCTCTGTCTTAAAATATACCATTTTAGATATTTATCCTTGTGAACCTTGTATATATACTATTTCCATGGACAAAGCATTTTTCATCTGGGATTACATAATGCAATCTTTTTTTTAATAACTGCAAATCACGTGAAGACAATTGAAGAACAGGAATCAGATCAGTACTCAATGAAACACCAAGTTTCTTGCATACAAAACACTCCATGTCCACTGTAGAATCTTAAGCACAAAATAACTATTCTATCCCAGTGCATACTACATTGAAAACATCAACAGAAATTATATTTAAAAGGGATAGTCAAATTTTTTTGTACATTATGATGTAATATTTCATCATACTTTAATTACAACCAATTAGAAAACAGATGACGATACAGCAGCAATCTTTTCCCAAAATTGCATCAGCATACAACATGATGCAATAATTCATAAATTATGTCAAATATTTTTTTTATTTAAAATTTTATATATAATGCAGTTTATAATAAGCTTACCCACAAAAGGTTTCAAAAATTTTCAACAAAAGATTTGTTGGATACATTATGATAAAATTGCATAAACATATAACATGATGCAATATTACATCAGATAGAAGATGATGCATTATTACATCATGTTTTGAATTCAAATAATAAGGAAAATAGATTATGCAAGATTAGCATTCATTTCATGAATTCTGTCATTCTTAGTATGTAAATTTATTGAAATAGAAAATACATAAACAGACATATTTATATCTGAATATTTAATGCAACTTGAATGATGTAAATACATGCATACAGCAGAATTTTTCTATTAAAGTCACATACAAATGTAAAACTTTTTAAGTGAGCAATTTTTAAAGTAAGAAATAGAAATTTAGGTATAAAAATTGAATTTCTTGCATGGAAAACGTTTTGAATAGATTCCACATATACACATGCAGTAAAATCTCATTTATATATATTGCATTTAAAGGTTTTTCACAATTATACATTATATTCTTTATTTATTTTCTTTAGTGTTAAATTTTTTCAATTATACATTTTTAGCAATGACTTTTTTTTTTGGGGGGGGGGGAGCAATTGGAGGGTGGTCCTACAAAAAACTTATGAGATTATATTTCATTATAGATAAAAAAAATAGATTAGAAAATATTTAGTTTTGGCCTTTATTTCTTAAATCAGGGATATTTACATGTTTTAAGATAGTCACTGCTTAGTAAGTGACATCCTATGTGTAAAAAGCTATTTTTTTAAACGGAAAATTTTACCTCTCCAATTTTTTTTCTATTTAAAGTACACATATGGAGCAATGTTTTTAGTAAGTTTGAAAAAAAATTATGATGGGTCATTTTTTTTATGGCCCATTACAGTAAGTCATTTTTTTAGGGTGATATTTTCAGTTTGAATGTAATAAACAGTATTAAAATAAAAAATTACTATTGTTTTAATATCATATATGCATTCTTTATATAAATAGCTTTATATTGGTACCGGAAATATAAAATTTGAGTCATTAGTTGTCAAGTTATGGACATTTATAGACATAGGGATAGCATCCAAGATGGCCGCCATTTGGAAAAAATGACCAATTTTCAAATGGCTATATCTCAGCCAATATTGCGAAAATTATTTTTAAATTTCAGGTTTGAGGGTTTCATTACTGTATCTGTCTATGATAAAAATTTTAATAAAATCTGTGACTATGGTGCAACACTTTTTCTTTAAATTGGTTGATTTCACGTGGAATGACCCAGATGTGAACTTTTGTTGTAAGAATTTCACCATTTTGTTTTTGTTCTTTCATGTTGGCGATTTGATTCGTGTTGGTCTTGCAGCCAGGAGCCAGTTTGGTGTTGATGAATGATGTATTCAGTATAGGAAGACTGGGAGGCCAGTGATTAAAAATATGCCAAAAACAAAACATGCACGGCAAGGGTGAAAAGTGTTGGCCTGATCTGGAAGATGAATTTGAAAAGTGGATATTTCAACAGTAGTTTAAAGGAACTAACCTGTGTCTACAGTTCAGGTGCGACTAAAAGTGAAATATTTGGCATTAAAAACAGGCACATCAATTTTAACAGTAATCATAGTTGGTGTCATCTTTTTTTGAAGCACCTGTCCAAAGTCAGGTGACAGTTGACCAAGAACCTTTGGTTGATTGTGAAGAAAATGTCTGCAATTTTGTAATTCATCAAGAAAGAATTTGAAGAAAAAAAGGTGTAATGACAGCTAAATCATCAACATGGATAATGTTTAATATAAAAGTGAAGAGAAGTCTATTTCCATAACCATCACTGATAATAAAAAAACATACTACTAGACAGTGTTGGCAAGTTTCTTCCAAAGTGGAAAAAACTGGCCGGAAGAAATGGAATAAACTGTTATTCTTTAAGAATTTACCATATAAGTTCAACTTTGTAAGATACAATAAATGTCTTCTTATAACGTTAAGTAAATTAATTCCATTAGACCTATACAAATTTAATTAATTATATGTTAAATTGATAATTATATCCGTTTTTTAGCCAAGATTGCACACAACACCAGTCTAAAACTTTTCAACCAATAGCTAAATGAAGAAAAGAAATTTTATCCAAAATACACAAAACCAATTAAATGTTATCCATTTCAATTTAACCAGTGTATTTTTTTATTATTTAAATTTTTGAAACTAGTAGTAAATAGTACAGATCATTTACCAATGGTAGAATGAAACTCATTTAAATAGAAAACATTGCTTTTAATTTACATCAATTTTATTAAGGTAAGTAATATACAATAATTACGATATTGAAAAAATTAATTAAAATTCTCATTTTCCTTACTACAATGTAGCATGGTATAACAAAAAGCAGTAGGATGCTGCAATCAGTTTCTCAACTTAGAAGGGATGAATGCAAAAGATGAATATTCTTTCAAGTCCTACAGAACTTCAGGAGAGTTAAAAGTATTTTGACATACCCATAGATGAACATATAGAATAGAGAATAGTTTTTAGAACATTAGTCTTTTAAAATCAGCATTTGAGTTATGCATTTTTACGTGAAAATAATGTATTCTTATATGAAATATAAAGAATTTATAGGTAGTTTTTTTTTTCTCTTTTTACGTAAATGACATAATTAATAAAAAAAAAAAAAAAAAAAAAAAAAAAAAAAAAAAAATCAACTCTTAAGTTGTAAAATCCATCACCTATCAGTGTCTGCTGAACCTGAAGTTTATTATTAAAAAATAACTTATTTTTCCAAAAATATTATTTTTAATATTAAAATTTCCAATTTATATTTCATATAATTGTACTTTGAGTTTAATTCTTTTACATAGTTAATATACTTAAATTTTGAGCATCTGGTTTTCTGTTGGTTTCTTCCACTGTTCTGCAAGAAACCCAACCCTGCTACTAGCATACTTGCCTGTCCTGCCGGTGGGCAGAAGTTGATATCAATGCTTATTTTTAAGCAGAAGACATTGTCTCAAGGACATGTCCTCTCAGACGTGGTCATTGGGGAAAACTAAATGCTGAATGTCTAAGGCCATTATACTTGACTGGCTGACTGAAGTTTAGCATTAACTGAAAAGGGCTTTCTCTTAGCTAAACGACAGTTTAGTGATGGACTCCATGAAATCGCATTTAATGGATTGCATGAAAAAAGAATCTCGAAAGTGTGGCATTTACTTGGCCATTATACCTGGTCGGCTAATCAAAAAACTCCTGTCCTTGGATTTGTTAATCACAGTTTTTAAAACCCGTGTTTATAAGTACTGGGAGAAGTAGATGGCCATTGGCCTTAATTTTTTTTAAATCATAAAATGCAGTATGAAGAAGGCCACATATGAACCGGTGGCAAAATGTGTATCACAGGCTTTAAAGATGCTCAATTAAATCCACTTTTTCAGAGGCAGGAATTATCCCACTTACCGACAAGGAATACTGCGATGCTTCCAAAGACAAAGCCGAACAAGACATTGATACATTGGACAAAGAAAATTTACAACTCTTCTCTAGGTATTGAAGTGTTTGAATAAAATTTAAAAAAGTCTTAAAGTGAATGTGATCCAGTCATAAAAAAGCATTCCCAGTGGAACTGTGCACTTATAAAAACATGGAATGCCCTAGGAGAGCGATCTGCATCCTGCACTCTGAATGGGTTTAATACCAATAGATGTCTCCTTAATTTATAAATTACATAAAAATATTTAAAACCTGATT